>JAFMSR010000016.1:41058118-41443118 GCA_022818135.1 Saxidomus purpurata
AGGGTTCTTCAACAATACCAACATGTCTTCCCGTAAGTAACTTTCCCAGTTATAAACTGAGTGAGAACTGCTGTGTCAAAGGTCAACTATATGAGCCCAAGATTGACATGTATGCAAGCTAACTGTTGTACCATAAACCTTGCCAAAGACTTGATAATTGGCATTCAATGCACATATAAATTTCATAGTAAGAGAAACAGAATGTATCTGTAATGCATAGTATACATTATATCTTATGAGCTTAAAAATAAAGATAAGAAAAGAATATCAAACATGGGTGTCTTTTATCCATCAGGGACATACTCTACAAAATCCCATATTGTTGTTGGGGTTAAAAAATCAGATGAGAAAAATACTGAAATAAACTGGGTTAGAAACTGAGTCACTCCTTGTGAAACAAGTCTTAAGACATTTCCTACGATCATGTATTTCAGATTAATGAAAATTTAATGAGAATGTCCGTAATTACCTCCCCTTAATGATCACATTTTGTGAGAAAATGAATGACTTAACACCGAGGACTTCATAAAATGAAAAATGCATACTGAGAAATTAAATTGCCATTCCAAATACAGCCTGACAATGGTGGGATAACAATTTAAGAATAACGATGAACTAAACTTAGATGCATCTTCATTCTTGGCTAAAGAAAAAGAGAAAAATTAAAATTAATACAATAATCTCTCAATTTTTTTCTGAAATCCTGTTATTTCATCAACACTTACAACGAGACAATAATTTCATTTAATTTCTTTCTGAAATCAACAAGCGTAAATTTACTAAAATTTGTAAACTGTACATAAATATTAAACACGAGTTATAAAATGAGCCTCATTGTGAAAAAAGTTAAAATGGTTTCAAAAAAAAGAAGAAAAAACAAAGACTCATGAATAAAGTGTTACATATAAACCTCTAAGTTATATATATATATAATATAAAGTGGATATGTGTATCACATGCTCTTGAAGCTCGCAAGAAGTTGTACAAATGTTACAAACAATAAAGGAGGTAATGGATCCCCCTGACGAAGGCCACCAGTTGTTTTAAAGTCAGTAAAAATTGATCCTGCCTCATGCTCTCTAGTCCAACTACATAGACCAAGCTGTTACAAGAGTATCACTGTTAAAACAAGTCAGAATATTTAGTTAGCAAAGAGCCCATATCAAGATTAAAACATTGAAACAACACAGAATTTAAATTTTTTTTTTTCTTATTCTACCAGCAGACTCATTTTGACTAAGGAGCAAGTTGCAGAAGCTATTTTTACCGACTATATTTCATCTTATATACACAGCACATAGTTATCGTAGAAACACGAGACATATTTTATGTACCCATATCCAGAAAACATTCATATACAAGAAAAATGTCGAGAACATTGCACCAGATTAAGATGTAGCTATTTACATAAATGACTGTTACCATGGATACCTAACCCTAACCTACCTTATCAATGGTAAGAATTTTATACAAGAGACCATTGGTGTGTATATATGTACAGGAATGAAAGTTATATGAGATATGTGACCATAACCTAACAAAGTGACTTCTTAGTTACCGGCAGTTAAGGTTTTAATTTCATACATACATAGCCCGATTCCGGACTAGGTATAGATAAACATGTACTATGACACAGAAGGTTCAGGAAAGAACTCCATCTTTCACCTATAGTGGATCTATTGTGAAATTTCAAATGCTAAAAGTATTCTCTGGTTTGAATTTTACCCAGATGAAATTTCTTGTAGTAATGCCATATACAGTACTTTACTTTGTTCATGTTCTCTCTACCTGCTCCTCAAATATCAAACAATCCAATGTAAAACATATTTTCACACTACACTCAAGATATGCATGATTTTCCTGCCCTATTTCTTCCAGCCTCTAACTATATTCAACAGAATGTGCCCAAAATCTTAAGCACTTGGAAACACTCTTCAGAAGAACCACTTCAAATAACTTGTTATGTTCATCTACTTCTCATCCCTTTTCACTTACACCTGCTAAATGCTATTAAGTTCACTCTAAAATGACTTTGTCGAAACTAATGACACAATGAAATTTACATAAAACTTTGTAATTTTCAACATTAAACACATAATGGTAATAGCTCACTAACTGAACACTACAGGTGCTCTGTACAACCAAATCAAATAAAATTATATGGGTGTCTGTGTAAATAAAAATCTATGACCAACATATGATGAACTTCTGGATATATGGGTACACAAAGTATGTTCAACATAGTCATAAGCAACCAATTATATAAATATAAATCTATCTCTATTTAACATTACCAGCACATTAATACAGTCTATGTTAGTAGGGTGCAAATTTTGGCGAGCCCGTTTTAACTGCTGCCATGCCGTATCGCACTTTTCCTGTATAATTTGTAGATGGCTGGGGTGCCGGCTGCGGGACGCCCCCAGCCATCAGTAAAGGGTCCATGAATTGAAAATTAAACCCATTTAAGCCATTCATGCCATTAAAAGAAGTTAGATTTGATGGAAATGCACTGAGTCCATTCATTCCAAGAATCTGTAGTGGTTTCATCGCCGGAATGGTTAGAGGCATCTGAACTGGCGTTGCCTGTTGTGATATGTTGGGTGATGCGACTGAGGTCACCGGGCTCACAGATGTAGGGCTGACAGTACTCGTAGGGGACGTAGCAGCTGAGTTAGGATCAAGGACAAGAGTCTTATGTAATTCCATGCTGTAGAGAAAAAAAATGGGATGGGAAAAGTATTAGACAAATGGATCAACAGTAACCACAAACCTCGTGCAGGCAAATAAAAAACAGGACTAGAAACACAGTTGCTTGGCTTTCTTTAATGGGCAAAAGTTTTTCTTTTGCATTTACAGAAAGCTGTACAACAATGTCCCTACAAAATTACACTGTCCAGTGAAATATCCACAACTAATTATCTCTAAATTTCTTCATTTTTCCAGAGGATTTATAAAGTAATCTTGAATTATGTGCGGCATAATCCTTTTCACCAATATCTATTTCTTTGGAGTATTAGATATTGGTTAAAAAGATTATGTCACACTTATATTTTTTTAACCAATATCTAATGCTTCAAAGAAAAACTTTTTTAAAAGAAAAATTCTGAGAACAGATTTTGGAATGTATCAGTTTTTGTTTTTTGTGAGACTTTCACATGGACAGTGGATGAAGGTGTTTAGGAGAACAACTAAAGACATCAATATGGATTGTGTTGGTCTATTCATACAACAGTGCACTTTGTCTCTGTTTGAAACTAAATTTTGTTGTGAAAAATATATAAAACACAGACTACAAGCAAACTTTAATTGTATAAAACACATCATTGAAAACTGCCACATCGCAAAACTATATCCTCAAACCTTTACAACCCAAATAATCTCTTACCACTTTGTGTTAAATTTTCAGACAAATTTTAACTAATTTTGAATAACCGTTATTCATGGAGCAAAAAATTCAACCATTTTCAAAGTTACCGATTTGGTTAACAATATCTAACATCCATATTGTATGGTTCCAAAAAATGTCAGAAATGAAGATTAAAATTAAAACTGCCAGTGAAAAGAAATTACCATTAGCTTGAAAACTTGGCTTTGCTTAAAAACTGACTTTCATTTATAAGAATTAAACTGTAAAAAAAATGATAATTCTGCAAATTTTATCACAGAGAAGATATTTCTGAACAATTTAAACTTATTTTTATTAAAGTTTGATTGCTTGCTGTTTAAAATTTGTGAAGAGGAATTTTTGATTTCAATGCATGCCTTTGTCAATCACTAAACACCAACATTGGACATAGGACAGACCCTAGCAAAAGATGTTTGCCTGCAACCTTGACCCTTGACCTAAACCCCTTCCCATTACCATGAAATATTGATCCAAAATACAATTTGAACACTTCTCTTTTGTGTTACAGAGGTAGAATCCCAATTACTTTGCAAACAAACATCTTTCTCTAAGTCTGGATCACAGGAGTATACTTAACGTAACCATTAGTTTCTGGGTTATAGCGGGAAGAAACTACTAAACACATAGGAAAATACGGACACTCTCTCGGGGTTAAGTATACTCATGTGGAAAAGAATGTACTGATAAGAATAAAACTACAACCTGTATGCTCCAATTTTCAATTTCAGTCAAGAATTAGTAAGGACATAAGTGGCACATATACTGTAAGACAATAAAAACATGACTCAGCATGTAGACAGATACATATACATCTTTTCTGACTGGTTTACATTTTGTTTAGACTGGTTATTATTTTCTTAAATGGTTATTACAGAATGGTTCATATTTTTTTCAGAATGGTTCATATTTTGTTTTTAGATTGGTTCTCATTCTTTTACAGGCTTTTTCCATTTCTAAGGTGTTTGATTTCTTTAGGACTTCACATATCTACATAGGGGAGCAAAGGTTTTATTTCAGACTGGTCAAATGGCAAAACACTTACCAGTTAAACATAACAACATTTATGCTACAAGGAACATATGCAAGTGTTCTAAAGTCGGGGGAGATTACTGGAGAAGTGTTTGAAATGCTTAACTTAACTCTTAATGGGTGAGCTTTACTTGTGGAAACTTTTTTTTTGAATTACTCATATACTTTCTATCACATTGAAAGATAAGAACTCAATACATGACATGTTATGTTAGTTTTGCTTTTTTTTGGCAAAAGCTGTATAAGATGAGTTTTGACCTACTTTTTGCACCAATCAAATGGTACGAATGGAAGAACAGTGAATGGAATTTGTGTATGACCTTGATCATGTGATCACTCCATTCATAAATGATGTAGCTGCCAATCTAAAGATAGACTGCATATTCAACTGCATCCATTAAACTTACCCAGGAATGGTGTTTATGTATATATTAAAATGAATCTCGACTCAATGCCGTTTATCTTTTTTCAAAGATATTTCTTTTTTCTATTTAATTTGTTTGGTTCAGTTCAAAGAGAAATATTTTCTGCCACATTTTTCCTTCATAGAAAGAAAGGATTCAGAATGAAGAGAACCAAATGAAACCTCATGACTGACCAGAAACCTTGACTTTGACAGATTTAGTGCAAACAAACTAAATTCAGTCTAAAATACCACAAAAAAATAAGATAAGCTGTAAATGCAGTGAGTGTTGTAAAATCTGACAAGTACAATGTAAACTCTTCTCCATGCATACTTTAAAATACAACCAGATTATTTTCAATACTGAATAACAAGGCAACATGCGAGAAAACTAGCTAGACATATTCTTTTCTATTTTGCCAAAAGTCAAAATTTTATTTTTTTTTTTTTTAGTACACTGATGGAAGAATTTTGGAGTAATTGAGAAACTAGAAAGTTTCCAGAAAAATTCTACACTGCTAAGGCTTTCTGCCTTAATACATTCTTTTTGATACAACTTAATTAATGTCATCTCAAATTAAATAATAGATCTTCGGACACAATGAAATCCTCATCTTTTTGCTGTGACTAAATTGTGTAAATTTTTACACAAGTTATATCATATATTTTGTTTCTGCATGTTGTCTTGGTTGGAACTATATACACACACTGCGATAATTCTATTCCAATATAGCTCGCTGGTTATTTGTTTGATAAAGGAAAATTAAGCAAGGATCTATTCACTATTGCCAAATTAGCTCCTCCCACAGATCATAGATTTTATGTTTTTTTTGTTATGTCATTTAATTTTTTCTATTCATATCAATAAAAAGTATATCTCATTTCCAAAGCAATACACAAATTGGCGTCAAAGATTTCTATCAGAACATCCAGGCGTTGGTTATTTTTGTACTGCTCTGTTTACATGCAAGAAGCCACAAACATCCATTAAAGCTGAACTTTTACAATCTCTGAATAAAAAATTGTCAATTCTTTATGAATTTGCTGCTCTAAATCTAATCACAGAAATAATATGTTATGGCTAATTGATTAATTCTGCTGCTATATTTTACTGATGAAATCACAGCTTTCAACTAATTAATTAATTTTTCAACATGTGCTCAATAATTATTTTAGAAATTGCTATGGAAACAGATCTAGAAGGACACCTGTGGGAGGATAGGTTATTATTTCATCAAACAACTTTACAAAAAGCACAAAAGGCAGTTGCTTCCCCTGCGAGAGCTGATTCCCTGAATTTCTGCTGGAGTTAACTCCCCTGCTTAAAAAAAGTTCTGGCCGATGTTTTTTCGTCTAAAATCAAACTATAAACTTAAGACAGATTAACATGTGTCACTTTTTCATACAATTTTGAAGCAAAGGCTTTTGAGGTTTCTTTCCTTCTTTTCATTGCTTTTATTTAAAAAATCTTTTATAAAAGTTTCTCAGCCTGCAGCAGCTGTCAAGGAAGGAAAAAGAGATCCCTCCCCCTTTTCTATGCAGTCAAACTGGGTCCAATGCAAAAGTGACACATCAAATTCTCTATTGTTCTATCACATACAAAATAAAATTTTAGGCTGAACCAGATAAAAACCCGTCCAAACCTATACTTCTGTCTATACAAACTGTATCTTTCATGTTTTTACTATTCTCTGAACACAATATATTTTTGTAGTTTGCACAAAAACTTATTTTTGGATTGATCAAAATTTAGATATTTATGCTCTTATTTTTAACTAAAGCAAAGCTTGACCAGTTTGTATAGCTTCTTTTGCATGATTGTACCCTTATGTTTTAACTATAGACTTACCTGGTGTTTATTAAGTACTGAGCCATTCCGATCGTTTCCGGGGTACCTGTTATTGTTACTTTTCGATCGGGCACACCCTCTTCTGCGTTGGAAATTTTTATATTAGCACCTGATATCTGTCTGCAATTGAAATACACAAAAGTTTGCTAAAACAGATTGTAATCGTTGTGCTTATTTGTTTCTACCAATTTTAACACTATCTGTCAATTACCTTTATCCATAACCTACCACAAGAAGACTAACCAGTACCTAACCCTTGTTTATTAAGGACTTAGGGCTGGCCCTTTCTGACAGTCTGAATATCCAATGGCTACTCTCTAACAATGATATTCAGAAAACAAATCAAGAATACAGATGAATTTTACAGCCCTTTTTTGTTGAACTGAGCGATCATATTAGGGGCTGAATAAGTGTGTGTCAGATACTTACCTAATCTCGTTGATTTTCTGTCCTCCCCTGCCAATTATACAACCAATGAGATCATTAGGTATGTTCATTTCATGTGTTTGATGACCATTTGGTGCTGGCATTGGCCCGTTCTGTAGATGCTGTCGTTGATGCTGAAATGCGATTGGGGCATACCCCGGAGCTGCTGATACTGAAAATATACATGTTGTTTGTCAAAAATACTGGAGTTTTTTAAGATTTTCTTCTGCAGAAGAATTCTGCTACAACTTACCCAGCTACATATATAGCTTCATATAAGTTCAAATGTTGTTCCGCAATAAAGTCAATGTAACAGGAAACAAGAATCCACATTGTTCTTACAACCTGACATTTATGGGCGTTTAGTTGAAGTATATATATCAATTTTGAGGTCTATTTCAACCTGTTTGGTCTCAGAATATTTTTCTTCAGTTCACAGCTTTGGAAAATGTGTATCTATGCTTTACATCTTTTTTCCCCCCATTCATAAATTCCTGCTACATCTGCTGGTAAGTATAGCCCTTAAAAAAAATGATTTATTATGTAAAAAACTCTCAACAGCTGACATGCATAATCATGCGTGTTCTAATGTTTTACTAGTGTTCAGTAATTATCAAATGGTGTAAGGTAATTAGTAATATTTTCACTTACAACACTAAATTGTTATTCTAGTTACTGTGCAAAGATGTTACAGATTTTTCATTTCCCACTCGAGCAAAGTGGTCTTTTTCCGATACCCAGCTTTTATCGACACAACTCTCGATTCATTGGCAATTATCTATTAACTGTCAATCAAATATTGATGATAACACTTACTATGTAATTAATGACGTCACTCAAAATATTCCTGAATGTTTGCAACTCAAAGCACAACAACATGGGGACATTTTTTGAAACAAGAGAAGACCACTCCTGACAGAGAAAGTGATTTTATCATACATGTACTTACAAGGCTGATTAAGAACTGTAGGCTTGTATGACTGTTCATGCGTTCCTATTCATTTGTTTTACGGTAAATGTGTTGTTTATTTTATTTTTCGAGACTGTAATATTTGGAATAAGTAAAAAAGTTCCATTCTGGATTCAATTCAAATGCCATTTAACAATAATTGTTCCCTCTCCAGAAGGTACATACAGTAATACAAAAATTATTTTCCTGAAAGAACCAGTTTTGGAATATTTTCATCTGACTCATTAGACTGGTTTGGGATTTGATTTATTCATGTAACATATGGTTTCATGTTTATTGAGGAGACAGGCGGACAAACTGAGCTAAAATGACGATCACAATAATTATTTTAACCAAATTATGTGCAATATATACATGTAAGCGATAAATATCTCCCCTACAGAAAACATGACGTTGAAGGGGATTTCTTTTTCTTTGAAACAAATTTTTCTAAGAGGGCAGCTCCCAAAGTTTTTATTCTATCTGTCATTTAGGACATGTGCCCCCCCCCCCCCCCTCCCTGTACCAATATAGTGGATGCATTTCGGTCTAAAACTGCAATATGACAGATGAATTTCAGTCTAAATCCAGTTGATATTATTTGATGCTTCAGACGTCTTCATAACAGAAATGTTAGCGCGTTCTTGGTATGAACCTAACGAAAATCACATAAAAAAAGCAGAAAAGTAGATGGGATTATACTGATGCGTTGTATTGGTTGCTTTACATGTATCTATCCGTACAGCCCTGTCTTACTTAAGCAATGCTGTGCATCAATGTTTTTCTTGTTTTAACTGTAATGTTATATGATAAGATTTAGAAAAAAAAATAAAAACCTTAAAGGTGTCAATAAAAGCTGGAAGGGTGTCGGTAACAGCCGAATATGTGTTGATAATAAATGCGCGCAACATGCCCCTTGCTAATTGGCTAGATGTTGTAAATTTAGGGAGTACAATGGAATAGCCCCCAAAATTGATCAGTGAGATGTTGTTCTATTTTTAGTGCTGTTCCAAAATTCTGGTTGGAAACAGTAAACATATGTAAACTACAAGTTTTAAAGTGCTGATAATACCCAGAATTACTCTATCTGTCTTAGTAGTACAAGGGATATAAGTTTCCCACTTCCCCATTTCATGACAGTTTTGTTTAACAGGGACAAAGTGTTGGACACTTAAACAAGTAAAGCACGAGGTTATGGGTTTGAACCCACTTCAATCTTGACTAGAACTCCAAAACAGGCACTAGTACTGGGTTTCCTAAGACCAAGACTCCAGATTGACCAATCAGGAAACTCCAGAGTGACCTTTCTTCACAGGTAAATTATTACTTAAGGATGATGTCATTTTTTTCATTTTTGCTTATTTCTTCATAGAGATAGAAAATCTTCAGAAATCTTAATGAATTATTCATTCCCTAACTAGTTTGTGAAGATAGACTCACCTGGCAAGTAAGCTGTTGGCGGTAACACAGGGACTGGTTGTCCTAGTGACATCTGATTCAACTTGTTCAACTGAAAACAGAAATCCATATAAATTAACAAACTAACAAACAAAAACAATTATATAAACACAGTCACAGTTATAAATGAACCATAATAAGGTACAATATACTCAAATGTCCCTGACAGATATCTGATGCTTTAATACTGTCTTTAAAGTTGAAAAACCAACTTTTTGTTTTAAAATATTTTCTCCACTGCTTTAATTTTTTTTCAAAAATTCACATTAGGTGTTTCACAGACTACACAATGATGGTTTTTCTTTTACAACATGAACCGTGTAAAAATTACACAGGAAGCTGACAAAGTATATCATTTTAGGCTATAAAGCATTCTAGAGGTGGGGGTGACATAGAGCAAGGAAGAACACCTGAAAGTTGTCTTTAGGGGCAGGGGTTCTAATCTAATGCCCTAGGGCACCAGTCTACTCGGAAAATAAAGTCTGGTTCCCGTCATATAAGCAGGGTCTGGTGTAACAAAAATAAAACGCAAAAGTATACATGTAGATACTTGTTGCCATGCCAGTAAAAAAAAAAAAAAATCTATTTAAGCATATTTTCAAAAAAAATATAACTTCAATGCAATTCATTATGAATTTTGTATACTCTTGCCCAAGGGGAAATACGTTTGAGCAAAACTTCATCCAAAATGACTTTTCAGAGGAAGGTTACAGCCTATCATATCAATTACAGGCTCCAAACTTACTGAGAAAAGGTCACATGGTAAAGCCAAATCTTTTCAATTACTATTCCAGCATACAAGTTCTGCTGGAATCTCAGTTAAAATACTATCCAAAGTGCTATGTAAGCACATCATAAACAAATACACTCCCCTTTCCCCTACAGACACTATATAAAGGCAGTAGGGCACTTTTCAAAATGCTGTCAAAATCAGGTTAGATAATTCACTTCTGAAGATAGATGTCATATATAAAAAATCAATGTCAAGTTTTTTATGGATTTCACACCAGAACAGGCATAAGAGTACTAAATTCAAAAATTGTCAATGTGAAACTTCTTCTACTGTAAAATACACAGAAATTTGGCATGAATACTTTTATATTTGACAAGTTTTCTCCAGAAGTGTGGTATGATGAGCACAAAACACAAGGTAATTTTGACGAAGGTTTATTTTTTTAATGATGGTTTCAGGCTAAAAATAGCAACATTTATAGATTGTTGGAGTTAGCAGCTGAATAGTGAGACAAGAACAAATTCAATACAGATATTTACACGCAAAAGAAAGAGGGGGCCGTATTTACCGTGTAGCCATAGGGCTCCTGCGGACAGTTACACCAGCCCTGCTAAATATAACATGGAACACAAGCTTTGTAATAAAGTGGAATAAAAGCTATCTTAAGATAGAGCAGAAGTGAAAATAACAAACCCAAAGAAATTGAAGGTGAATAAATGGATTTTTTTTAAGTTGTGAAATCATTGTGTTTCACAGGATTTTGAGTGAATGATCTTAGTAGTATTTTATTATTCAACATGCCCGAGAAAGCCACATGAACACCTCAAATCTAGAAACGTTTATTTGTACAAACTCAAAACAAAATTTAAAACTTTATATAATTTTCTTATATATTTTAACACTCTGAGAAGTAGAATACAAGTTTTTCTATGTTTTTGTTCCCACATAGTGCAACACTTCATTTTCTAATTCAAAAAGTAGTTATGGTTAAATCTACTTCAGCCAGGGAGTCAAACATATCCTAAAATGGAACACTGTGATGACATCACCTGTAGTACCTATTCTTCTGTGGTACATTAACAAACAGAAATGAAAACTAAACACCACTGCTTATGTCAGACTATAGCATCAAGTGGAAATTACCTGCAGAAGTTGTCTTAATCACACTTTACTGCAACAATGACAGTTACCTTAAGTACTATAGTCATATAAATGCTGTAGTCATATAAATAATAATTCAAGTAAATTAATGTAGCTGTAAATTATATGTTACTTATTATAACTTTATACTTAACAAACTGCATGAAAAACATGTTCACTGAATGGTATTTCACTGTCCTATGTCTACCCCAATCCAATCTTATCTTTAGACCTTGATATTTTACATTACGGGTATATAATATTAGGTTTGCCATAGATTTAAAAGCATGGGTAATATAAAAATTTCATTATTATAAACAAAATAGAGCTATCCAAATTCATATCTATTCAAAGTCTATTACATGTATTTGGCTGTTGTATGAAATCTGATAAAAAAGTATTACAGATTCACCCATCTCCACAAATCTGCTATGAATTTTTCACTCAACCCAAAATTTTGCTATGAATTTGAATGATTTCACAAAGACTACAAGAAATAACAAATTGAAATTTTTTTACTTGTTTCACAGCATGAAGTCGACTATCGTATAGTGAGTCCATCATTTTAACTGGACCAAACTGTAAGGTTAATTGAAAGCAAAATGGATTGTAATAATTTTTGCTTTTAATAATTTTATTGACTTTTTTTGTTCTGAGTTATGCCTTACAAACACTGACAGTATACTTACTTACTTAAGGTTTTTAAAAATGACTAACATTTTATAGTAATTGTGTAACCAATTTTTGTACAACTATTAGTAATAAAATTATATATACTTAATATCAATATCTAGATATGTAAGTTTAAGCCCTCTAACCATTCGGCACCTTTCAAAGTCCATCCTGATTCAGTTTATTTATGCATTTATTCAAATGAAGATAACCTTCAAAGCACTACATTATTTAGAATAAAATTTCTGAACAATTTAAGTCCTATATGCCTGTTATATGTAACATCAATGATATAAAGGAAAGTTTTAACTAAACATGCTCATTATTATGAATTTTATAGAGTTGCTCTGAAGTCAGAAGTGTAATGATGTGATTCAAAGTTCCCAGTTATCAAAGACTTTACAATCTGATTAAATAAGTGATTATATAATAATGAAGTATATACGTACATCCGCTTGTGGGGCTACCGACATCTGTGGCGTCTGCTGGATAACGAATGCCTGGCCTCCTGCGTACACCACTGGCGGTACAGCTGGTTTTGGACGGTAGGGAATGGTTGCTCCCTTTGGTGGGGACTGGAGAAAGAAGGTCAAAGGTTATGGTAAGGTTAAGGTCACCACACCAGATACACAGTGAATGTTTTTTTTTATAGCAGTTGCCATAGTGATGAGATCTATTTGCCCCCTGCATTCCAATCTGATTTTCTACATATGTGCAACTTGTTGAATTTAAACATGGATTAAGTTGGGGAGGGGTATTCCAAAATGTATCAAACAAAGCCAAACCACTCTCCATAACAATCTATTCTTCTTTTCTGTTCTGGCAAAAATGTTTCACAGTCTGATCTGACCTTAAGTCTTCTAGCTTAAAAATTAATCATCATTTGCATTTATATAATTATGTACATATTTCACATTTTGCATTCAAACTAAACTTAAAAGAGTAATTTTAAGAAAAAGAAAAGATTGTTACAATCAACTTAAAACAGAAAGAAAGGTTTACTAAAATGCAAGATTTACTAAACAAAATATCATAAACCACAACTTTTTTAAGAAGTTTATTTTGGGGCAGAGAAAAACTTTAAACAAAATCTGAACAAAATAACTATGAAAAATGTTTGTCTATATTTCATGCGATACTGAATGGATAAATTATAAATGGCTACAGAGAAAGAAATCACTGGACGAAAAAACGTCTGGGGAATATCAATTTCTGATCATATGGTAAAGGGTAGAATAAGGTATTAGAGGCGACCAAATTTTAACCTTGAGGAAAACAACATCACCAAGGTAGGTCAGAGGTCAAGGTCACCGTGTGACAATGTCAGGTGGGAGAGTTGTTCAATCACAAGCAATTCTTCTCATAAGAAAAACTAAAACACTGACAAAATGTAAGAAGCCAAGGTAAGGTACAGTTTTAGTATCGCAAAAATAGTTTGTGAAAAAAATACCAAGTTCGTACACAGTGACCGTCTGATGCTCTTGGTTTAGTAAAAGCCTGTTAAAAGTCCTATTCATAATATGACTTCAAGCCAAACTGTTATGATAACATATTATTGCAAACACTCTTAGCAGACGACGTGCTATTTTTGTTATTATTTTCTAAGATGAACTGCTTCTGGTAGCAGACATAGACAAAATAATAGTTCAACAAAGCAATGTGTGATGAACCGACAATGCGTTAAATTTTCTACATTCTAAAGCTAGGAGAGCATCATGCTAGCCGACTTTAGTTACTACGTGTCTGTGTGTGTGTGTTTTTGTGTTTTTCTGTGAGTCTAACATCTCTGTTTCACTGCTTTTTTTAATTATATCTTTTTTTCCATTTCTATAACAATGATGTTAATAGTTGGTGCTCATTTTCTTGAAACATCTATCAGCAGATGACAAATTCTTTCAGTGAATATTAACCCTTTCATCCCTGTCTCTTTGAAAATGGACTCTCCCTTTTAACTAAAAATGAAAACCTCAAAAAGTTGGTCTGAAGGGATGAAAGCGTTAAATCAATTATAATAGAGCAGACATATTAATTTGCGAGACTATGACAGTATATATTCTTCATTACAAAGCTACACAAGAAGTCGAGGGTGACAGGACGAAGCTACTGATTGGGTGGATTAATCAAAGGGAGATAAGTCTAAGGACCTGAAGCCAATAACATCCAGAGTGGCTCACCTTGAATACACGAGAAATGGCTCCTAAAATACAATATTTGGATGGTATGAGTGTCAAAGTGTTATCTCCAATGATGTATTTCTAAGCACAATTATTTCACACACTTCTACATTCATTACCTCACTACTCTGTCTACACAGAACACAAAAAAATGCAGGTGAAATATCTTTTGTATTTTACAAACCCATATTGTTTACTCATTTTCTACAAACATATAACAATTCACTGACATGTTGACACGGCCTATTGTAGACACACTGTCTCATGTTGAACACATTCAGGAATAAAAGGGTGTTCAGACACAATGGGGGTGTTTTAGCTTTTGAACACTTTGAGGTTGCATGCAAAATGTTATTTTAACATAATAATGGAGTGTTACATTTTTTGTCAGTAAACATAGACATTTAATGGTTTTTAACTGATAGACTTACTTATATAGAAAAAACATTAAAAGGCACATTTCATTCCCCTAACCCTCCCCCACCACCCCCATCCGTCCCCTCAAAAACCCACCTCGTGACCATATCATTGCAGGCCTCGATCAATGTGGTTACAACTTAACCCTAAAGTCAACAGTAACAAAAACATGTAACAATGTAGCATATTTAAACATTTTTTAACCACAAAAAGCATGCGGACACTGACACCAAAATACACACAATGTACAACTGACACTCAATTAATAGTTTGTAACTCTTTAATAAAATGAAACAGCATTTTGTCACTGAAACACTAGATTCACAAACTAAATCTGATTTAAATGTGATAACACTTTTCTTTAGAACTAATCTAAATGATTTTTTTTCCTGAGCATTCTACATTCAGTCGAAAATTCAAAATTTTAAGGTATTCAACATTTCATGAAAAATACATTTACAAAATATGATTTTCTTATCATGTTTCTGTTACGAAAGACACACATTTGAGAAATCTTTCAGAAAAAAAAAATCTGATGTGAAAAAAAGAGAACAATATCCCTGCAAGTTACAAATATTGCCCAATTCACAGCAAATCATCAGCCAATTTTCTGTCATTTGGTATCAATTATACCAGCCTGGAATACTTATAAATTATATACACATGTACAACATTTGTCTCTCATCACAGGATTCTAAACAAGGTTTTCTGCTTTGCTTCTAAATCCAGGACATTATCTCCTCACCCTTAACACAGTTACCCCCCTCAGTTCCCCCCCCCCCACACGAATAGCACTGTTGTGAATGTGCCATGTGAATAAATCACACAGTTATGAACCCATTATCAGTTTATGGTAGTTTTATAGCAAATAATTACTGAAAAGTATCTCTTAATGACTGACAAAATTGCAAGAAAAGTACTTTTTCTTATCTTGTCTACAATGACGTAATTTGTGACAGAAGTTCAAGCAGACAAGAACTCTCTGAAGTATTTTGTAGACAGAGGGGAAATGTCTATGTCATTTTCTCAAAAAGAAACGTCTTTCGCTTGAACAGTATTTCAAAATAAATCTATAGAATATTGAATCAAATATAGAAATTTTTCTTACTCTTACAGTGCTTTCTATTGGTAAGATTTGTACCAAAAACCATGCATTTTTTTAATCTGTTGACCGAAGGAACCATGACTGTACAAATATTAGCTATCTATTTTCATCATCTCAGCCAGAGGCTTGCTGGTCGAACCTAAAGGCTGCTACAGCCACAACTTTTCAAAATGCAGCCGCAGAATTTTTTTAATTTAAACCAATTATCTCTAAAGCTTTTTAGCTGTCAGTAAAATAATGCTATCGATCAAAACTTAATTCATTTTCACTGCAAATTCCAATCACCAAACCTTAACCAAAGATTTTCTTCCAGAATTTGCACTGAACAACCTGTGATTTTCACTTACACGTATTTCTTTTCTTCACACACTGGTTTTCAATTATTAACAAAAGCCTATACACGAGTCTTTAGTCTTGCCTGGTGATTATTTAAGTCATGTTCAAGAAAAAGGTCATGAATTTATTTCCACCTTAGTATTATACGATTTTTATTCATGGAGTTATTACAACCCAAACGAGATTTGAAACCAGAAACTGCAAGTCCTGTAGCCCGAACAACAGTGCACCCTTAAGGTCTGTTAAAATAATTGTTAGTCATGAAACAAACATTTTAAAGTCCTTATTATTATAATAGAACATTATTTGAATGTAACAAATACTTTTATTTCAACTAAATATCATGTGCCAACTTAAGTCACAGGAAGTTCTGCACAAATACAGGAAGAACTTAACAAAGTCACCAGGACTATATAAGCATACCTCTAACATAATATTGCAGACTACTTTGATACAAGCTGTCACTGCTTCCGCTGTGCCGGACACTGTCACGGCTCTCTCAGTTGAGTTAGGCAGCATTTCGCTAGCTACCTGTATTGATGCCCCAGTACTCTGAAAAAGAAAGGTTAACAATACTGACACTGTGTCGTTCTGGAGAAATCTTTAATCCTTCATGTCAACATGTACACTACCTAGTTCAACACAATAAAAAATCTCCACTGCATAACTATAGCAACAGATTTAAAGTCAATTGTTTCAATGCAGTTTTGAATGCCTTAATATGGTCAAATTCAGTACAACTTAATTTTGTTTTTTAACTTATATCATGGGAAAATGCCCAAACTTGCAATTTTATTCTTTGAAACACAAACTTAATTGAAAAGATGATCTAACTGAAAGGGAAAAAAATAAGAATTACCTCTCTAATCTCCTTTATCTTGATTCCACCTTTCCCAATCAGTGAACCACATTGACTGGCGGGAACTACCAATCGGAGTGTGACAGGAGGTTTAGGCACAGTCGGCGTGTTTTGTAGGTCCTGAAAGATGGAAGGCTGCTGCAAAGGCGAAAGATTAATATTGGTCACAACACAGCACAACATGCAGGGGAGAATCTCAACATGGTAATAATAAAAAGGGAAAATCTCAACATTACTATAATAAAAGATAATGAAGACTTGAAATCAGTTCTAATCAGTAATATTGTTTAAAATATAAAGGCATATAAATGTAACATCTGCAGAATTTCATTTATACATGGAATACATAAATCTAACATCTGAATATATATTTTGTATTGCCACGTGCATTTCATCTGACATGACAAGATACAAATTCCAATCAACCCATTTTTGCTGATTAACAATGAAAAGAGTTGCATACATGCATGCATGAAATTATGCTTAACATTGTTGTTTGCATACTAAATATGTAGTAACTCTATGCAATGATAACATTATATTTACACAAATATGTGTTCATAATTTGGTAATTATTGGGGCACTGTAAAAGCATAGCTGCATCCTAGTCATCTTGTATAAAATACATAGCAAACCTAATTAATGTAAGTGCATGCCTTTTTAATCAAATGAGTTATAAACTTAATCATAATTGGGAAAGGCAACTTAAATAATTCCAAAATAATGACACAAAACAAAGGGTAAAAATGAAAGCAATGTGCTGACAATGACAAAGTTAGCTGCACAGGAAAGACAAACAGTCACATTATAAAAAACTGAGACACAGCACGTCTTTTATAAAAACCAAGGACAAGTCAAAAATTGAAAACAAAATCTCCGGGACAATACTAATGAGCGTAATACCCTGCGGCATTATTAGTTAGATTTTTTATACTGATTTTGTGAGAATTTTCTTTTTTTGTGGCTATGCCAGAGCTGTTAAATATAAAATGACTCTGAGGTCTGCCGGGTCTTCATATTACATGTGAAATTTCTGTTATATGAGACGTATTTCACACTGAACTATGTTGGATTCCTTTGTGTTCTGTATTAACCTTTTGCCAAGAAACTGTACCTAGTTGGTAGGTAGAAACCAGGGCTGCTGGAAGACCAGTTCAAGTGAACACTTTTCTAGAGCCTATCATACGTAACACTGATTATATTTCTGATTCTAATGTCAAGGAAACTTGCTTGGTATCAAAATACTCTTCAACTTCGAAGATTCAAATGGTGTAACTACTTCATGAAGTAAGAATAAAAGAGTGGACAATTAAAATACAAGAGACCTATGTATGTATGGACTTCAGAATAGAAAATGGCTGATACAGGCAATATTTACAGATGTCAGAAATCCACAGAAAAAAACAACACTTTTATAGGTCTTTCAGTGATCTTGAGGTGTGTTTATACAACATAATGTTGAGCAAATGACCAAGACGTTGCAAAATGTGCAATACAAGCAGAAAATGAACGGTGACTGTTTATCCCAATATAAGCACATAGGACAAGAATACAATACCTCTTCAAACTTAGAACAGATCATTGTGAATGCTTTGTGTATGTTTTCTGTTGTTCCGGTGATTGTGACAATTCGCTCCGGACACGAGCCATCAGATATGTTGATTTTAGCACCACTCTGCAAACAAAACATAACAAATTTCCAATTATTTTACAATATTACTTCACATAACATGAAACACGTTTATTACATTATAACTTTGTTTCACAATTTATTTAATACCATAGTATTATGAGCCCTTGAATTTTATATGTGTGTACAGCTGTATGTAAGTAAGTGGTTGCCTGGCTTCAGAACCTGACTAACTTAAGCAGCTAGAACCTTTGTATCAAAGACAGCCAGTTGTAAAATACTGTTGAACCAATGGTAGTGGTCATCTATATTAAAGCAACCATTTACCAAAATGGACATTACTGATGTTTTCCAATTGATCATTATTTTGGAATGACAGCTGCTTGAAGTGGCTACTTGAGGCAGGTTACACTGTGCACACATCTCATTCAATTTTAACACCACATGCCACAACAAAAATGACAAAGTTCTGCACATCAGAATTTATCCTGTGCTCTGCCATCAATATTATCAGGGTAAATTCACTAGCACCAGTTTAATGAAGTCAATTGACAAGTCACCTTTTAATTTTACTCAGGTAATGACTTTCATAAATCTGCAATCAAGCTGTTTATATGTTGTTTATCTACAGAAATATATTGATTTACCCGACAACACCTACTATATCCAGCAAAATCAATGCTGAAATACAAATCTGGGAAAGGATTCAACAGGGTCACACATTACAGTATTGTGAGATACAATCATAAATCTAACCACTTTGACACCTAATTAGACTGGGAATTAAGGTACATGTAGCTGAATGTGTGCTTAATGGCACAGTCAACTAAACAACAATTTATGATTTTGCTCAACCAATGCTGCCATCTTTAAAATTTAGCATTTTTCCTGAAGTCGGATCGAGCTGTTGTACAAGGATTTTGCATCGAAATAGGTTCAAACCCCAGCAATATGAGCTCCTGAAGTCAGCACTGAAACTGTTCACTGCCACACTTAAAAAATTCTATTTATGTTGATTTAGTGAAGTTAAATGAAACAAAACGTCTGGCTCGACTACTTACGTCTTCTCTGTATTTCTTTATGTTGTCACCTTTCTGAAAGTTACAAAGTAAAGCAGGGATTAATAAACATCCAAGACTCAATTTGTACCTATCTATTTTAATGTAGATATTATTTGATTTCACAACGATCGGTCAATCGGATGGGGTATAATGATAACCTTGAACAAAAGTAACATTCAAGCAAGGCGCTACAATCACACCGTCACATGAAGTATTTTATAAACTTGCTCATGTTTCTTTAGATATATGTGTGCGTTGTTTAACTTGTCTTTGATTTTGCATGTTTGAATATGTATAATGTTTGAAGGCCTCAAGTAAGATAAGCCTGTTGTCGCTTATTGAGTTACCTTCGTTAAATAAAGATTATTATTATTATTATTATTATTAAGTAGTTTCTGCCACAGTTATGGCAGGTTAACCCTTTATAATGCTGGAACAGTAAATAGGTAATGCTACATGTCACCAATCGAAGCACTGGGCCTTGTAAGAGATTTTTAAAGGGAATATTCAAAGGTTTTCTTATAGATACCTGTGTAAAATCAAGAGACCCCAAGGCCTGAGGTCATGTTTTCAACAATATTGGCCTTCTGGTAAGGGCCAGAAACTGGTAGAAGACTAGAAGATGTTTTTTAAATAAATTGCTACACAGAACTGATGGTCGAGTATGCTTTATGCTAGACAGACGATAAAGACCGATCGCTATGATCCGGATGAAAATAGGGTGACATAGGCGCCTATGTACAGTACAGAGTTTGTTTAAGTGTCTCGAAATCAAACTTATTTGTCGTTTGTTTGTAAACACAAAAATAATCAGTGAATCATTTTACTTTAAACTTGTTTCTTCCATCACTTTGAGTCTAATTATCTCCCTTAGGTATGGTATAAAACTTTTACATGACGTCGCGGACCGGATATGTGTAATCGATTATTATCGCCCTTCATTTTACTAACCGATCGTCGGCGACTAGCGACAATCGGAACATCACTAGTAGATATATGAAGCAGACTTGTACTAGAGTAATTACAATTTTTGTAAAAGATAATATAAATTACTGTACTGGTAGAGAGCCTGTACCGCAGCAATTCAATCTAATATTATCAAATTAGGAAAAATTGAAGCAATTAGGAGACTGATTAAAGGAAGAGAATTTTCCTTAAAACGACTCTCTAGGTACTGTCACATACACGCCCGACAGAACTTTCTTCATTATATAATAAGATTACAGAATACCTCTTGGTGTTACTTCTCAAACAATAAATTACTGGTGAAATTTTCTAGGACAGTTTGTGCAATTTATATTTTGTTACCTTAAAACATTTCTTACACAACTCATTTACAAAATTGTTTTAAACTAACACATGCTCTGTGTATTACGAATGAATTAAATCACAGACTGCAAGAAGCATATATCTGTACAATCACAGACTGCAAGAAGCATATATCTGTACACTTTCCCACTGTAGCTCTACAGCCACTCGTAGGAAATATTTCGTTTTGACTCGGAATCTATTTGAAAAAGCTAAATGAAGGTCCAATTACATTATTACCTTAGAAGTACATACAGTGTACCATTATATCAACCCTAATAGTACCTCTGGGCCTTCATTGTGCAAGTCTCAAACAGTACCAGTAATTTATTGTCCTACAAATTTAGACATATAACCAAAGCTTGCTAAAATCATTTAAAAATTGCACCCAATGGGATTTCCAGCCAGACATAGGATGACAACAATATGTTTATTCTCTCAGTTAAAACATAGATGGTCCCTGGGCAATTCTTAATAAAATATTTATGATTACTCTTGAATTTGTGAGCCCTCATTTTTTAAAGGCGAACTAGTCGCATTTTTTCAAGTAAGAAAACTGCAGGCATTAAGTCTCTGTCAACATTACACCATTGATTAGATTACAGTTTCCGTGTTTCATTAAAGTGTAACAAACTTCATGACTTACCTTTCCTATTATACTGCCTACTTCCTACAAAAGAGAGAGAAAGCAATATTAAAAGTAAAGCTTAAGTATAATTGATTAAAACTTTTAAGAAAATCTTTAATTCTTAAACTAACTTCTGCACAAAATAAAATAAAATGTATGTAATAACACCCTGGACCAGATATGTAGCCTGCTAACTTATTACCCATACCCTCCTTGTCGAAAATAAACTGGTTCAGCTAGCACATCCATGAGTGATCATGATCTGCACTATTCACAAAGGCAAAGTCATCTGCAGGGAAAGGGTTAAACATAAACAGTTACTGACTGCCGTTTGCTAAAACTTTACTGTTTTTGTAGTTTTTGATAAGGAAAATCAGTTGTCATTATTATTATATTGTGTTTATGTTATTATGCTCAAATATTAATAAACCTATGTCTTCGAACCACAACCCTATGTAGCCATCTGGAAATGCAAATGTGTATGTGTTTTCGTAGGGATAAAAAAAGAATCGAACAATGTTTTTTCTTAGAAGTAAAAGTTGCTCACAAATTCAAAAGGCTTGGCCTCCCTTGACTGGACATAAAACATTTGTTTTATGCATTTTTTATAAAGCCATCAGTAGAACAAGATTACTGAATGGTGCTCATCTCCTATTTTATGACCACACTAAGAACAAAATTCTTTTAAAGGAAATGACAGCATAAACTACCTTCTGATTGAAGAGCTTGCTCTGCCACATCTTAACTACCTCACTGATTGAAGAGTTAGTACCTCCTATTAAAGATGCATAACAGCATCAGACAAATTTGTTTTATTTATTCATAGGCATGTTTTCTGTTTATTTCAATTACAAGATATCATTGTTGTTTCATCTGATAAGATCTGAGAAAAAAAAAACAATTTGTTCAAATGAGAAATACACCAAATCAAGCTGGGAATCCTAAATTGAGAAAAATCAAATAATACCTTTGAAATGGAAAGACATGGTAGAACACAGAGAATAAAAAATCTCTTCAAATTATTATGATACTGCAACATGACAAGATTATTGCTGTTGTACTCTGTATCGGCTTATTAGAAACATTGAACGAAATAGAATAACATTTAGTTTTCTTGATGCCTACTTATTGTTAAGAAAATTGAAATGAGAAAATTATCAGGGACTTATGTTTGCACATTGAATAATTATAAACCATAGAACTGACTGTGGCAAAGGATCTTAAATGTTGTAAGGGAATTTCGGCTATGAAAATCTTATTTAGTAGAGGATAATGATTTAATGAAACCTGGTGTTGTTTCAACATCCACGTCAGTGAGTATTGCTGAAGGTGTAGACGAGTATGGAGAAGTAAATACACTGTAAGAGCCTCAGAAATAATGTGAAATAATGGATTAGCCTTTTTTTATAAGATATGTGAAGAAAAATATTTTATCTTTGTTCACTAAGCTACCAGTAATGATAATTCTGCATTTTCTTTCATCTGCTTTTCTTATTGTGTCAAGCGTTACATCATCAGCTGTAACAATTAACAAATACATACTTAATGGAAATAAACCAGTGCTCAAGTATTATTCTTAACCATATCAAAACAGCTGCATTTGTGCATACATTGCAAAAAACTCTGCATCTTCATCTTAACTTGTAACATTTGCTTTCACTTATTGTAGGCGGTCGCATATGATAAACTAATTGTCAAAAAAATCTCATAATGTTTGCAGTTAGAGAGATAGCTGGAGATTATTCTTCAATTTATCTTAATCACTCCAAATGGAACAAAATGAATAAAAAATGCTAAAAATCATAAAAATTAAAAAAATTATCACCAAGAGTCATTTTGTTGAGTGAAAAAAACTTAAAATAAAAACAATTAAAATTTCAAGCACTTGGTGGAAAAACGCCAAATGATTTTTTTTCCCTTTGGTAAAACTTAGAGCACTTCTGCATGAAACCCTCATAATTCCTTTAGATAATTACCATCAAGAAGGAAAACAGTTTAGTAGTGTGAATTATTAATGAACAATTCCAATCCAGCTCTGTCTATTAGGTTCCTCCGCTCCGCAGGCATTAGCCGATAATCCCTAAGATGTCCGCTAGAAGGTTCAATCTACAGTCTTGTATTACGATTTGTCTGTGCCCTTCAATATTGCAACATTAATACCCAATCAAGAAAGATTCTCATGTCTAAATGGAAAGAAAACAACCCTCTAACCATTCCTATATCTTCTGAGGCAATAAAACCAAATAAGGCAGTGGTGTATTGTCTCCTAACTCCCTGAAGGATTGCACCATACAGAAACTGACTCCTCTCTACATTCTCCAATTCTGACACAGATTTGTAACAAGGGCTTTATAACTTGGCTCATAGGAACTTCTTACTTTTTTGAATGTTGTTAGGCACTATCTGATTTAAATCAGACTGCATCAATGACAAGTCTCAAGAATTATCATGCATTCCTTGTAAAAATTTTGCCTTTCATTGGAGTAAGAGGTACTTTAAAGCTTTATTGGTCAAGGTCATAATGAAGTACCCCAGTATTCAGAAATGTCCTGCTTAAAGTATTAAAAGAATTTGTATCAGGTTGGCCAGGCCTATTGTCCAACAGAAAATTTGTGCACTAGATTCACGTGCTGGATTAAAAGTACACAAAGGACTATAAAGTCTGCTGCACGGTCAAAAGTGAAAGTAAATTCCATGTGAGTTATAATGATGTTACAGTTCTTGTAAGAACATTTCTCTGCTGTGAGAGTTTGTCTGCCAGCGTATGACACTCATCAAGAACTATTTTCTTTAATCAAGTGGTTGAGTGGCCACAAAAAACGATACTTCTAGGCTGTCATAGATTTTATACCGTAATTGCAGAGAAAATGAATGCTTCTGACCCCCCAGGATAAATGAAATTACATTTTGACTACTGTCTCAAAACCAGCAAATCACAAACCAACGATAACGACAAACTAAGCACGCCTAAAGGAACGGTTTATAATAGAGACAGTATGGACAGCCTGCGTCTCTATGGACAGTAAGATGAACTCATATTGTTTGTGAATGTTTTTTAACACCGTCATCCTCAAGCTTGTCATTAACAAGACTGCGGAAGATTGTGATTGTTTTACAAGGGAGAGTAATTGAGATCTCCGTTATATTACCGATCATATTCACAGACCATCTTCTTTTCATTACACTTACCATTGTTTACGAAAATTGAATTTCCCGTCTTACAGTATGCTTAATTTGATTTTTTGCTTAGTTATAATACGATGTTAATAAAGACCTACCGTACTCTATTATATATGGATAATAACTGACGTATTGAATTTACCGACGTGACAAGTGCAGGGTTAGCGTTGGCAAGTCACATTACTGGTACGGAATTCTTCCGCATGCCCTAAAAAAATGTGAGACTAAACCTTGCTATAGTTACAGTTACTGCACAATATGTTACTTTTGTTTTGTTTTTTTTTTCAAAGTTTTTATTTCTTTTAAGATATGTAACAGTTCAATTAAAAATGAGTGTATAAACTTTAAAGTTTTTCCTTCTTTCATACAAATTGCAATGGGCTATTGACAGCATTATGACATAACTGCACTTCACTATAAACAAACATACTTATAATGTATAACAATTTGATACAATTTCTATGTCAAAACATGAAAATCATATACCTCTAATTAGTCTATCTAAAATAGCGACAGAAATGATTTCTATGTCACAAGCATTTTTTTTTGCGAAATCTTGGCAGGAACATATTGATTTGTGATCGGTAAATCAGAGTTCCTTGAAAGCTTTGCAGGAAATCTACAAGGCTTTCGATGAAAAATTCCGTAATTACATTTATCATCTGAGAGAAAATCGTGCAAAATCACAACGGATGACATCACATAGCCCTCACAGTCAATCAAATAGATTTTCCATAATCTCAAATAGATTTACAAAATCCGCTTTTCTAACTGAGGCTGAAAATTTTCTGTCTTCTGATCACCGAGGGAATTTACGCTGTCATGACGTGCCTAAAATAAGGTACATTAAAGCTAAGCACTTTGAGTGAATACATTAGCGCACAAACAAAAATCTCAGCTTAATTTACCACATGGCATTCAAAGCTTATTTTCTCACCTAATTGTATAACAAACAAGAGCTGTCCATAAGACAGCAAGCTCGACTATTGTGGGTGTTTGCTAATAAAACAAAACTTTTATCAGTATAATAGCAAAACAAAATTCTGCTAACTATTAAGTATAAACTAGAAAAGTTGAATAATAAAAAAAGTCAAAATCTATAACTATAGATTTAATTTTTGGTAAATTAATTGTCTGATACAAAATTTACCCCTGAACACTATTGCTAATTTAAGTTTGATATAACTACCATAAGTGGTTAATGAGATATGTGCATGATAGTACCTTGCATGCAAAACTTTAACCAATTTTTCAAAGTCAAACAAGGGCCATAATTTGCACTAAATTTAAACAAGAGTTATCTGTCTTGACTGTGTGACACCTCTAAAGACATGAACAAAGTTTCAAGTCAATAATATAAGTGGTTACTGAGATATGTGCATGATAGTACCTAGCAGGCAAAACTTTAACCAAATATTCAAAGTCAAACAAGGGCCATAATTTGTACTAAATTTTATACAAGAGTTATCTGCCTTGATTGTATGATACCCCTAAGGACATGAACAAAGTTTCAAGTCAATATCATAAGTGGTTACTGAGATATGTGCATGATAGTACCTAGCAGGCAAAACTTTAACCAAATTTTCAAAGTCAAACAAGGGCCATAATTTGTACTAAATTTATACAAGAGTTATCTGACTTGACTGTGTGACACCCCTTGAGACATTAATGAAGTTTCAAGTCAATAATATAAGTGGTTACTGAGATAAGTACCTAGCAGGCAAAACTTTAACCAAATTTTCAAAGTCAAACAAGGGCCATAATTTGTACTAAATTTATACAAGAGTTATCTGCCTTGATTGTATGATACCCCTAAAGACATGAACAAACTTTCTAGTCAATATCATAAGTGGTTACTGAGATGATATGTGCATGATAGTACCTAGCAGGCAAAACTTTAACCAAATTTTCAAAGTCAAACAAGGGCCATAATTTGTACTAAATTTATACAAGAGTTATCTGCCTTGATTGTATGATACCCCTAAAGACATGAACAAAGTTTCAAGTCAATATCATAAGTGGTTACTGAGATATGTGCATGATAGTACTTAGCAGGCAAAACTTTAACCAAAGAAGCAACGCCGACGCACAAGTGACTGTAATAGCTCTCCATATTCTCCGAATAGTCAAGCTAAAAATATAGCAGTTCATACTATTAGTTTTCCTTCTAAAGTCATGCTCCGGAAAGCTATTTCTCAATAAATTCATTGAGCTGTGCAAAAAAACAGTTTATACCAGCAAAGGCTGAACTTAATACAGATGGAACAAAAACATTGTTTTCTATTTTTGCGTAATTTCTTCTAGAAGATTTAAGTGAAAGTCTTGGACGATAAACAATTACCCAACTAGTAATCAAATGTAATTAAAGTACATCACTAGGACGAGATTGTCTACATATTATTGATCATAAACTTTCATTACGCTTTAGATGGTCGACAACGATAAAATAAGCCACCGTCAAAGACAGACTGAGCATCGGAATTATTGCCAGAGTCAAGCCGGTTAAATTGTGTTTTGTTGTATTAAATCTGTAATAATCAACATTAAACCTCATTGACAATCAATAAATCGGTAAGCCGCTGATTTATTGTAATGATTTCTACATAATTTTCTCAGCGAGATCTGATTTATTCCACATCTTGGTTTTGCTACATAATTCCCGAGTACCATTGATAGGACCTTGCAATTGCTTTTTTTCCTCACATCATAGTGCATCTGCAAATATCTTGTAATTGCTAATTTACAGTCTCATTAATACCTTGACACACAAGCTCGATTGCTGATTGCTAGCTTGTTTTAGATATTGATGTCTGCCTGAACAAGCAAACCTTGCAAACCAATCCTGATATTCACAACTGCTTTCCTGTTTTTTTTATGCATGAAAATCTGCATATGACATGCAAACCTTTTCAACCATTTAATGAAACTGCACATAAACTAATAGCTGATAGACCAACCCTGGTGAGACTTTATCTTCAACTGATCTAACTAGAATACTAATTGTGTGAATCACATTTGACCAAGGCTTCCAGGAGTAATGTACAGGATACAGACCTGGATTGATCCTAAGCAGGAAACTGTTTGACCTTGAAGTACTTTGTTTTGGAAAGATATTAATCATGATACGTGTATCCATATTTTTGTAAGGGTTACATGATATGGAATAAATTAACAACCATGAAAATAATGCAGACACAAAGACAAACATTTTAACTGTATTGCATTCATTGGACTATTCTCACATTCAAACCCTAGGCTCTGTAGTAAGCAATGCACAGTGCGACTGAAATGTACAATTTCACAATCATCTAAAAAAAACCACAACTGGTTGATGTTATAAAGTACGATCAAATAAAAAACAAGTTATCTGTTTCTCGATCTTTAACATCTGTTTTGTCTTGTTCTATGACTTCCTTTATTTCTTTAAAACTGTTGATTTACCTATGAAACTTTCTCTTTTGCTTTGCCTACGTAGTTACTTACGCAATCTGCAAATGCTTCAGAACTAAGAGACTCCAGGTGTAAAACATAATGTTGAAAAAATTATAATTTCATGGCCTAATCTGACAGTGAATGTGATATTTGTATACCTTATTTACTAAAGAGATTATCGGATTTGCTGAAAATGTTGAATTTTCTTAACTTCTTAAGGACTATACCTGTTGGTAATCTCTAAATAAGCAAGGTAAATAAAGCGCCACGGGATAAAAAGAACAATGACTTTGTCATTTTAATTTTATTTTATGTATTAAAAAATTCTTTGTGTAAAAACCAACCATTATAAGGTCTATTTCTTCCCTTTATCCCAGTCTATACTTGCTTTTTATTCAATTTTGAAAATATGAAAGAAATAGAATAATTCCTAACAAAAGTTCCATTCTTTCTGACCATTTTATCATCCTTATGACACAATTCAGGAACCAATGAAAATGTGGTGGCTGCATGTATTGGACATGTGAGCTGGGGTAACAAGGATTGACCTTTGCACATATTTAAATACATATCTACTGATGTCTACCTGTGTTATATTTTTGGAGAAAAAAAAACTGCATAATCAGATTTCTATATGTCACGAAGGCTTGTATGTAACTTAAGAATTTTCACTATAGATCATGATCATACAGAATGCTGCGCAAGTTACTTTAGGTGCAAGCTGTCTGCAAACATCTAGACACTGTTTTTCATTCAGCGTGTCTTCATTACATCTCCCAGTACTGTACGAGCGGTTACACTGACATCAAAGCCGTACAGGAAACTAGAATAGATGTCTTTTCTTCTTCACTCAAAGTCAAAACCTATTAAACAAGCTTTGCCGACGGAGACGCCATCTATTTCTAAAAGCTTTCCGACACAAAGCGGAGCTAAACGTTAATTAATAAAACTGTAATAGGCTCCTATCGGCTGTTACCAACATAAGCTGATTTTCTATTTTCTAATCCTCCCATTATAAAACTTTGCTCTAATTGGGGGAAATGCAGCCAGGAGCTATAAGTGACATTCTTACATTCATTTCCATTTCAACTTATGGTGATTATACACTTGAGCATTTTCTCAAACAAATCGTTTATAATCATAGTTCTTTGTTGTTCATTTGGTGTTTTTTTAACTTCATTTGCAACATTTACATTTCAGAGTATAACCAGTAAATGTCATCTTATAAGTCCAGAATGCTATTTGAACATTTTTTACTGTAATAACCCAAACAACAAGCAAATTGGGAGTCGAGAGTCTTTGGTGCTCTACATTCATGGGAGTCGAGAGTCTTTGGTGCTCTACATTCATGGGAGTCGAGAGTCTTTGGTGCTCTACATTCATGATTATATTAAAAGAAAAGTTTTGAGTGAACAAATGTAGGAAGATACAAATGACTTTATTGAACAGAAGTCAAAAGCAATAATAAATGTTAAAGCAGTATTTGGAAAAAGAAATGAATCATTCCGAAGACAAGACATTGTCTACTACATGACTTCAAAACAACTCCTAACCGTGTCTGTAACACTGTAACACTGTTCTTTAGTTGCCAGTTGCCACTGATTTCAGATATTCCCACAATATCTTGCAACCATCATCTTTCCTAGCTAAGTGACCTAACAAAATTCACACCAATCATCATGTTTGTTTTGTTTTCACTAAAATTGCAACACAAGCAAACATGATTACCTTGTAATTACAACTGTGCAGTATCATTCATCTTCAGGAATGCATTCTCGTAAAGTGACCCTTGCCTCAATTTTCCGCACAATTATTTCTCGTACAGTTTTTGTTTTATAATTACGAGTAGTGGCGCTTTCTTAATCATGAATATTTCATGTAGTTATTTAAGGGACAATATTGCAAATGAAATTGTTTTGTTGAGGAGTTATTTCTGTATCTTAAAAAGTATTTTCTATAAATATTTCTTTAAGTTTTTTTTCTTCAGGAAAATGGTTTATATTATCTACTATAATACATCAACATTAGTTTAATATTTTGCATTATTTTAGGCATAGCAGGTTTATCTGGAAATATTGGAAGTTTTTTTTTTCCGAATATAGATCTCTTTTGTAAAATATAAACACAGGAAAAATATATCGCATTTTGTTTTAAATCAGTGTTGATCATTACAGTCTACTATAAACAGATAGACCATGATTGTAAAATGAAAGGTACAGTATAACTCTGACATTTGTAAATAAAAGTTTAACATCATAGTCCTCTGGGTGTCAGCTCTAAATATTTTTAACATAACCCAATCTGTAAGTAAAATGCTTTCCTTTACTTTCCTTAAATCTCAGACTTACCTTTCCCTGCATAATCATACGAACTGTCAGGATAGAGGGCGCTATGCCGTTGCTTTCACTTCCTTGAACCATGGTTTTCTCTGTTGCCATGTCACTCTAAACACAACCTGAATAAATGTGGGGTAGCGAAATCGCTACGTGCGTTGCTCTTCGTTTTCTTCACTTGATATTTATATTAGTCTGAAAATAGAAACACAGAAAGGTTAACAATGCTATATCATGCTTGATTATTCTACCAGTGTTTAATTACCAGCAAGAATCAAAATACAAAACAACTATCACAATGGTATTACAGACTTTCAATAGGAAGTCAGATATCATCAAATATAGACGAGAATCCTCCTGTGTTGGCTTGGCAAAAGCATAGAACTACACACAAATAAATTAAGCTCCGCAACCTTTCACTCTGCAAACTGCGGCCTTCAGTGACTACCTACATGAGAGTACTGGGAACTTCTTACATTAAGTACTATAGTATGATTTTACTACCCCTCACATCACCCAACCCCTGACAAAATGAAAATTCTTAGCATAAACAACACAAACTATACAACATCCTTTTATCCCCTACACGACTTTTCAAATTCACTAACTCAATACGACTTACAAGGTTTTTTTGAGAAAAGTGTCTGAAATGGCCTGTAAAAATTAGCAAATTTATCAATACAGAGCACACTTTCTAATACTCCTGTATAAAGTTATACAAACTTCCCATAACCCAGAATCAATGTTTGCACTGCAAGACACATAAACTGTGGGTCTCTTCATTAGCCCATTGTCATCAATATTACTTAACATGGCTTAATGGGAAAGTCAACGAAAAACATGTCGCTGACATGTGATATCCCTTAGACAAACTTCCTTTATAAATACTCTAGTCGTGTTTCCAACAAGAAGCAATGAAAACGGTCTGTGTCCTTGTATAGTAGGACATGCGACAATCTGAGTATTTTAGCGGTACGGGCGTTGTAGCACACCCTCCCATCACGAATCATCGTAAGTTTGAACCGTCAATCTCATGTGCTTGTCTGACACGAATATAAACAGTGTAAAATCTATTCCCTGTAAGAGCCTCTACCTTTCACCCGTGCCGGCATATACATTTCATAAAGCCAGAAGGAATCTGACCCAGAATCCCTTGCATTAGCAGTAAAGGGATCTTCATATACCGATTTTGATGAAACGTATAGCCCCAAGTAACGTTGAGATCTTATGAAACTTGAACTAAAATTGACAGAGACTTTTGTAAAACAAATTTTTTGTATCAACCAATTAATTCTGGATATTAAACTGCATTAAATACTTATTAAAATGGGTGGTTCTCTTGTATAGCGAAAATTAGTGATTTATTCCAACAAGATTTTCTTGTTATTGCTATATTAAATGTGTTTTTATGTAACCAATTCAATAACCAGAAAATTCATTAACAATATAAACCCAAAGATAGAAATTAAATTTGTACTGTATGTCCATAAATAGCTTAAATGAAGTTGCAGAACCTCAGATACTGGTACTCCCAGCTACCTATTTATTACAAGAACATAATAATCCTGGAAAAGTAAATGAGTCCCTTTTCATTTGATAACAGCATACTACAGTAAGTTAACTTCCTGAAACAACAAGTAACACACTAACACCAAATATTTTCATACAGCTTTCACACAGTGTCTGTGACAGTAATCTTTGTCACTTTTTCACATTTTAACAAGAAGACTGTTCCTTCAGCAAATGTTACATGAAAGAAAATCACAGATTTCTGTTAACTATTTCCAAGGTAACTCAATGCATGTTCAATATCTAATATACAGTTCCTTGCCTGTAAACAATGATAGTTGTGTACCTTGTACACATTCTGTCCAGATGTCACAAATCCTTGTTGTTTAAGTATGTCGGTGACAACACCTTAACATCAGAACGACGTATCTCATATAATACAAACTACACAGATACTAGTGTATTACACACTCTCAACAAAATGTGACATACACGATTACAAAGAAAACAGCTTTATTTGCCACAGGAACTGCAAAGAAAATCTATACTGCATTTACTAAAGTCATCTGAAGGAATTAAAAGTCGTTCAAGTAGAAGAGAACTATGTGGTACTGTTTGTCTCGATTATTTATGCACATACATTAAATTTGGGCCAACGTAATATAAATGCAACATCATGGGCGTAAGTGACTTAAAATAATGACACTCATGTACTCTTAGATTTCCATTCTATATCTGCTCAAGTATTTTTTAATATGGTGTGCACACAATTCTACAGAAGAAAATTAGTAAAGTCTAAAAAGTAAAGGATATAAATATAACATAATATATATATATATATTCACACTGATGAGTCTCCAAAATTGTTAACATTCTGCAGTGAAAATCAGAGTTTAAAAAGGCTTGAATCAGCCTGAAAAAATGTAATAGCCAAGTCTAAAATACCCTTCATTCCAAAATATGTGCAAGATTTCAAACAATGAAATTTCTACACCAAAAAAGTTGATGCTAAAATTGTCTAGTCATGTGCTTCTCAAATTCAAAAATATTACAGCTTTGAAATTGAAGCAGGTAAATTTTTTTCAGTTACAGTTGCGCTCTCAGATCACCTTATACTATATGAACCACAAGAAGCCTCGACAAGAACAAGCTGACAAGAAAAGGCAATATAAATCTGAAAGAAACGTGTTACCATAATTGCTTTATCCAAATGACTGAAAAACACCAATATCTCATCTGACGTTGGAACAGCTTAAAACGCGATTTACACCAAATGAATAAATGCCAGACTCACAAAGACCGATATTCAATATACCAGGTTGACAACAACTCTGTCTTTCCACATGTGACAGTTTTCTTATTGTATTGACTTATTCCTGTTTTATGAATTTGTGTCATACATTCACATGACACCAGTACATGTATTCATTTTCTATTCTATTTACCTTTAATTTCTATTTTCTGAAAGTTGATTTGGACTATGAAGAATATACATGTTATGAGCAGACTATAATACATCAGTGCAAACCAGTATTTTGTGTAAAACAAACTTATGTATTATTTTAGTAGAAGATTTATGAAAAGAATTTTTTGCAAATGATGCGAATATGTAGAAAACGAATTTCAGTCATAACAGCCAAAAAGAAAAAGAGTGTAACAAACTCTTGCAATTAAGAACTGACAATGAGAGATATGAGACTGTTGAACCATAAAATCTGAATGAATCAATTAAATGCAATCACTGGCATATAATGTTTTAAACATCATTTATGGACTAAAACCATAAGTGAATGAAAAGAGAAATATCATTGCCCACTCTTTCCCTGGGTTATGAGGGAAATTTGCAACATTGACATCAGCCAGTTGTCACATTCAGTGACAAAGGATCTAAATGGCCATTATACATAACACATCTCCAGCTGGTATAAACCACAGGGGTCCTATCAAGTCTGCTACTGCAATGAGCATTATTACATTGCGACTCTGATTTAGCTGAATTGTAAATGAATGAAGAGTCTACCACAGACCTCGTCTACCATAGACCTTGTTATGGTCACTCTGGGCTTACCCTGTTCTTTCATATATTTTTATATTATTGTTTTGGTATCTTTCCAACTACGCAGCAACCATATCCTTCATCCTTGGCAAGCTTCTTAAAGACTTATTTATACATTTATTACAAGAATTTCAATATTTTTTTTTCTTTCTACAAACTTTACAACTATCCCATATATGATATTGGTAGCAGTTAAAAAACATGAAGTAATATTTAAGTATGTATGAGTCTCCATGAGGGATGAACACATGAAAGAAAGCATCGCAAGTATTAAAAACAAAATATACATTTGTTTGAAGAAAGCAAAGTTGGACAAAATCAGTATATATAGACAGAAGAAAGTCTGGCATTCAGGTTTCAACCACTAATTGAAAATAATGAAACTGAGGAAATTTTACACCATACTGCAATGAAAAACACTTGTTTACGCAATTTTACACAAAACCTAAACAAAGAACAATCTTACCAAAACAGCCCATAAAAATTGTGACAGTGCCATCAGCAAGTATTACCATGACAAAAACGGAAGAAAAACATCTCTTTTAATACAAGGTTACAATAAATTCCTTGGCAACAACAACAACTATAACCACTTACACGAAATTGTGTACACATATTTTTCCTAATGAATTAAGTACGATGTAATTCCTTTTGCACATTCACTGAAATACAGAAATGCTGCACAACAACTAGAAAATGTAGTTACTGAAGTCACCTATTTGTTTCGCTCAAGATATAGCTCAAAACAATCCTTCAAACTGACAAGTGCTGCCAAACTGTGGAGCTCACAATAAAGAGTGATGTTCAAACCTCCCTTGTCAACACAATCAACCAATAGTCTTTTATGTCTTTTATAATACTGTATGTACAATTAACTTCACATAAACAAAGGTATGACAAACATTATAACACAAAATATGAAATTAGTAATTTTGTAATATATTCAACTTGTAAAAACATGTGTAAAATGTTCATGTCACATGTAGAAATAAAATCTTTCTCAAACAGAAAAATGAGTTAGGTGGTTTTTTTTGTTTTAGCGGACAAAAAGAAAATTCAAGTTTTTCAGTAGGGACAAAATCTTAAACATAAGTCATTGGAATGGATATTGAAATTGGTTAAATATCTAAGCTGATAACCTATTCATTAACTTTAACTAGCTAGAACAGATACACTTTTCAGTGTAATTAAGTAATTTAATTATCTTAATTCACTTACAATTAACACTAAGTATCAGGTCACTTTTCTTGGCTAGTAGACTTAGTATGAGTTACATAATGTTTTATAAAATATACAGTCCATGTAACTAAATTGAAAGCTGGGGACAATGTTTGTTCTTTTGAGAGATTAAAGCTAGTAAATAGCATATTCTCATTATCCACAGTTCTGCAACAATCAATGGCATTTATATGTCGTTCTCCCCAGAAATAAAAGGTATAATCCTCACTTTTTTTTTTACAAAAGCAGTGTTCTGACCCGTTTGTGACTCGGCTGTAAAAGGTCTCCAATCACCATTTCCATCGTTTCATCATTAAATCAATACACAGCCCATTCATCAAAGAAAAAAAATCTATGAAAAATCAATCAGTAACTTTTTTACATCAATTTTCTTAATGTATGGATTTAACAGGACAAGAAAATCTTTGTGACTATTGGTCTTGTATCAGTATGGTGCCAGTTCATTAAGAGTATTTCTGCACTCCATTGATTTTGTACTTAAATTCGAAAAAAATCGGATACAAATCATGACTGAAACTGACAGACATCTTCTTGTGTATGATACAGTGTAACCTGTCTGTAGCATAACCTGTCTGTAGTGTTACCTGTCTGTAGTGTAACCTGTCTGTAGTGTTACCTGTCTGTAGTGTCTGTAGTATAACCTGTCTGCAGTATAACCTGTCTGTAGCATAACCTATCTGTAGCATAACCTGTCTGTAGTGTTACCTGTCTGTAGCATAACCTGTCTGTAGCGTAACCTGTCTGTAGTGCAATTTAACCTGTCTGTAGCATAACCTGTCTGTAGCATAACCTGTCTGTAGTGTACATGTCTGTAGTGTTTTATCTGCTGTTAAAAGTTATATTTCTTGTGGAAACAGTTGTCTAAAGTGATCATATATCTGTGGTAGTGCTGCAGATTGTCTGTAGTGTAACATGTCTGTAGTGTAACATGTCTGTAATGTTATATCTTCTGTTAAAAGTTATATTTCTTGTGGAAACAGTTGCCTAAAGTGATCATATATCTGTGGTAGTGCTGCAGATTGTCCATCTCTTTCATTGAAAACTACATGAACTGGGCTTGCTTAATGCTCATGAACATAAGACACAAGAGCATTAAAAATTCATACTTTTCCCTTTATAAAAAGCCAATAGCTTTGTAAGTTGGTACCACCTGGAGTCAGTCACATATTTACTTATCCAGTATCAGGTGATACATAAGACAATATAAGTTCATTTACTAAAACAGAAAGCAAACCTCTATGATAATATCAGTATAAAGTATTTTAGGTAAAGTAAAAAATACAAACCTATAGGAACATGTATAATCCAATTTTATGCTTTTACCAATTAAATGGACATTAAATTTATTTAATTGGAATTTAGTTTTTTCTCCCTCATGTATACTGTATAATTTAATAAGTTATACAATTTAAGTGAATTTTAAATTAGAATGCACAAACAATGGCAGTAACACACTTCTGAAACCTCAAAACTTTCTGGTAACAATGCTCTCTCTGATGCAAATACAAGTACAATATAAATAGTTAATCCAAAGTAATATTAAATATAACTTTATCTGTGTTTATGAGATAATTCCCTATTTCTGTGTTTATACATGTCACACATCGTTGCTGTTATCGCATCAAACTGTTGAAATTTGAACAATAAGTGATAAGAAGATTATCTTTTTTCACATTTAGTAAAAACATTTTTTTTTGGTCAATATTTACACAATATATTACACCACCATATTGCCAACTTCTTTTTGTTCCTTTTAGAAATATTATTTTTTTTTAAAAATGATTTAAAGTAATATGGACACACAATTTTACAGTCAGTTTCATACACTGACTTGTTGATAAACATCAAAACAGCCCTCTTCAACTTTTTTAACTAATATATCCCCAAATTAATCCCACATAATCTCTTAATGCTATAATCTGTTATGTAATTAATCCTGAAATCTGGCAATATACAGAAAAAAACATAATCCATACAGTAAATAACACAATTTGAAAGGGAAACCCAAAGCTGAATCTTGACATTATGCCTTCTTCCATATAAATTCATTTAAGAATTTGTAAGATTTAAAGCCTATTTCAACCATATTTAATTTATTTATACAGGCAGGCAGTTTACATTGTTCCAGAGCAGAATCAGAACCTATGACCCTTTAATCAACGAGAGGCTACAATGAATTCACGTCAGTGACTGTTACCACTCAACCACGCGGAAGAATAGGTGTAATGTAAGTATAAAGTGACAATAATGTAATATTCAGAAAGCTAGAAGAATTGGAAAACTGAAATTATGTCTGAATTCAAAACATAAACAATTAAGAAGCAGAATATTGAGATATATAATGACGTAACCAATTAGAAACGGCGTTACATAGATAGTATGTCAAAAATATAATTATGAAGCAAGACCCTTATCTAACGATTGACTTTGATCACTGAAATATGATTGCAATTTCTACAAGAATTTTAGACTGACCCATTCAGATATGGTTAAAGGCCAGTGATCATTGTTGTTGGTAACATTTTTTGTAGCACTTAGAACAATGTCTTGCAAACTGATCGCTAGTTGTTCAAAAACATTCCAAACATTATTTCTTAAAATTGAAAGTACATGTTGTAATAACAAAGCAAGATTTTTCAAAGGTAGTGCAAAAATACCAACAGGTTTCTTACAACACTTTTTCTCCAATAATATGAAAGAAAGACGTTGGTTTAGAGTAAAAAGAGCCCTTTTTCATCATTATTCTATCATTAATTCATTTTTTCTATCCATGCAAAAACAAGCTGATCATGGGGCTTTAAACTTGGAAAAACCTGACATCACTGATTCAATTTCTGTGCCATCTATATGTCTTTTTACAGTATAATATGGTGTCAACTATTCATTGCTATGCAAAAAATAAAAGAAAGTTTGTATTCCTAAATAACATTTCAGATAAAGTTAGCTTTACACACCTTATATCTCTGCCATGTAATTAGCTCAATCAAGTTCCCCAAATGACCACTATATTATTTCCATATTAGGTGTATTGGCTAATACCATTCACTTTGCATTAAGGTCTGTCTAATGCCGACCGCCACTGCCATTCAGTCATTCAGGAAATTGCGTTAATTTTCCTTTTTACTACTTATCGGAAATTGTTACCATGACAACCAATTAATTTCAATACCTGTCTTCGATTGATGAAAGTACCAGGGAAACAAGACTATATTGAATATGGAATTATGCACCTAAGGACAGACTGATTTATAATTGCTCAATACTCATATTTTGATATTGTATTATGATACTGAGGTTAAGATATAAGAAATGTCTGTTCTAAGTCCCGTGAAATAACTCTCAATGTTATTATATCGGTATGAAGGAACATCAATTGGAAATAAAGAGCAGATTGCACCAGAACTCTGAATGAATGCAATCAAGCTATTGTAGAACACATAAATCATGAGTCTTTGGTACAAGAAGTCAAAACTGAGAGGTAAATACAGAGCTCCCCCCTTACCTCTCAGTTTTACTTCTTGTACCAAAGACAAGAAAGGGTGTATTAATTGATGAAGTTTGCCTGATTACTTTGTTCTCATAATTAAGTAGCAGAATATTACCTCTGGAACTTGATCATTTGTTAATTTCTAGATAGAACAAAGTTAACCTGTTCCAGAATTCTATTTTTTCCTTTCAGAAAAGAGACAGCAGTTCAACTCCTTTCAAAATCTCACTTTCAAATTCCAAATGAAAATGTACCCTTCGTGTAATCTGCTTAACGATCTGCCTGAAACTTACACACTTTTTACAAAATGTTCAATTTCTACCAAGTATTTTTAACCATCAATTATAATTGCGATGCCTGCACAATATTTGTGCATATTTAGAAACACAAGACATTTCAATTATATTAGAATTTCTAATCATATCACAGTCGTCTAAAACCATTGTTATTCCAAATATAGAATTTTCATCTCATAATTCAAACATAAGAAACAATGAAATATTACCTTTAGTTTCTACCAGCTAACATTTTCTTATCTTCCACATGTAATAGAACAACTCTCCTGCCACTAAATTTAGAACTGTAGATATTCCTTAGATGTCTGAATATATATATGACTGTAGAGGGGCACAGGTTAGTGACCAGATGACATACTTGGGATTGTTGAAGGGGTAGCACATGCTGACCCCATGTGGTTTCCCTAAGATGGGTCTCCATAGCAACAGAGTGTCAATAAAATACACACTACCCAACTGTGAAGCAGTCTGTTACATCATTGGTGACAATACAATAGCAACTTAATTATACATCATAATTTATGTCATAGGCTTTATCTATAAGTAAAATATTACAAACCATTAAATTTTGCAAAAAAGCAGTATTTCCATTTCTAAAACTAAAGACAACTGTAAAATAACAGACTTTTGTGGTGAAAATGTATATAATGTATTTCACTGAAGACTGTAAAGTCAAATTCCACATTAAGAAACTACTCCTTAACAAAATAACCTGGAAATCTTTAAGGTTACGGAAAAGTACTGCAAATCATATTTCTTATAAATGAAAGGCATAAAGTCATGCAAATCCCTTTGATGATGATAGACCGCAGAGAATGTCTGTATTTAAAATGTGTCACAGCTTGTGGCTTTTTGATAAACTGAAGCTTAGTATATATAATTCTCATTGGACCGGAAGCATATTAGCTTTTCATTAAGAGAATAATGAATTCCATTAATGTCACAGTTAGTAACTATATGAAGATACATTCTAACAGAAAATTGTCAAATGTATAAAACAATCAAACCAGACATCAAACAACACTCACCTGTGCTTTTCAACTGTTTCCATACCAGAATCCATATGAGAATCAATATTTTATATACAAAATTTAATACTATTAAGTAACTCACGTGCTTTATTCAACAAAGGGGCCCCGCATGCATTTGCATGAACACGAATTGTCTCGTTTCAGATTGAAGAAGCTGGAGATATCGGTACCTAATCTAAATCCACTCCAAATTGTACTATAAAATTATAATTTTACACAAATGCGCCTACTACAGACTGTTTGTAAGTGTTTATTCAGAGCCCCTTATCTTATCTTCATGTGATTAGTACAGTCATTGAAAACTGTTTAACTTCATAACCTTTGCACATTGACCATATACTAGATAAGTGCTATCAGTATTATTGTCTAACAGAGTTATCTAACTTTGATAATAACCTCAACTACTGAATTGGTTTTCCTATAACCACTACCACAGTTCAAGTTATAAAAAATTTAAGTATTTTACCTTTTGTTCTAAAGATGCAATGCTTTTTTTATCTTCCAAAAGGATACCAAAATTTCAGACTATATCATCTGATAACAGGCAGTACAAAAAGCAATGAGAATACAAGTTATGTACTGGTTCAATCTATCCCCTGAAGGTCAATTTGCCTGAATGTATCATTTCTCATTTGGTTTCTCATGAAATGATAGTGACAATTTGTATCAAATTAAAAAGACATTTCCCTTTTCAATAAAGATTTTTATGAAATAGAATGTACTTGCTTCACCATATGTGATCCTTGAAAATCTCAATTAAAAGCACTGTTATAATTAGCAGGAGGCCCTACCATGCCTAAAACATCTTCACCTTAAAGTCCTAGAGGTAATATTCTGCTACTTAATCATGAGAACAAAGTAATCAGGCATACTTCATCAATTAATACACCCTTTCATTTACCTAGAGTGAAACAAATTTAATACCAGAAAAGTGCTGCAAACGACTATTGATGTCATCAATGCAATGCCAGTCACTATTTTGCACCAAATCATCTATTATTGTCACAGTGACTTAATAGATCATCGTGTGAAAATGGTCAATACAGTTACAATGTTTGATGATCTTGGAGGATATAGTGTTCAGAAGCTATTGACTTCAAATCATTTTCAAACCTTACAATTTTGCTGTTTCCTAAATCTTTGACTTAAGCAGTGTTTAAGTAGTTTTTTAACTGAAGACCACCCTGACTTTGACCTGTGACCTACAGTTCTTAGTGAGCAGTTATAATTATACTGGTCAAGCTAAATGAAGGATACTAGGTGCAAATGCTCATTGTTTTAGAAAATAATGGTTACAATTTTCAAGACATTTCTTACTCTTCGCAGTAAGCCTAGTACTGGTGCAGGGGTTGCAAATGAAATATCAGGGCTTAAACAACAAACTGTCTTGACGGTGTTGATTGGATTTGAATTAAATTTTATAAAGGTTTGCCATGAAGCAAATGTATTAGCTTTTCTTCATGGATGAGACCCCGGCATCTCTCCTATCATGCCTATAGTAACTAACAAAATATGTGTTTTATGAGCCCAAAAAAGGAGTAATTTACCTGCAATTTTCAGCCAGTTTTAGCAAAAAGGTGTTTTTGATTGGTTGCCTAAAAGTAGGTCATCATGGTGACCAATGAGATCTGTTAATGTGATTGACCTGGTGTCTAGTTTTCTGCTGATATATGCTCACTAATTGTATGGTATAGCATTACACCAATTTACCAAATGAATTATTTTATCAGTACCAATATATAGAGGATAATTGTTGGTTTCAGTGTAAGATCACGTTATAATTTCACCGAGTGGGCACCAAAAGTGATATTTTCACGAGTGGCGCAGCCACGAGTGAAAAAACAACTTTTGGTGTTCACGAGGAAATTAACGTGAATTACACGGATACCAACAATTTTTCTGTTTATTTTATGGTTAAAACCCTACTTTTATTGAGTTTGTTTCTATAAAATATCGAAAATCGCGGAAACGCCATCAGAAAACATAGCGCAAATGACGCCATTTTGACGACGCCATTGTCGCATGGTTTCCAGCATTAATTACGCCGGTATACTTTTTGACGAAATCCGGGTTAAAGATGCAAAAACAGTGAAAAATAAAAATGGTAATCCACTGTTTCAAAACTGTGGATTATCACTTTTATTTCACTGAGAAAACTCTATAATTCACTGGAAAACATAAAATAAATAGTATGTAATGAAACTGAGAATATACTGAAACTATCTGAGAAGTTAGTACAAAACAAAAGCCTGCAATCTTGTCTGGGAAATATAAGAATAAATCATTTTTGGAGGAGAGGTTATAAAAACTTCTTAATAAATCTAATTTTTACAGAATAAAACAGAATATAGATAGTGTAGTTGATAGATTACGCCTCCCAAGTGTGTATTTTGCCTGCATGCTTCACCTAGGATCATTCCCTTGGTGACTATAATTTTATATTTTATTACAATAATATGGGTTAAAGTTATAGCTGCATTTTATACACAAGGGTATGAAAGACGTGGTGAAGTTTTCTCACATAGACCCATTTCTTCTGCTTCTTACAGTGGTTTATTCTTTTGTTCATTTTTTTTCCATCTACTTTAATTGTATCTTTTTCTATTCGATTTTTCATACATTTATTTTTTGTTTAGTTTTAGAAAAGTCTTGACAAAATCTAGCTGTGACTTAACTCACTTTAATGTCCAGGTCTATGGAGTTTTTTTTTTTTTTAGAAAAGTCTGGACAAAATCTGGTTACGCTATATAACTTTACTGTGTATATGGATTTATGACATACCTGCTGCATGCCAGTCAAAAACTATTCTAATTTTTCATTCTTATCATTTTCAATTATATCTTTTGCTGCTTCACCACTCTCTCAAGAATTTCCAAAACAATTAATAGCATTCCAAAACCGCATTTAGATTTTTTACGTAGTAAAAAAACATACACAAACTGTTTACACATTATTGCTAATACATCATTGTTGTACATATTTACATTATAAGGGGCAAGGCCATTTTGGATATGTATTTTGCTAGTTATTAAACGGCTTATAATTATATGCATGTTTATAATCAAATTGAGAATGAAAAATAACAACAGTAACCATGGTAACCGCACTAACCAAATGCGCTTATTGAACATACAATGATAAAAATTAATTTCAAACTATGACTTGCCTAATACAATGATATTTTGAAAAGCTCATGATCACCGACTAAAATTGTCTAATACGTATAACTCTACATAAATTCATTGAAATTTGTATAAATGAAAAAAATACCATTTTAAATGCTACTATTCTGTTAAGAAGTTCTGTTATGAAAATAAAATGCATCACTTGTAAATACCTGTTTATTGAAGATCAATTCCACTCTTCCTGTATACTCTAACATCCGCTTTATAAAGGTGCACTAAATATTCTGCTTTTTTCTTTAAAATTGCTTACACAGGTGACTTTTAATTAATTTACAAATAAATAAAGGAATAAGTTAACTTGCACAAAGAAGAATTAAAAACAAAATACTTCAGCTGCAATAAGTCCAATGATGCAAGTCATGTGACACTAAATCTGTTATTGGACTTTGACCATCCAGTCCAATAGTCTTAACCTCTATCTGGTGTGAATCAGTGAGCGATAACTGAAGAAATGAGACAAGGTATCACAGTCAACTGATCTTAACCCATTACAATTACGAACCATAATCTAAACCCTAATATTCAGCATCTCCCGCAGCATGTAGCCCGGTGTGTATTATATAATTGCTTAATTCACTTTTTGTGCTACAGTCTTCATCATCAACACATATATGTATCCCAGAATATCTCTCACATATGATTATTGTCATTCAATAATAGGCAGACAATTATGAATGTGTACCAGATTGATATAATCACAACAGTATGTGTTGCTCCCCAGGTTGAACATGATTTACCTGATAATCCTTAGCCCCGCCTCCTTACCATGTGCTGGGAAACAAATGGCTGCTTCCCTGCAGTTTACAGAACTTTCAAACAGCTGGTTCCATTGTTGCTGCATGGGCTAGAATTTTTTAAAGCCAATAAATTCCATTGATACTGCTAAATAAAGAGCATAAAACTGTCTTCTTGGGTGAAAGATTTCCTAACGTTCTGACTACAATTTCTGACTCTGTCAGAATAATGCTGGTATGTTACTTTATGTAGAAATTCATCAATGGAAATTAAAAATGGAATTAAGACCCACAGAAGAAAGGGAGGAGAAAATCCCACAGTCAACGAGGACAATAAACAATTTAAACAATATAAGAAACAACAGAAACAACATAATTTCATCCTTGCAATAATATGATCAGCTTGAAATTTAAATACTATGATGTCAATCTCATGGTATAAGTAAGTGCTGTCTTAAACATTTCATAATTTATCAAATAAAATTACCAGGTCCTGTCATTCACAATTGTATTTCTGTCTTTACATTAAGCCTAAATCAGAATAGTTTTCTTTGGATGTACTTAAATTAATAGAACATCAATATCATAAAAGAAAATTTTTAAAATAATGATATCATAGAGGAAGACTTATCTATTAAGGGGCTGCAAGAACCAGAGATGGTCTAAGCAGTTATCTCCCTTAAACTGGTGCCCTAAAAGTACAAAAGTTACCTAAAACACCCTGCTCAGCACCAAGATGACCTTTCTATGCCATTTACAGCAAACACAGTATGCAGGACATGCTGTAACCAGCACTCTGCCTAATCAGACCGGAATCCCCATGGTTACAGGATCACCAGATGTTTGGAACAAAATCATCTGGATTTTTACATGAAAATTAAGTAACAGTTTCGGTGAATATTAATCCCCGTGTGTTCCAACACTCCTGTAGCAAGGTTCAGACACAGCAGGTCAAGAAATTATTCCTCAAGAGATCTTAACCTTAGCTGCTCTTAACTCACCTAAAAGATCAAATTTATTATCTTTTACTTACTTTAGTACAGACTAACAGAAATGTCTTCTATGGGTTAGGGTTAGGTTTTTTTTTCTGTGTCTATCTTGCTGTATTAATTTGAAGAAAAATCAATGAGAAATTTCAAAAACTTCTAGCAAGATGTCCTTTGAACAAAATGGTGGATGGATGGACATTGGACAATAAAGGGCAAGCCAGTTGAGTTATAATAGCTCCGACTAAGCACAATGAGAGCTTAAACTCTTACATAACTAGGGTATATGTGAAACAACGTTTTTTGTCGTATTTACTGTAACATGGGTACCTTTGTAGTGAAGTTTTCTTTTTTCTTTCAAATACGTTTACATGCCATTTTATGTTTCTCAATTCTTGCATTTTTTAATTGATCAAACATCTATAGAACTCACTTCTCTCAATGGAATACTTAGGATGTTGAAAAAGATACTCAATCTTGGCACAATATGTTATGCAACTTTTCCAATTTTCCAATAATTCCCAATGGCTAAAAAACCTAGTGCATATGCGATTATTAATAATTTTTGAATGATAAATTCTTTGTGCCAGATTATTTTTTTCCTGTATGTGTGATAGTTTCTCTGTCAATTTTGTGTGAATGTGCGACAAAGTTGTTCTATTTGACATCATGTGTCACTATAGTTGATTTATACCCCTTCATACCTCTGCTGACAGTCAATGAAAAGGAACTCTTCACTACTGCATACTGCATTATAATGCAATCCATCTAAAACTGCACAAGGAACTTGCTTACATCTTACATCACTGTACAAAGGCAACAAAAATCTACAAAAAACTCACAGTGGAAGCATTAATGGACGACTCAAAATTATGTAATGAAACAGAGCGCAAAACTAACGCACAAGATGTAAAATGAGACACAGTTTAACCTTCCCAACAAATGAAACATTTTTACAATGAGTTCACATGGGCGTACAATACCTCTCTAACATTTGCAAAGAAAATGAGGCACTAGGAGCCATACCTGAGAAAACTGGATGTGTATTAATTGTGCTTCTTTTTAGTATCTGAAAAATACTGTTGTCTTGCAGAAATACCCGAGTATATCTGAGGGGAGGCTAACTAAATACTGAGAAGTTTCATTTTTTGTACAGTTTAATAAATAATGAAACTAAGGCAAATTGACAAACCTTTAGTTTGCCATATATTGAGAAAGATATATTTTCTATTCATAGACGTTTTGATAATATATTTCTGTAACTGGCTGTTAGTTTACCGTCAACCAATGTTTTTCTGATGGACTTGTACTAAAACTCTAACTTCTGTAAGAAACTACCAACTAACAATACAAAGGGACATAGTCGGTGGCGGGTATCGAACCTATGACCCTAAATCAGTGAGAGGTTACAGTGATTTCAACTTCAGGGTTCTCAGCAGAAATAATTTACAGCGTAGGGGCATTTTATGGGGGTGGGTATGGGAGGGGGGATACCCCCTTCCGTGCGAAAGTTTTAGTTTAAATCAGCATTTGTAGACCTCATTTCCTGCATTTTAAGATCTTCTTTACCAAGTTTCTTTGGGTAATATATTTTAAAAATATAAACTAAAAATACTAAAATTTTCATTTTTAATCAAAACAATCCCATTATTAATCATCATACACAATCACATACAGGGGTTCCACTAGCCCTTGTAAGTCAAGGGTCACTGACCCTCGGGCATGAAATTTGGAGGGTACATTTTGAAATTATAGGGGGTCAAGGTCTATAAGTCGTATAATGTGACGGGTTCCTTCTGGTCAATTTTAGTTTGCGCAAATGGCTCAAAAGTTGGAGCAACTAGTCTTCAAAGACTACAGAACACCTTGGAGGAGTGAGGAGACATGCCACTTTGAGTTATGGTTTTATAGCAGACTCTGTAAGACACAGATCTAATTGATACAAAATTTATTTCTAACATTTTGATAGTTTGAAGGGTCAAAATTAAAATTTCAGGAGCCAAGATGAGACTTTTGGGGGTTCAGGCATGGGTCATATTCCAGGGGTCTATGACAATACATCGACAGACAACTCATCGACTGGGCCAGCTGGACCCAAGGTTAAGACTCCCTGGAAAATTTCAAGGTCAAGTTCATCGACAAACTCTGACAAAATTATTCTTCAATATAAACATATATGCATGGCATATCGGTGTGTTTGAGTTACGTTTTTAACTAAGATCAAACAAAACTCACATGTACAATGTGTGTCGGTGTTTGTTTATGAATAAAAGAGGTTAAAGTACAAATAAATATTTCGGAAAAGGTTATTCTTTCAAATAAATAGTAGAACATTGTTACTGGAAAAACATTGGCTTTGACAGTTGATGAAACAATTATCGACAAAAAATAACGGAACGCGCTGCGATTTTCTTTAAATCAGATCATTTTGATTTAAATACAGAGCAATTGGAAATGTTAATTGATAAATACTTTTAAATACTTTTTGCATTCACAACTCAGTCAGTGATGTCACACAACTTGGATTTGCAAACAATGTAAAAATTGACTGGATTCAGTGACAATGCTAAGGGACCATTTAACGGAAATGAATATTTTAAATCAACAAAAGATGATAAAAATTTTAAGTTCTTACAAAAAATAACTTAATACTTTTTGAAACGTTGGCGACGATGTCTGTTTCGATCTTTGTGATTCAAAATAACCATTCAAATAACCGCAGTGCGACAATAGACCGACGCGACATTTCAATGAGTTGTCTTTCGGTGAGTTGTCGTGTCGATCTAATTTGTCGTGTCGATGAATTGTCGTATACTGGTTTAGTTTAGGCTTGCATATCATTTTTTTTTATGTTTCTGTTCTTCAGCTTTTACACACTCAAAAATGAAAAATAACAGTTTGCATTTCCCATTATTCACATATTTTCGCGACCTGGTATATTCGTGAATTGATTTTGTTTACTTATATTTCTTCGATTATCGAGATTTAAACAGTTTTTATTAAATCAAAATATGTTCAAATGTATGGTAAAGGTAAAGTGTTTTATTTATTATAGTGTCACTCCTATTTTGAATGGCCAGCCATTTCTGAGTTATGAGACACCTTCTTCTTGAGCACATGTACCTTCCCTGTATGTTCAAAGTCTTTAAATAATTATCATTAAGTATTAATAAATACTGAAGCAATTAGATGGCGCCGAATTTTGTCAAAGACATGAACATGTAGAGGAAAAAAAATACGTCCAGAACAATTTGCTGACTGATTTATTGCATTTATTAATCCTCAGTATCGGGCGAGGATTTATGTCCGAGAATAACGAATATTTTTTTAATTCCAACAATCTACAAATAACAAAGAGACGTGTCAAAAATCTAGCATCGCTAATTTGATCCGTGTTACAAACAACATAATTAATACACTAGCTGAGGTCTATAATGTTACCAATTAACACCTTTGATAACTACAGAGACGGCCACGTGTTTGTTGGCAGGTAGTGTTTAATTACCTCCGCCTTCTTTCATTTACTAACCAACAGACGACGATCAATTTTTGATTGACACGGCGAAATTGCCGACATTTTTTGTTTGCGCCAGTGAAATTCGGCAATATCCGGGACTATGTAAATGATTGACGCAACGTAGGCGGAACAGAGATATATTGGAAAAATCAACTAGAGCTATCACTAAATGTGATTAATACCCCCAAAAGGATTGCTTTATAAACTGAAGAAGTTCGTAGTAACATAATACCTTGCAAACAAACTAAAAAGAGATATTGTTCTTAGAAGTTCCTCTCATTGTGCTTGACCATTGTATGAAGTTGTATTGAATTCCAACTTGTAGTTTTCGAAAAATGCTCCAGACAGGGAAAAGTAACAAAGGGCAATAACACTGTTATTAGTCAAGATGGAGTTATGGTTCCTGTGAGCACCCCCTTCCACTGTGCTTGACCATTGTATGAAGTTGTATTCAATTCCAACAAGAGTTTTCAAATTATGCTGGACAAGGAAAAGTAACAAAGGGTAATAACTCTGTAATGAGTCAAGATTGAGTTATGGTTCCTGTGCACTGCACTTCCTCTAAATGTACTTGACCATTGTATGAGGTTGTACTGAATTCCAACTAGTAGTTTTCAAGTTAGCTTCGGACAAGGAAAAGTAACAAAGGGCAATAACTCAGTAAATATTCAAGATAGAGTTATAGTTATTGTGCACTGCACTTCCTCTGAGTGTGCTTGATCATTGTATGAAGTTGTATTGAATTCCAACTAGTAGTTTTCAAGTTATGCTCCGGACAAGGAAAAGTAACAAAGGGCAATAACTCTGTAATTAGTCAAGATGGAGTTATAGTTCTTGCGTTCTGCACTTCCTCTCAATGTGCTTGACCATTGTATGAAGTTGTATTGAATTCCAACTAGTAGTTTTCAAGTTATGCTCCGGACAAGGGAAAAGTAACAAAGGGCAATAACTCTGTAATTAGTCAAGATGGAGTTATAGTTCTTGTGCACTGCACTTCCTCTCAATGTGCTTGACCATTGTATGAAGTTGTATTGAATTCCAACTAGTAGTTTTCAAGTTATGCTCCGGACAAGGAAAAGTAACAAAGGGCAATAACTCTGTAATTAGTCAAGATGGAGTTATGGTTCTTGTGCACTGCACTTCCTCTCAATGTGCTTGACCATTGTATGAAGTTGTATTGAATTCCAACTAGTAGTTTTCAAGTTATGCTCCGGACAAGGAAAAGTAACAAAGGGCAATAACATTGTAATTAGTCAAGATGGAGTTATAGTTCTTGTGCACTGCACTTCCTCTCAATGTGCTTGACCATTGTATGAAGTTGTATTGAATTCCAACTAGTAGTTTTCAAGTTATGCTCCGGACAAGGAAAATGCAACAGACCGCCCGACCGACCGACCGACCGACCGACCAACCACCGGGTGACTCCTATATACCCCCCTAAACTTCGTTTTGGGGGTATAATGACGCACAGAAGCGAAACTGATGCATAGCGGATAGAGTTTAAGGCATAGCGCTGTATTGAAGAGATAGCGGTTTATTGATTTCTCTGATGAAGGCGTAGCGGTCCCGCGACGCTTAATGGCCCTGCGGAGAACCCTGAACTTAGTGACTCTCTTATCAGAAGCAGTTCCTAGATATTCAATTAGTCCTATCCACTTATATGACAAGTTCTATCTAGTTCTAACACAATTTACTTTTGCTTTTGTCAGGAACTCATCAAATTCAAACCATACAACATGGAGATGAAATTTTAAAATATCAAATTACTTTGAACATTATAAAAAGTCAAATGTGCAAAAGTGTAATTAAAACTCTGACTTTGGGAAATATTTCACTAGTAATATTATCACTTCTTTCTTAAATATAATTAATTTCCCCTTAGATTGCCTTGAATTTGTAATGGTACAACACAAAAAAGAAGACGAAATCTATGCACTAATGAAATTCAACTTAAATAATTTTTCATCAGATAAAATTTAATGATGTCCCAGCGGAAATCAGAATGTAATACAGTTTACAAACTCTTGACTTCATTCAAGATGTGCACAATTTTACTTACAATTTCACTCAGTATCTCCCGGTCTGGATTTCACTTTTTCTGGCTTGATTCTAAATAGCCTTTTAGCCGTGACATACAGAAACAAGAGCTGTCAGTAGGACAGCGTGCTCGACTTTTTTAGCGCTTGCTAATAAAACAAAACTTTGACAGTTAAGGGCACACAAGACTTTAACAGAAATATCTAAGTACAAATCAAGAAAATTTTTCACAGAGTTATCTTCTTTTGCTTACAGATAGGTCTTACGATGGTACATAAGTACTCCAACTTTCAAAGTAATATCTCAAATGGTTAAGTTAACAAGTGGACAAGAATGAAAATTTTAACTGAGTTTCTAAGTCAAAAAGGGCCATAATTCAAATAAAATCCTTGACAGAATTACCTTCTCCTGCCCATGTTTGGGAATCATGATGGTAAACAAGTATTCCAACTTTCAAATTAATATCTCAAACAGTTCAGTCAAAAAGTGGACTGGTACACAAAAACTTAACCAAGATTCTAAGTCGATAAAAGGCCTTAATTTTTAAAACAAATCCCTGACAGAGTTACCTTCTCTTGCATACAGATGGGGGTAATGATGTGAAATAGCATTAAAAGTTTCAAAGCAATATCTCAAAGGGTTAAGGCAATAAGTGGATTTTACCCATATTCAATGTATTTTCTAAGTAAACAAGAGCTGTCCCTCACAAGTGTGAACGCCCCGAAGGCCCCGAAAGAGGTGCCTCACAGTCTGTGTCCTCTCCATGTGCTCAATAAATGTGCTATGTAATTTTAAAATCCTTCCATGCATGACAGAGTAATCATGCATACAGATTCCATTACTTTAAACACTAAGTGTGACCTTGACCTTTGAGGTAGGGACTTGGGTCTTGCACGCCCACATCCGCTTGATGTGCTAGACATTTGTGCCAAGTTATTTTAAAATCCTTCAAAGCATAATAAAGTTATAGTCCGGACACAAATGTATGCATATATACAGGATTCCATTACCTATAAACTCTAAGTGTGACCTTGACCTTTGTGGTAGGGATGTGGGTCTTGCAGCGACACGCTCGTCTTGATGTGCTAGACATTTGTGCCATACTATTTTAAAATCCTCAAGGCATGACAAAGTTACAGTCCGGACACGATGTGTGCATATATGCATATATAGAGGAATCCATTACCTTCAAACTCTAATGTGACCTTGACCTTTGAGCTAGGGACCTGGGTCTTGCACGTGACACGTCGTCTTGATGTGCTAGACATTTGTGCCAAGTTATTTTAAAATCCTTCAATGCATGACAAAGTTACAGTCCGGACACGAATGTGTGCATATATGCATATATAGAGGAATCCATTACCTTCAAACTCTAAGTATGACATTGACCTTGAGCTAGGGACATGGGTCTTGCACGCGACACGTCGTCTTGATGTGCTAGACATGTGTGCCTAGTTATTTTAAAATCCTTCAATGCATGACAAAGTTACAGTCTGGACACGAATGTGTGCATATATAGAGGGATTCCATAACCTTCATACTCCAAGTGTGACCTTCACCTTTGAGGTAGGGATGTGGGTCTTGCACGCGACGTCGTCTTGATGTGCTAGACATGTGTGCCAAGTTATTTTAAAATCCTTCAATGCATGACAAAGTTACAGTCCGGACACGAATTTGTAAGGGGGGGGTCGAAGGCAGGACGGACAGAGGTGGACTGGACGGACGGACATATTGCAATGGTGCGATTTTAATATGCCACCCTGGGGGCAAAAAAGGGGCATAATTCTGTCAAAAACCTTGACAGAGTTATGTCCTCTTGTCTGTTGATGAAGGTCGTGATGGTAAACAAGTATGGTTAGTTTCAAAGCAATACCTCCAATGGTTTTGAAATAAAGTGAGGTGGTACGAAAAACTTAACCAAGCTCAATACACTTTCTAAGTAAAAAAAGGGCCATAATTCTGTCAAAAACCTTGACAGAGTTATGTACTCTTGTCTGTAGATGGAGGTTATGATGTTAAACAAGTATTGTAAGTTTCAAAGCCATACCTCTAATACTTCTGAAATAAACTGGGGTGGTACGAAAAACTTAACTAAGGTGTGACGCCAACGCCAACGCCGGGGCGAGTAGGATAGCTCCCCTTTTCATAGAAAAGTCGAGCTAAAAACTATAAAAAGATAGTCTTCTACTTTTTGGAACTAAACTTTTGTATTTGACCATCAGCATACTGTGGAAGACTGAAAAAAAGTCCTCCACATTGTCCACAACAACTGCAATGAAAGCCCTTTGCACTGTTCGGGTTCTACAAACATGGTTACTTCTGAGTCGCACAGCCATGTTGTAGTCATGAAAGCCATGTTATATAGTCATAAAAGCCATGGTGTAGTCTGCTGGAAGCATGGTATAACATCTTCTGTGAACTTCTTTACAATAACTAGGACACCATCCTTGGTAATAATCTTGGCAGACTATCGTACAGCTTCAGTGCAAAAAGGTTAAAGGTTGTGTTGAAAGGGAGATATAGCTTGAGTGTTAAAGTGCACAGATTGAGTTACTAAAGGGGCACAGAAATAGTGTGAAAAGGGTGCAGATGGAGCGTAAAAAGGGTACAGTCACTAAGTGTAAAAGGGTACCGCTTCAGTGTAAATGGGTACATATTGGCTGTATAAAATAGTTACACACTGTCAACATCAGATTAGACACACATAATGAATAAAACATGATTTATTGTAACTTGGTTGAAGTAATGGGGATAATACCTGACAATACTTCTTCTGAATAATGATACTAATGAATTATCACCATCTGTTTGTAAAGTAACTGTCTTCTGATTGGTTAATTAAATGATCATAACTTTGTGACAAGAATGTTGATTGGTCATAACACTGTAGGTGGCAAAAAGGAATGGGGCTGTGTATGTTCTGTGGGTAAAAACATGAAAGAGCTCCGACGCAATACCTGAAGTAATAGATACTAAGAACAATCAAGAACATAAAGAGTATAATTACGTCTGGAATAAACACAGCACAGTACAGTGTGCTTGATCTCCTTTTCTGTGATATGTTTCCAGTTAACATGCTCATATATTTTGCCTAAATTTGAAGACAATAGTTCTATTTGGTTTGGACTATAAACAAATAGTTCAATCTCGAGTCTGGTCAAAGTCTCATAGAAACATGATGACCTTCTTGCATCATGATAACTCAATGGAGCCTTTAAAGTTACATCTCCTCCTTATTCTATAAATAGATTATAAGACAGACTCCCCGGCAAAACTGTAAAAAGGATCAAGCACTTATTATTAACTGGACCGAGGGAAGAACAAAATATTAACAGGCTTATGAAAATTATGCAACTTGAGAAAGTATTTATTTGTATGTCAGTATTTCCGTTCATTCAAGACAACTTGCATTATTCATTTTCTCTCTTTCTCGTATTTTTCAAACAAATTTTAAGTAGTCTCTATACCACTTGAAAATAATTAACTACCAGTGGCTATTAGCCACTTTTTTTTTTAAGTCAAGTACTCATCAGGAGCAAACACAGACTGGTAGTAACTGGGACTTAAGGACCCCCTTCATAATTAATTTAATCATGAAATACTTTTCCTTCCATACACTATGTTTGTTCAAGTTATACATGTGTTTTACTATGTTTTATCTACAGTATAATTAACTGTTGCAGTTTGAACTGATGGTACCTTTTTTCATGGCAAGTATTGACAGTTTTCAGTCAGTTGCCATACATACACATTCTACCTTTATGTTGTTATAAATTGTCAGAGCAGTCTCACCTTACGAAACAGTTGAATTACTAAACTTTTTTTTTTCATTCTTGGATAATACTGCAAAAGAAGTGTATTCATGCATAAAATTTCCTGGATTTTTAATAACTTGCAATTTTTTGTGTATGTCAACTGGTTAATAATGAAATCATGTATTGTGAGATTCTTTCTTGTTACAAGGATATCTCTGCCATAAAAACCCTTGAAAATTAATATGCAAATAATCTTTGTTTTACAGTAGCTGACAAAGGCTGTATCATTATTTAACTTATCTTTAAAATGTCATTTAAAATTATCATAGTTTGCCATAAAATCCTAAAAAAAAAGAAAAATATTGATGGAAAAAAACCCACAAAAGTTTCATAAAATACAAATTAACGTCTGTAATTTCTCCTTCAAAGGTTGGCTATTATATCACTAAAACACAGTACCACACCTCCAGGGAGTCTGCTCATATTACAGTAAGGTTACTTACGTAAGAAATCAAGTATCATCCCGTCTTCACATACATAAAACAATTATACATTTTACTGTCTAACACCAAGAAAGAAATTACAAAATCACAGTTTCTATATGCGATTAAAGTGTTATTTTATTTATATCACTTCCCTCATTTGCTTCATTACCAGTATGTGAGCGGTATGACCTATAAAACAGCGTGAATCTTGTCTGTTTCTTACCTTATTTCCAATTAAAATAATTCCGATAAGTCAGATAAAGGTTTGCAAGAACCATTGTGAAGCTCTTTCATAGATTGATCACATACTGTAAGTGTATAATTACTATGTGCATAAGATACTGCACATCAAGTCAATTCCTAAATGAACAAAGCAGTTTCTCATTAGTAACTCTTAGCAGTGTAATTTCATTTTAAATTTCCAAGCATTTCTCAGAACAATCTATACGCCCGCTTTACATTAATCAATGCTTGTTAGGTTCTACTTTGTAAAGAAAATTTCAACTGATACAAGAATGTTTTATAAGCCTTTCTATTTTCTCATCAGTTAAAACGCAATCCATGTGCAAAAAATACACAAAGATTGAAATGAAAAGCTTCAAAATATTTCTTTTACAGCAGCTGAATAGGATACTTTTATAATTTTACATCTTCTCATTGTCCTGTTTTGTACTTCTGACGATGTATGAAAACTTTGTACTCTGTCTGAAAAGTGGCAAAAATAAAAGACAAAAGAACACACAGGAAGAAGAGCTCTTGAGAAAGGTGTTCAGTTTGAAATGTACCGAGAACCGTTACCATCGGCAATATTCAGTATGACAGCTGCGTATAACTTTATTTTTGTGTCTCTATCGGAGTTCTTATATTGCTTAAAGTCGTAGTAACATAGTAGATTAAGACGTCACAATCTAGTTGTTTTCATTTGCTGTCATAACAAGCGTAGTGCCGCCAGCTATTTCTTGGCAGTCTGATTGGAATCTCAGTAAATATATATCATTGTAAAAATGAAAAAAAAAAACAACAATGCTGCACATTTCTGTGCTGTATGATGCAAAAATTAAGGAAAAGTCACCGTCTTCCGTTTTTGGCAAGTCTTTAAAACTTAATGGTAAAGTGTCCACATTACAAGCCATGGAGTCATCGGTTCAAGTTCAATTTAGCCATGTCTGAACAATAAAATGGCGTGCCGGTACCTCATTTTACAAGAGTTATTCAAATAGTAGTATCATAATACAGAAAAACACAATTACTAGTACATCTTATATGTTTTAGCATTGATGTAAAGACAGTTTCATGTTAACCTCTCCTGTTACTTTACATGTAACAATCAATGAGCTAACTCTGTCCACTCAGAAAGAATTTCTTTCCCAATATACATAACTTTAATGATGGTAGCTGATCAATTTGATAGATGAAACTGCAGTTGATTCCAGCCTCTGATATCAGATACAGGCATCTGATATCGCATCATAGAGGCTGATATCAGTTAATTGCTTCTTTAATAATCTGCTAATCTCAACAAATTATAAAAATAAACTTAAAAGCAAACTTTCTCCTGGGAATATAAAGGCACGAGGCAATCATCTAACTGTACCAATTTCTTACAAAAAGATGAGGATGTTGTCTTTACATGAACAACAACTTCTCCATATTGTTAAGTAAGTTAAAGTATGAACATGTTATTTTTCTTTTGATCGAGTCACCAAATTTAGTTTAACATTACTACTGATCTTGGCAATCAAGTGCAAATCTGGGATATTGTCCTCAAGTTTCAAGGCAGGCAACTCCGCCCTCTAAGTTTCCTATAAAATTGGACTAATGCTATGATGTAAGTGTTAAAACAACTTTCCTTTTTACTAATGAGTTTTACACATTTCTTGATAAACATGATGATGCGAATATCATATTTGTCTTTAGACATCTTATCAAACATCACAGTACTGTACCTACAACATTCCCTGCACTGCAGTAAGTGTTTTAATTACTATCAATGAAAACATTGCATGACTTCATAAGACAACTATACATCGGGGGGAAGTCACAGTTGGTTGTGCCGGGAAGCAAAAAGGGCAGAACTCCCGGTGCATATCGAAGTCACAATTGAAATACAATGGGACTAGCCAAGGGAAGAAACTTAAAAAAGGGTACAGGGCTGTGGGCTGTATGCAGTATACTCCAGGTACAAATATCTAAAAAATAAAAATATTTACAATGACATCAAAGCGTCACCAGATAGAAAATAAAAAAGGACCAAAGACTTATAATTCAACCAGGATACCATCTTTCTAATAATCATTTCCTAAAGGTGCAAAAAGGGATTTTCTGTCTCAAAGATGTAAGGATTATCAACTAACATATTTATGGGTACAGGGTTAGTAGATAACAGCCCAAAAATATGCTGAAAAATAGTTATACAAGTTTTAACTTTTGAATTCAACAGATTAATTTTATAAATTGATAAGTAAGGAAGTACTTGTTCTCTTAAAATGTGTTCATGAACATTAATCATGAGAATTTATGGACCTTAATAAATTTAAATGAAAGTCATTAAAGTATGAAGGGGGGGGGGGGGGGGGGGGGGGGGGGGGGGGGGGGGGGGGCACCTATTTCCGATGACATCAAAGCTTATGTTATTTCTATCCTCCCCAGCCTGTAATTAAGTAAACATTAAAAAAGGACCTATAATTATGGCACTTATAATTCATATCCAGCATACCATCTTTGTCTACACAGACAAAACCTTTTTTTGGGTAACACATAGCATAAAAGAAAGCAAATGGAATTTTACCCATTTTTTTAGCATATCTTATTTATTATCATTTTCACCTTCCAAATTTTCAAAAAGGATTTTTCTTAGTCTTCTCATCAGGGGGGGGGGCAGACACATCAGAATAAACTTGTAAAGCGAATAAGTACTTCAACTTTAAAGTAATATCTCAATGTAAGTACAAGTGGGATGGAGAAAGGGAAAAAAAAATGACAGAATTACCTTCTCCTGCCCATTGTTGGAAAAAGACACAAAAAATCCAAACAGTTCGTCAAAAAGGGACTGTATATGAAAACTTAACCAAGTACATAAAAGGCCTAGCGGTACGAAAGAAAAGGGTAAGGCACCATAAGTATTTCTAAGTCAAAAAGGGAATTCGGGGGGGGGGGGGTTTTTTTTTTTTTTTTTGGGGGGGGGTGGTGGTAAAAGGTTGTTATTTAAAGAAACCTCAAATATAAAGTATGCTGAAAAATAGTTATACAAGTTTTTGAGACTTCTTTGAATTCAACAGAGTTAATTTTATAAATTTCAGCATAATGTAATGAGTACTTGTTCATTAACATTTTTTTTACAAACTGTGTTCATGAACATTAATCATGAGAATTTTATGGACCTTAATAATTTAAATGAAAGTTCATTAAAGTCATGAACACCTTTTCAACATGGAACATTAAAAAAAATCACACTGTGTGAAGCAAGTAAGTTTTCAGCTGGACTTCTTTACTAAAACCATCTACAAACACATGTACAATCATGTTTATGATCGTCTGTAGCAGGTTTGAACCTGAAACTGCTGACAGTGCACTTCTTTGAAACAAACCAGCAGTGCAATTTCTGTACAACAATGGACTCATTCAAGTGACTTTGGTTTCATTCACCAAAATCAAAAAGTTGCTTTCAACTGATTAAGGTACAAATCTCACTCTTGAGCATGATGTGACTGTTTTTTACAAGCACAGGATTCTTTGATTATCTAATATCATGAAATGGCAGTGTTGATTGGTAACTAAGTGGTACATATAAAGTTTTACATCTTTGTAAAAACAAATAACTGCACAACAGCATGTTAATATTATGTTCTACAATTAAGTGCGGCAAGTTTTTCAGAAGAAAAGTAGCACTGAATGAATCTATTTCTATACCTTATGTCAGGTAAAAAAAAAGAGAACACAAAACATACAACAAAATTAATCTTTGGTATAAAATCACTCTGGAATACATTTAATCCTTGTCTTTGAATTCTGACAATTATAAGAATTGTAAGCAAGTGAACAATTACAGCAGGAAAATTTCCTGTTTCTGTGTTCTGTTATAAATTCACTTCAAAGCAGCCACATTTTCAACAAGGATTCATATTTTCTGTAACAGAACAATACATGTACTGTATAATTGGCAAATACAAAACTTTTGAATTATCATCATTAATTACCATCCTCATAGAATAGAGACAAATCATTGTCAATGAACTTTGTTAAAACTATAACACTGTTTAAACTATAACATGGTGCTGAAAAAGTTCTGAAAAAGGATTTAATGACACAATCTGGACTTAACTTTAGTTACTATAACTTCAGAGGCCAGTTTTGTTTTGCTTTTCCAGTTCTGCTACAGTACTTATAAGCATTGACAGACTTAAGTTTATATACACAAAAATTAATACATTTGATTTGACAGAAATCCACCTCAACTTTCCACCTACTGGGATGATTTTAGTTTTGACAAAACTGTGTGAACTATGATGCTGCTGTAGTGTTGCAGGCAGAGATGTGAAAGAATGTTAAGCTGTTTAGATGACCAAGCTGGAACACATCAGGTCTAATGAGAGAAACAAATTGAAAGGTTTTGTGAACATATCAGCAAGTAATTTGCCAACATTTCAACACATGGTCATGATTATTATGCTCATCTCTACCATACCAGAACAGGTCAAGGCTGTCGAACATAATACTGCTCATGCCAAGACAAACATGTTATGTACAGAAAGAATGATAAAATGCTGTACTGTACAAAACAGTAATTAGTCTGGTATAACTATGCACCAAGGACCCAATTCAGTTTTACCTTTTTATTCATCTTTTTAGCACCAAAAGTTATGTTTGTTTAACCTTACTTCTGTGACACTTGTAAAAGCAACAACAAGTTTTAGGTACAATTTGTCTTTTCCTTAAATTGTGGAAGATTTCATTTTTTTTCTTTAAAAATACTTAATCACTTTACAAATGGTGTTTTAATATATAAGGGAGGTAATTTGTATTTCCCATGTGAATTCTGCAGGAGAATGCCTTATTTTAACTAACAGCTGAAACAGAAGTACAACTCAATATGTCTGCAAGAGTAATTACTGATTACTCAATCTATACAATATATCTTAGGAAATTAGCGGCCACCATTGGGACCAAGAATTACGGCAAGATTTTCTGTCTGGGAAATCTTTTATGGTATAACCCTATTGTATTAAACTAGAAGACAATAGCACAGCTGCAAGAGTTATTTTGTGAGTATTTAAGAGTTCCTAAGAAATGGCAGCAGCAGAGATATAGGAGTGCATCACAGTCTGACAGCTCAGAGGTATTGACTTGGATAAAACAATTTTGACTTCAAATTCCCACAAATTACTTTTTTTGCATCGGTCACATGCTTTGGGAGACAATAACTCCCTATGTGCACTTAAAAGGTAGCTAGAAAGGCCAAGAAAGAAACTTATCAGCTTAATTTAGAATAGTTAAATCAAATATTTCAGTCAAATCATCACTGTATACAAGAACAAACAATCTATACAGAAAATGAAGGTGTATCCTACAAAAGAAGTGGCAATCATTACAAAACAGAGATATTTATAACATACATGTAAAAGTCTCCTGAAACCTAGACTTTGAAGTTCTTTTGAGACCAGCTGGACTACTAAACACATTTTTGCTCCTATAAATACATTAATTTTCACAAACTTAAGAAATCTTTTGGCTAAAGAAAAATCTTTCTCAACTTTCAATTGAAGAATGTCTTAATTTATTAGGTCAAACAATGAGAAATGTTGATAAGAAAAAACAGCTTTTAGATTTCAAGTGACTGGTACCAGTCTACCCCCAACCAGGTGCATGCTGGGTAGCAGACACTTATCCAAAGCTACCCAGGGTTTAACAGTAATATGTAAATGAAGAGATAATATGTGTTCAAGGCAGTTTCCAGGCAGGTAGCAGGGGTAACAGTTACCCTAGATATTTAAAACATTTGCCCTCTACTGGTTGTCTACAGCCCAAACCTTTATAATAATTTCCTTAATTAGCAGGGACACATGTACAGGCGTGATAAGAATCTCAAGAGTGGAATTGTTTCTAGATAATGATGCAATTTAATTAGGCAAAGTATTTTTTAACAGAGAAAGACATTATTCAATAACAAAGTTGCAATTATAATCCACAAGTCTCTTTTACAATGGAAGCTCACTGGCTTAGATACATGATCTACTGTGCCAGTTGTGGGCAATGACCAATCAGACACTTAGCTAATGTCAAATTATACCATTATACCAACAAGTCTCTCATACCCTGAGTGAAAAATGGCTGACAAATATGTTAACAATACCATTTAGCATCTTAAGACAAGATGTTAATGCTCAGATGCTTAGTTGGGTCGCACCGATTATAGCCTCTTTAGAGGATGGTGGACCCAATAAGTACGATTACAAACAAAAATCAGATGCTTAGTGATACAAACCTGCAGACAAAGGTCTGAAAACAATCATCTCTATCAGGAAGAAGATATCTCTTATGAGAAACTTGAAAAAAAAAAATCCTGTGATGTAACAAGATCCGACTTCTTTTTTTGCTGTGTGATATAAATAGTAAGGTCGAACTTTTCTTTTCTGTTGTGTGATGTAACAAGACCTGACTTCCTTTTTTGTCGTGTGATGTAACCAGGCTTGACTCTTCTTCAATTTCATCAAGCAAGCTTGTACTTACTTTAATTAAGTCATCATTACTCACAGTAGCCTTTGGGTTTCAACACTTACCAGTATTAGATTAGAGGAAAGTGATTGAATTCTCTTAGAAAGTCTGTGACGCTATATTAAATAAACACTGTTTGGTATCTCAAAAATTAACTGTTAAACAATGCTGAATAAACCAACTTTTAATCAAGTTCAGCAAATGGACCCATTTTCACAAGGGGAGTGAATCCATGCTAACATCTGGAACTATCCATTCCGAAACATCAGTTAATATCTAGATAAATGAACAGACAGATACAAGAGCCTAATCTTACAGCATCTAGAAGAATACATCATTATAAATGTCACATAATCTTAGCAATCTGTGATAATAAGACGTGCATACATTCATTGTAATTAATGTTATTACTTATTTGTTGAAATACTGTCGACCGTGTCTCTTTCCCAGACAGTACAAGGCCTTTACAATGTGAGACAACTCCTTTCTGTGCAACTTGCTTCATAATCATTTGAGAACGTTTTATGAGAAAAGAGTACTTACAGAGACTGTTCTAATAAACTGGACTTTTTTTAAATGTCATGGTGATATTATAAACACACACTGAATAAGGGGTCTTGGCACGTTCACCAGGTGAGAAATCCCTTAGTGGGGCCCGGGACTATAAACAATCTGAACAACAAATGCTGAATAGTCTGCTACTGATGAAAAATGTAAATTCACTGAATCTAAGAAATATAAAAAAAAAAACAAAACTGAATGGCATTTTGTTTAATTAAAACAAAATGTCTTAAATGGAACTATGCTTTAGAGAAAACCTTATAACAGGCATTTTAAGTAGATCTATTGTTGATAATTCTGCAGAACTAGGATTTCATCCATTCTGACAAAAACACAGAATATTCATAGCGTATACATCAGTACTAATGAACATCAGTCCTTCACAAAGGAGGCAAAACAAATGTGTCAAAATGTGTTACCAATTGTCTTAAACACACATCACAGTAGACAACGACAATCAACCAGGAGGTTATGACTTTTAACTCTACGGTTACAGCCATACAAATGCCACAACACATTCTTTGTGTGACTATAATAATTGAAAATAGCCGTTTATTACTATAGGCGCTTCACGTACATTTTTCTGCCATGTGAATAAATTATGTATAACTTCATCTGAGTACATTATGGTAAACTGTAATTTCTTTTTATTACAACAGGCATAACTGAAATTAAATATAACGGAATGGTATAATATAGATAAGATGACTACAGTGAAGTTCCTGTATTGAGACCATCCTTTGGACCATTAAAAAGTGGTTTTTATAATGAAACCATTATATTAGTGAGACCATATTACTATAAAATTGAGCATTTGGTTCTGAAATGTCTGGTCTTAATATTGAGGGCTGTTGGACAGTCTTTAAATAGCGGATCTTTACTGAAATATACTTTGTCATTACATAATCAGAGAAAATATCTGCAAGAAAAAAAAAGAAGTATTTAAACTCAATAACTTCATGATAATTATCAGGAACACTAATTATTGACAAGGAAGTGGTAACATCAATCTGCTAAACCCAGGCTGCAGGACTGATTAATTTTCATCATAGTTCCCTTCCGAAGGTAACATACTATTTTGAATCTGTTTTCAACATGGCAAGAGAAAGTTCTTATCTTTATCTGGTGTATAAGATTTACTTTTTTTTAGGAAAAGCTGGGTAGAAAAATGGATGTCCTAAAGAAAATAAAATTTGTTATTCATTTTCCAGACAGCAAAAAGAATTAAAGAGCATGCTTTTTTGGTGGTTGAAAGAAATAAACTTGTACTTAGTACAATTTCATGTGGTATAATTTTAATGTAACACTCTTTAAGCATGTGGGACTTAAAGTACAGGTAATCTCATTTACACTAGATAGCCAAACCATTTCATTTATACAGCAGTGAAAGAAAATAAATAAATGAACTACAGAACCATCTTATTAACAAAGCACTGTAAATAAATAAATGAGCTGTGAGGAAGCATTAATTTAAATAATTTCTCAATTTCTCAAGCAGTTTTAGTAACATGTTCATAATATGAAACAATCAGGGACTGTCACAACAATTCACCCCCAACCTCCCATAATCTATCTGCTTTACCAGAACAAGAAAACTCACTAAGTCCCCTAGTGTTACCACCTACGTTTTGTAGAAGACAGTATTTTCTGTGAAATTATTTTAGTTTAAGATATAACCAGAAAAATGTTTCCTTTATTTCTTCTATAATTACCATGGTTATAAGATGCTTCAGGAACTGTCAGTCTTAATTAGTCTTTCCAAAGCTTGACAATTCCAACTGCGTCTTTTAGCTTTCATTAAACCATACCTTCATCATTGGCAAAATAAGCATCACAAAAAGAACAGCAGTTAACCTAGATGCATGCATGCTTTTTCTCTGTTTTCTGAAAATGAAAATGTATGCATTTATTTATAATACTAATTGACTCAACTTTTTCCCAAAGAAATAGAATTTTTACTGTCAATAAACTTAATTACACATTTATTTTCTTTTTTCTTTTTGCTTGAATGTTTCTACCCCCAAAGAGGCTGTTTTTCTGATGGGCTGTATAAAATATGCTTTTCTTTGATAATTCAAAGACTTAATTTTTGAGATGATGCAAATGAAGAGCTAATTTATATAATACAATATACTGTTTATACAGACACGGTTACCATATGAAGATTTTTGTTTGTATTTCTTTCATTTTCAATACTTGCATTCTATGTGCAAGCAGAAGTGTTGGGTAAAGGATTATGATGCCATTAGTTGCACATTAGTAAATGGAACCATTGTACATGCTATGTCACTATGACGATGTATGAGGTACTGTGTTTGGTTACTGATGGCAGCAGTATGATAGGAAACAAATCAGAGGCAGCTGCCATATGTGACAACAACAACAAAATCAGAAGTCGAGAATTCCATCACAACCAGAAACAGTACAATTGCCAACAAATATGCTGTCCATATTCCATCAGAATGACCTGTACTAACAGCTGCAAGACACAAAATATACACAACAATCTAACAGACAGCAGAAATGTCTCAACCCCTTGCTACTGATGTACGCAATGGTACCGTTTAGTTTATTCTTCCTATATTTTTTCATAACGGGTGGGTTTTAAATAAAAATATTAGGTTGTGTTTTTAATTTTAAATGGAATGTATGTGGTATCCGCATCTCAAATTGAGACAATTCAAGTGACAGAATACCCAACTACCCTATAGCATCGGAGAAGCTTTGTTTGTTTGTAGATGTGCTTTTTGGGTCCACCATTCTTGTTCAAGATATAAAGCTGTACAACCCTAAAAGTATCCATCGGAGAAGCATGTAACCCTAACATTTTTGACTCAGTGTGTGCTGTCTTGCTCTAATGTAACGGTTTAGCAGTTTTGCACTATCACATGACTGGAACAATAATCACCCTGTTTGAGGCTTACTTGAGGTTGACATATTTTCATTCAATAACCATTCAATTTGTGGTATTTTAGTCACCTTTACAAGAAGCTCTCAACATGTTATACCTAACATTTTCTTGTGAACATGTAGAATGGCAGTAAGGTCAGCTTTCTAAAGTATAATGCTTTCTGCAAGCTCTGGAACTTAACATTCCGTTTGTTAAACCTAACGATGTGTTGCCATGTTGTCAAGATTCCATAGCTACATGAAGGCATTCCTTTTCACATGGGACTGTCAGTCACAATGTGGTGGTATGTTAAGTTTGTACTGAGGAACATTGTGTCTCTTCAAGTTGACTTCTGACCTCAAGCACAAGATGATACTTACATTTGTTACTGATCAAAATACAGACTCTGGCTTCCAGTAAGAGCAAAGTTATTGTATGGAAAGGCTCTAGAAGTTTCACAGAAACTGCAGTGTTCTACAACTCAACAGCAATTACTCTAGACATTCCTTAGGATTTTATTTGATGGTATGCACCCTAAATCATAATGTCTGCTTATAAAAAACAAAATCAAATTTTGTAAACTGAAGAATACTGTCCTGGAAAGATATATATACAACATTTTTAATAATTAAAGGGCTGTAACTCCAGAGCTACTTGATGAATGACCAAACAATGGATGTGATATAAGCCTAAATACCAAGCATAGAGTATCAGTTTTTATTATTTCTCTCATGTTAAATCTGCATTTGAAACTCAATCATTGGAAGCTTTACTGCGGCTTAGAACGGAAGAAAATCAGTTTGTGCCACTTTATCCCACCTCACAATTCCAATCTGCGACTTACAGACGTGTTTCAGGTAATTTACATTATACATACAATTGATGTTACAACATCAAGTGAAATCATTTGCAAAAGCATTAATTTGATCAAATTTGTTGAATTTTTTCCCAGGTAATCAAACAGAAAGTGGATTAACTGTAAATGAAGTTGTATGCCTCTGGCGTTTTCAAATCTCCCAGTAATCCGGAGAATCTCTGCAATTCTATTGGATGTCATTCTTCTCTGTCAAATTTGCTCTTAACGTAAACAATAATATTCATTCTTACAAGCTGAAACATATGGTTTTAGTTGGAAGAGCCGATTACACCAGCTTGACAGACTTTATACATGGCTGCTATCACATGCCCCAATACATCTTCAAACAATTTTACATGTCAGAGAAGCCAAATAATGAAATAATTAGGAAATAATCAGAGAGTACACAAAGTTCGCTCACTCACTTACTCTTCTTCTGTATGCAGAAGAACTGGTTCCAGTAATATTTAACAAGTGCCTGAAGTTTTATGCTCATTGAAGATAGGGATAGTGCTTTAAATTGTACATAAATATTAATATACTTCTTATTAATCTGCTAAGATATGTTTGTATTTTGCCATCTGTAAAACATTTTGAGACATCATATAGACTCCTCTCTTAAATATCAATGGGTGAACGCCAAACTATCTTATCTGACTCTACGGCTATATACTATTTAAATAGTTTTGCTATGACTTCTAAAAAACTATCTCATCAGGTACAGTGTAAGCAGCAAAGTAACATACTGAGAGTTCATTGCATACAAGTTACCACTGTTCTGCTAAGGTAGACAACCCTTAAAATGATGTAAAATTTAAAGGGAGGCAATTAGTAGGAGTTAAGTAGATTAAGAAGTACAAAAAGGCCTTAGAAAGCTATAAAAGAAACATTATAAATGTACAGCAACTCATATATTACAAGCTGTATAGAGAAAAAAGTCATTCTTGAAACAACCAAGGGAGGTCATGTTGAATTTATGACCAAACTTTAAGAGAAAACATTGAAGAAGGAGTTGCACTAGCTGTGAAATATAAAATCCCTTACCTGTTAATAACTGTTGTTAAACTGAACTGCTATAAATGCTCAATCAACAATAACTATAAAAGGACAAAGAAATCACCACATACCCCTAAAAGTCACACTTTAAACTGATCTCAAAACCTACCTGCTGTGATATTCTAAGTTATCTATTGGAGCCTGTCACTATCAGGGACCAAGGGGCTGGATGGTGAGTTGGATGATAGGGAAAGGTCAATGTTTTAGACTGCACCCCAGCCTGGCCATCTACTAGAAATGTGTGTGCTGCTCCTTAGTGATCTCACTGAAACAAAAGTTTAAAAAAGAAATTAATTTAGACAAGAGAGACAGAAATAGAACAAAGATTAAATGCTTCACTAGAGTCTAGCCATATCTGAAAGAATATACAACAACACTGATTGATTCAAAAGTACAAGTATAGGGTTTCCTTGCACAGTCAATATGTCCTTGAATAATTATTTATTGGCAGTGACTGGCAAATGAACCATTAAAAGATCATTTCAGATACAATGGTAAATGGTCCTGCAACCCATAAAATGTTCTACCTGAATTTATAATGAAAACAATGACTGGTTAAGAAGCACTAACTGGGTCACTGGAGTAAATATAAACAGCTTCAAAAACAAGTATACAAGGAAATGGTGGACGGACGGAATACGACGGACCCCGGACGGTGAGTGATCCTATGTTAGCTCACCCTGGCAAGGTAAGCTAAAACCTTTAACCAATGCAGATGCGGATGGCCATGCAGATGCCGGGGCGAGTGCAATTAGCCTTCTTATTCTTTGAATAGTCAAGCTAAAAATAAAAAGTGTACAAACAATTTACACACAAACTCACTCTGCTACCTGATGTTTTAAAGATGTTTTCATTAAACTACATAACTCATAATTACCGTTTATCTGTATAACTAATATATCCACGTATTACAACAAACACGATTTCGTGAAATGATAAGGGTTGATAAGATAATTATGTGCAGTTGTGGTATTGCTATCCTCACACCATCTCCACAATCGTGTGGCACGAGAATTTCTTAGCTGACAGCAAGAGAAACCAATAGCATTTTTTACACAGACCATAAAGAACATCAGGTTAGCACTGAGCATGTCATTAACGTGGTTTTTTCTTTCACTGGTTTTTCCTACTTGTCCTTCTGGTGTTTTACTTTAAGGAAAGGTTAAAGTTAACAAGAGCTGTCCATAAGACAGCACGCTCGACTATTGTGGGTGTTTGCTAATAAAACAAAACTTTTATCAGTGTAATAGCAAAACAAAATTCTGCTAACTATTAAGTATAAACTAGGAAAGTTGAATCATAAAAAAAGTCAAAATCTATAACTATAGATTTAATTTTTGGTAAATTAATTGTTTGATACAAAATTTACCCTGAACACTATTGCAAGGTTTGATATAACTACCATAAGTGGTTACTGTGATATGTGCATGATAGTACCTTGCATGCAAAACTTTACCAAATTTTCAAAGTCAAACAAGGGCCATAATTTGTACTAAATTTAAACAAGAGTTATCTGTCTTGTCTGTGTGACACCTCTTAAGACATTAAAAAAGTTTCAAGTCAATATCATTAGTGGTTACTGAGATATGTGCATGATAGTATCTAGCAGGCAAAACTTTAACCAAATTTTCAAAGTCAAACAAGGGCCATAATTAGTACTAAATTTATACAAGAGTTGACTGTGTGACACCTCTAGAGACATTAACGAAGTTTCAAGTCAATATCATAAGTGGTTACTGAGATATGTGCATGATAGTACCTAGCAGGCAAAACTTTAACCAAATTTTCAAAGTCAAACAAGGGCCATAATTTGTACTAAATTTTTTCAAGAGTTATCTGCCTTGATTGTATGACACCCCTAAAGACATCAACAAAGTTTCAAGTCAATATCATAAGTGGTTACTGAGATATGTGCATGATAGTACCTAGCAGGCAAAACTTTAACCAAATTTTCAAAGTCAAACAAGGGCCATAATTTGTACTAAATTTTTTCAAGAGTTATACGCCTTGATTGTATGACACCCCTCAAGACATGAACAAAGTTTCAAGTCAATATTATATGTGGTTACTGAGATATGTGCATGATAGTACCTAGCAGGCAAAACTTTAACCAAATTTTCAAAGTCAAACAAGGGCCATAATTTGTACTAAATTTTTTCAAGAGTTATCTGCCTTGATTGTATGACACCCCTAAAGACATGAACAAGGTTTCAAGTCAATATCATAAGTAGTTACTGAGATATGTGCATGATAGTACCTTGCAGGCAAAACTTTAACCAAATTTTCAAAGTCAAACAAGGGCCATAATTGTACTAATTTTTTCAAGAGTTATCTGCCTTGATTGTATGACACCCCTAAAGACATGAACAAAGTTTCAAGTCAATATCATAAGTGGTTACTGAGATATGTGCATGATAGTACCTAGCAGGCAAAACTTTAACCAAATTTTCAAAGTCAAACAAGGGCCATAATTTGTACTAAATTTTTTCAAGAGTTATCTGCCTTGATTGTATGACACCCCTAAAGACATGAACAAAGTTTCAAGTCAATATCATAAGTGGTTACTGAGATATGTGCATGATAGTACCTAGCAGGCAAAACTTTAACCAAATTTTCAAAGTCAAACAAGGGCCATAATTTGTACTAAATTTTTTCAAGAGTTATCTGCCTTGATTGTATGACACCCCTAAAGACATGAACAAAGTTTCAAGTCAATATCATAAGTGGTTACTGAGATATTATGTGCATGATAGTACTTAGCAGGCAAAACTTTAACCAAAGAAGAAACGCCGACGCCGACACACAAGTGACTGTAATAGCTCTCCATATTCTCCGAATAGTCGAGCTAAAAATGAATGACTTATTTTTGTTGATTGCTAATTTTTATTTTGTTTTGTACATTATAAGCTCTTTTATACTTGATAATCAATTGACACAAATTTTTAACAATAAGTTGCTATTTCTCTAGTAATTATGCCTAAAAAGAAAAAGAATACCATAATATAAAATGCCAAAAAGTTTTCTCCAAATTCTGATTGTTCCGTTTTACATTTCCAGACTATATGACTTCAATTTCTGCTATTTTAACACTTTGACATATTGGTCTGATGTCAGTTTAGGAGACCAATCCTTGAATCAGTATTTAAGACATTCTGTAAAATACAGGTTTTGTCACGATACCTCTTATTTTTATTCTGAAACTAAATTATTACGCGTCTGTATTACTATCTCTCCTTTTTGGAAGTCCTTTTGACTTGGTTTGTCTATGTCATTCTGTTTGAACGCTGCATTACAGAAAGCAGTAGGTAGGTGTCCTTATTTCCCTGGATTCTGATCTTTGCATGGCAAAAGTTTCTACCTTTTTCTTGCCACCTTAAAATAAATAGCCAAGAAGTGCCTTGAAACATACAACGGCCTTATAAATATATTGCAACTCAAATATTCTTCCCCCAAACTTGAATGTCAAATTTGAGACCATTTATTTTAATACTGTTAAAGAGTGACACTGAAAGACATATTAAAGCAACTAAATTCTTCTGATAAATTTCTCTATATGGAATTTGCTCCACCCTCATTTTATGCAATCAATTATTTTTGAAAATCTTGGTCAAGGATCATTGAATTGGTTTGGGAGCAGAAGTTCAGGAGCAGATTTTCAAGTGCCCTTTACAGATATTAGATGTTGTTTTTGTGGGTTTTTTTTTTTGAGAAATTAACGTGATTAACTCAATAAATTAAAAAAGTAAACCCCAAAAGGATTGCTTTAAAACTGAAGAAGTTGTAGTAACATAAACCTTGCAAACAAACTAAAAAAGAGATATTGTTCTTAGCAGTTCCTCTCATTGTGCTGACCATGTATGAAGTGTATTGAATTCCAACTTGAGTTTTTCGAAAAATGCTCCAGACAGGGAAAAGTAACAAAGGGCAATAACTCTGTAATTAGTCAAGATGGAGATATGGTTCCTGTGCACGCACTCCCTCTCACTGTGCTTGACCATTGTATGAAGTGATGAATTCCAACCAGAAGTTTTCAAGTTATGCCCGAAGGAAAAGTAACAAAGGGTAATAACTCTGTAATGAGTCACGATGGAGTTATGGTTCCGTGCACTGCACTTCCTCTAAAGTACTTGACCATTGTATGAGGTGTACTGAATTCCAAATATTAGTTTTCAAGTTATGCTTGGACAAGGAAAAAGTAACAAAAGGGCAAAACTCAGTAAAACTCAAGATAGAGTTATAGTTCTGTACACTGCACTTTCTCTGAGTGTGCTTGATCATTGTATGAAGGTATTGAATCCAACTAGTAGTTTTCAAGTAGCTCCGGACAAGGAAAAGTAACAAAGGGCAAAACTCTGTAATTAGTCAAGATGGAGTTATAGTTCTTGTGCACTGCACTTCCTCTCAATGTGCTTGACCATTGTATGAAGTTGTATTGAATTCCAACTAGTAGTTTTCAAGTTATGCTTGGACAAGGAAAACTAACAAAGGGCAATAACTCAGTAAAACTCAAGATATAGTTATAGTTTGTACACTGCACTTCCTCTGAGGTGTTGATCATTGTATGAAGTTGTATTGAATTCCAACTAGTAGATTTCAAGTTATGCTCCGGACAAGGAAAAAGTAACAAAGGGCAAAACTCTGTAATTAGTCAAGATGGAGTTATGGTTCTTGTGCACTGCACTTCCTCTCAATGTGCTTGACCATTGTATGAAGTTGTATTGAATTCCAACTTGTAGTTTTCAAGTTATGCTCCGGACAAGGAAAAGTAACAAAAGGGCAATAACTCTGTAATTAGTCAAGATGGAGTTATAGTTCTTGTGCACTGCACTTCCTCTTAATGTGCTTGACCATTGTATGAAGTTGTACTGAATTCCAACTAGTAGTTTTCAAGTTATGCTCTGGACAAGGAAAAGTAACAAAGGGCAATAACTCTGTAATTAGTCAAGATGGAGTTATAGTTCTTGTGCACTGCACTTCCTCTCAATGTGCTTGACCATTGTATGAAGTTGTATTGAATTCCAACCAGTAGTTTTCAAGTTCAAGTTATGCTCCGGACAAGGAAAAGTAACAAAGGGCAATAACTCTGTAATTAGTCAAGATGGAGTTATAGTTCTTGTGCACTGCACTTCCTCTTAATGTGCTTGACCATTGTATGAAGTTGTACTGAATTCCAACTAGTAGTTTTCAAGTTATGCTCTGGACAAGGAAAAGTAACAAAGGGCAATAACTCTGTAATTAGTCAAGATGGAGTTATAGTTCTTGTGCACTGCACTTCCTCTCAATGTGCTTGACCATTGTATGAAGTTGTATGAATTCCAACCAGTAGTTTTCAAGTTATGCTCCGGACAGGGGAGGGGGGGGAAAACCCCCCCCCCCCCCCCCCCCCCCCCCCCCCCCCCCCCCCCCCCCCCCCCCCCCCCCCCCCCCCCCCCCGGTGACTTCGGTGTGTTTTTTTTTTTTTTTTTTTTTTTTTTTTTTTTTTTTTTTTTTTTTTTTTTTTTACGGGGTTATATACCCCCTAAACTCGTTTGGGGTATAATTAACTCAAACAGGGGCATAAAAAAAAACATTGAAGAAGAAGAGAAAATTTGTACTTCTGGATTTTTGCTATATCCAGACTATTCAGGGTTTACTGTATTCAAATTTTCTTTCACTTATATCCTGTGACTTCTTTGCAGACTATATTGTATACCTTTGTACTAACATACCAATGGCAATATCTTTTACACAACACAAAAAAATATTCCTTTTTTTGGCTGCAGCTTAATGCATAACAGCTGCATAACAGTATTATTGCAGCACAGATAAAAACACAAGACATACAATACAGAAAAGGTATGAGGGATGATGCCCTATAAAAGTCAATGTGGCAACTGCAGCTGTAAGAATCTATTGTAGAATAGTAGCTTGCAAAAGGTAGTTTGATCTTTTGTTCATCTATCATTCTATTTCCATTATAATCAATCAATCAATAAACCAAGAGGCAGTTGTTCTTTTGTTCATCAAACCATAATTATTAACACAATGAATCAGATCACATATTCTTGATTGAAAGATGACACTTTTATTTGTCTACATGTCAATACTGCATTTAATGGGTACTTAATGCCCAGCCAGATAGCTTATCAGTACCTATCAGTACATAACAATGCCCTACTAATTATATTAATTACATAGAGTCTTACTGTGATTATGAAGCCCTGGTTTATCTATGCAGTCTTGTGGTCAAGTTTCCCTCATGCCTGGTAACCAGTATGCACAGTAATTGGTCAAAATGTGCTGGCAATTAACACTTATCTGTTCTCCCATAATTACATTATGGCTATGGTAACTCAATTTTCTTATCTATGGGTTGGGTGAGAAGAGAACATACATCAATTAGACAATGACAGTCTTCATAGTCCCACTGGAATACAATATTTAACAGGAAGGGATCACCAAGTCCACTATATCAGAAGACATCAATGCCTGCACAATGTGTCAAAGTTCAATTTTGTAGAAGATTAATCTTGCCAAATTTCAGGTAGATTTTAAGATGTAATTGTTCATGGTGGACTTATAGGGCCATCACAACAGGTCAGCTTGAGCAAGTTGTGCTTTGGTTAACTATAAAGCCAGATTCAAGAGTACAAGAGTACCTCTCATATCCAAGATTCCCTCATCACTGTCAGAGGTTTAGCAAACTGGAGTATGAATGAAACACCACATCCCTAGTTTCATACATGACCCCGGTCCAGAACAATAATCTGGTTATGATTTCCACCTAACAATAACACTTAAAGCAAGCATATGTACCTCCCTGACCGACTTTGTGGGGAAAATACATGCGACCTTTGAGTAATCAAATCTGAAAATACAGCCTGTAGCGAAATTGCAAACACATGTGAAACATGTTCTTAGGACATATTTTCCCCTGTCTCTTATAATGTTCACATGCCACAATGATCATAACTGTTACTATACAGCATGCATTTATTACAAAAGCAGCATAAGTTTCTTACATCATAATCCAAGAAATTAAAGACAGTACCAAGTTCATTAGGCCAGCTTATTTCCAAGGTCTAAATGCAGAAAGACCAGTAATTGCTATCCTTAAGTAATTAGTGACAATAAATTGAATTCAGATGGGTCCAATTTGCACCAAATGCTGGCTCACCAAAAAACGAAAAGCTTGTACTCAGGTGTGATAGGTAAATGTTGGTGGGTGTTAATGTTTCCCAAGTGTTTGGCAACAAGATAAATATCTGAAGCTGTCAACAAAACTGTGATTCTCGTTAGAAAGCATTTTAAAATTGTTTCATGAATACATAATTTTTTTTTTACCACAAACTAAAATACATCTTTCAGCTCTTAATATACAAAAACCGCAATTCTTCCGAAGGTTTGTTTTGTTTGTACTTTAATTGCTATTGGTTTAATGCCCATTCCAACAGTGTTTCAGTTATCTCAACAGATGGACAGTTTTCCTAACCATCACTCCTTGGAGGAACCAGTAGTAGAAGACTCTATCCTCTGTAAGAAACAGCAAACCTCTCACAAAAGACATCCTCATTGTTGCGGCAGAGCTAAACCATGACCCCAATCAATGATAGGTTACTGTGATTTCAAGACAGCAACTCACGAAGGCAGACATTCTTTACAATGAAAATTTGATGGCTACAAGACCCGAAAATACATTAAAGTCAACCTTCTGACGAAGTTTCATGAAGATTGAATAAATAACAAGAGTGCCATGATGGCCCTATATCATTTACCTGACTACCAGTGCACTTACTAAGGGAAGTCACTTGCTGCTAAAGGGAGTCAGTATTTGCTAAGGAAGTCAGTGGTTGCTTAGGGAAAGTCAGTGGTTGCTTAGGGAAAGTCACTGGTCAATAAAGGTCACCAGCTGCCTAGGGCAGTCCATGGTTGCTAAGGAAGTTACTGTTGGAAAGACAATGCTAAAGGTTGCTAAGGCCATCAGTGGTTGCTTGGGGAACTCTCTTGTTGCTAGGGGGCTAAGTTGTTGTAAAAGAAATCAATGTTTCCTATGGCAGTTACTTGTTCCCAGGGAAAGTTACTGGTTGCTAAGGAAGTTACTGTGGGCAAGAGGATGCAAAAGGTTGTTAGAGATGTCACCTTTTGCATGGGGAACTCTCTGGTTGCTAGGGGGCTAAGTTGTTTTTAAGAAACCAATGGTTCCTAAGGAAGTTACTTGTTCCTAGGGAAAGTCACTGGTTGCTAAGGAAAAGCTGGTTGATAGGGACAGTCACTGGTTGCCAATGAAGTCATTGGCTGCTAAGGAAGTCACTTGCTTCTAGGGAAAGTCACTGATTGCTAAGGAAGTCACTGGTTCCTATGGGAAGTCACTGGTTGCTAAGGAAGTCACTGGTAGCTAAGGACATCAGCTGTTGCTAGGTAAGTCGCTGGTTGCTATAAGAACTCATTGGAAGCTATGATTTTCCTATTACTCTATATACAGACAAAGGACACCCATTGCATGGTCAATTTTGACCCCAGAGGTCATGACTTGAACAATTTTGGTAGAAGTCCACTAGGCAATGCTACAAGCCAAATATCTAAGCTCTAGGCCTTGTGGTTTCAGAGAAGATTTTAAAAGTTATTCCTATAGAATCCGTTGCAAAATAATTACTGTTATCTTTACTCAGTCATTTCTGTAGGAACAGCCAGACAGACAGTCAAACATACAAACTGATAAAAGGATGGGCGCTATAGATAATCTTAAGCCTTTGCTAAGACTACCCTTATCTGTAAAAACAGTTAATGTATTGCATCCAAGCATTTATACTTCTAAATCACCACTACTCATAAAACAGAAGCTTTTTTATAGTGGCTTATTTTGTAAAGCTGTGCATAATAAGCCTACAATATCTGCTAAAATACCCAGCAGATAATGCATGCAGCATGCATATTCAAGCACTCTGCTGATAGTCACAGCTTAAATAGTGACGAGAAGCCTTACCTTGAAACTCCCTTATGCCACTACGTCACTAACAAATACATTTTGATGTCGGGCAGTACTCTGTTACTGAAAATTAAGAAAGAAAAAAATTAACAAAACTCAAATGGTGGTCCACAACCAGTCATATTTCCAGATTCTGGCTTTGCTGCCTTGACTTTTATTTAAGGTTTGTGTGTCTCTCTGTCTGCATTAGGATGTTCCTCACGACAGACCTGACGGACGTACTCACATTTTGATACTTAAGTGGCTAGCCTTTTGTTCTCCCCATTGTTCTTTTTAGCCACTTAACAGAAAATAGCCACATAACAGCATTACGGAATGAATGACATCAAAGTAAATGTACTGTTACCTATTGTCTGTATAGCCACCTAAGTACCAGAATGTGAGCGGGGGGGAGGGAAGAAAAAACAGACAGACAGACAGACAGACAGACAGACAGACACGGCATGCCCACCTTTAAATTAAGGGGGGTTATCGTTGCAAATTAGGGTGCACTGCAAATGGGGGTACACTACATGGCAGATCTTTATTTATAACGTTTTTATTTTGTTTTTCACTCTTTTGGGCTTTTGGGACTGAACCTTTCCAGATACTGACTCCTCGGCTGTAATTTGACAGAATCATCATGAACTAGTGATTTATTATTTAACATCGGAGTTTCAGCGAAAAAAAAAAGGGGGTCTCTTTTTATGGGGGGGGTTACGATTCGTCCAAATAACATACACTCAACTGACGACTGGTAAAAATCGCTGATCGATAATAAAGCCCGACTAACAGATAAATGTGTCCAATGTGATCGGGGATGGGGTCCATTATTGAAGAAAACAAATTAACTAACCTTGCTGGATTTATAAAATCTTAAATACTTTTATGCATTTGCTTTTTGATGCAGGCGCGGTGCGGTGGGGTCACACTAATACGCTTACCAAACCCATTTATGGGGGGCTGACAATTCCCCGAGAAGTCGGTGATGGAAACAAAATATCTCTGGACCGCATTTTAAACCTTAACAAACATTCGGGGCAGGGCGCAATGAAATAAACTGCGATTTGGCAGTTGGACATAGGAGTCAAAACACGTGAGTACCCCCAACAAGTGATTTTGTGCCTTTTTTTTTTGGGGGGGTTTCCGGGGCTGCGGGGGGTAATGGGCATGCTGCAGACAAAGGGAAAAGTAATGCCCATGGCAAAAGAAACAACCCCAAAGTGAATCTAATTTATTCCTTTTATTGCAAACTTGTGTGACCAAAAACACAAAATGTATTTCTGCAATATGCCAACTAAGAGTGTTAAAAAATTAAAAATAACTGTTAGTATTGAATATGTGGAGATTACTTCAACAAATTCTGTGGAGGTTTGTAACATATTGCATTAGTTAATTCTGTTTTTCACTACAAATTCTGACTCTCCCCTTCTAATGCAGTCCTGGTAAATTTTACAAACATGTCATTAGAAAAAGTACGGAGGATTGTCATCTTCCTTTATCTCAACGAAAAAGATTTTCTTCAGCTATCATCAATATGCATTATGGAAATGCAATAATTTTGTGTATGTAAGGGGCTGGTCCACAAGTCATGTTAAAAGATAGCATGAATTATTCTATCTAATTCATTTAATACATGTGCATTCTGTTACTTAAAAATACTTCATGAAACTGTGCTTTAGTTAATAGACAAAAAATGAAGAGAACATATTCCATGTATCAGTGTTTTAGTTAACCGTGACATTCATTCTATCATATCCAAGAACACTATTCTATGTATTCCATTAGCAGGGAAAACATGAATCTTGATGGAAAGAATTATAAATGTTTGTGTGTTGGTAAGAAGTTTGGTGAGTGTTGTTATAACTGACAGTAACACAGTTTTATACTGGAAAGTTTCTTTGCGGCTCTGTGCCCTATCTACCATCCCACCTCAATGGATGTTGTTTAGGACTAACTAGGGTATGACCAATCCCACCTCAATGGATGTTGTTTAGGACTAACTATGGTATAACCAATCCCACCTAAATGGATGTTGGTTTAAGACTAACTAAGGTATGACCAAGCCCAGCTTCCAAGTTGGATGTCTGTTTAGAGGGCAACTAACTATTAAACCAAGCACTCCATCAGCAGGGCACATCACAATCAATTCTGGACATGTTCATTGAGACTTTCTTATCTATAAATATTGTATTACAAGTTTCACCTCAGTATCAGGATTAGCTTTGAATTATAGGACGTAAAACTTGGGTTTTCTTCATCCAAACAGCTATACCTCAATGGAGTACAGACTTGATGTTGTGCCTTTATTATGGACCTTTGTGATGGTTAGAACCAATTATATTAATTATTGGTAGAGATGACAACATGGTTTCATAAAGTGTAGACTTAACTATGGCCTTGATCTTAGGCTGTATAAAGTTTAAATCCATATCATAATTTGGAGTTAGTAACTTGCAAGTAATAACTTATAAAGTATGACTCTAAATCACCACTCAATTGATAGTGTCTGGTTAGGCTAACTTGGGGCTATAGATTAACTCCACCTAAAACAACTTTGGATGTTCGTGATTTAGGTTAACCTTAACTATGGTATGACCAATGCCACCTAAATGGATGTATGCACGAATGAATGATTCACAAATATTGGGTGGAGAGCAGTTTTTTTTATTATAAAACGCTCTAAATGGAAAATAATCACATGGTCAGGACATATCAATTGGTTAGAAACCATACTAATATTAATCTGCGATGTTGGTCTTAAGCTATACTGAGGTATCGACAAGTATTGTGTCCAAGACCTTGGACGAAATAAACAAGGCAATACCAACAATGAAATATTCAAATACAGTACTGTACATGTGCATAACAGGGAAGGCCAAAATTCTGTTACTGTAGTTGTAATACGTAACTTCACTGGGCCTTGACATGTGCTCCATTGAACTGTATTTTATCTAGTCCTTCTCGAATGTACGTAAATTTACTGTCTTTTTAAGTTTCATTTTTAGTAAAAGCTATGTAAGCTTAAATAGAAAGTTGTCAATGAAATAACATCGGAAATTTTCAATCAAACAAAAACAGCTAATACGATGCAGGAGTTACCGGAATTGATGAATTGTGACTTTTCCTGTATGCATATTATTGCCCCTTCCGTGATGAGCTAGAACACGAGTAATTCTAAAACGAAAAATTATTTGTAGCCGTAAGATATAGAACTTTGCAATGCATAAAGTTGTATGACTTAATGCAATATGTTCTTGATCTGTTAGACATTAACAAAAATTGATCTGGTCTGTTTTAATCCAAATCCATGTTTACAGTTGTTATTCGAAATAGCACAGTTAAATTGTCAGCAAAACTTATAAAGTAACTCTAAATCACCATCAATTGCAAAAATATGACCCATAGTACTTTTTCACCTTTGGTAAGAAAAACAACGTAATTTACACATTGCATCATGAGGCCATAATGTGTCATGTAGTATCTGGTCCATGCCAAATCTGATGTTTTTTGTCAATAAATTTGCAAAAGAAGAGAACAGTTTTGTACACAAGCTGCAAACAATTTAGATTGCACATGACATCATTAATTCTTTTTATCATAACATGGCATAATTACAGCTTGTCATTTTGAAACAAAACCAAGGTCTCCTCTAATGTAGGCAATTCATGATTTTGTCTAAAAATAGCTGATGATGAAAATGATACTGTATACTTTAATATGCAAAAGAAATGACCAAATGTTCTAAAAACAGGAGCTCATAATGCATAGCAATATACCTCTTGCATAGACACTCTGTCCCAAAACAGTGGTGTTTTTAAAAATTCAAATCCAATTAAAAAGGGTTACCTCAAACTTTTCAATCCTTAAGAATGCAGACATTAACTAGTTAAAATTGCAACTTACTTGCTTGAATACAAATAAAAGGGACACCTCAAATTACTTGGAAGATTATTTTATGTTTTTCAATTTTAAACAGAAATTGAACTTTTTATGTTGTGGATTGAAAATATGAACATAAAATACCAGGAGCGTAATTTCAAGCACCCTAATTAGTTACAGACAGTAAAATGGTAACAGCCACAATTTATATCATTCTTTTATTGCCATAATATGCTAAGTATACTTGAGATGCATTGTCAGTATGATGTATAGTTTTTGCCTGGACATTTATGTCTGAATTCTGTAGATTTGGGGCAAGAAGCAGGTCTACAAGACTGAATTTTTTTCTTTATCAATGTAGGTGTTCATCTTAGGAATTAGAAGCAGTACACAATAGTATAACACTGGATTACTCCTTTAAGAAATTTACAACCTGATGGAAGTGGGTTAGTAGAAACACAAAACCTAACAGTTGTTTATTTTGATCAACTTTTTCTTCAAGTAACCAAAGTTACTGTAAATGCTGTTTGGTTGATTTTTGCATCGATTGAATTTATTCAATCGTATCCAAAGTTAACAGAGTATTTCAAACCCTTACGGCCGAACTCTTAATACTTAATACTTGTATTAAAGTATAAAAATATCACCATAAGTGATTGAAGTATGGCAGAGTAGTTGTAATGTACAACAAATTAGTGTAATAAGGTGAACATCGTCATATCACAAAATAACATGACATTGTCATTTAAAAAGATGATTATGTCATAAAAACAGATGATAAAGTCTAAGTTGTAAAGATGGTAATAATGCTGTGTTCCTGAACAATAATGCAAAAACTATGTTCCAACACCCAAAAAATGTGTGTAAAAAGGTGATAATATTTCAAGTGTCTCTACAATAAAATGCTGAACTGCAACTGTTGTATATCAAAGTACTTAACCCTAATTCTTATAGTTATTAATATATGCATCTATAGTCAAGGAGTTCATAATGATGCGAGAGAAATCAATAGTTATTTTCCCTTTTTTTTCATTGATGTTTTTGCTTGATATAGCAAAAATGAATGCATCTAAAAGCACTAAAATTTTAAAGCAAAATTCAAATAAATAAAAGTGTAATCCAAGGGCCAGTATCACTCTACTGGACTGAGTGGACTACTCTGAGAAAGATTTGTGAAAGGGCTCATCTTCTGAGTAAGATCAATCATCCTATGATGTTTGAAGACCATTGCCGACATTCAGATCTAAAAATATTAAGCGGAACCGATTTTCGAAGTTTGGGTCACTGTGACCTTGGCCTTTGACCCACTGACCCCCAAAACAATAAGGATCATCTGCAATGACAACCAGAATTCTGTGCTCTGACGTTTCCGTAAGAAACTTGGCAGGAAAAACGATGGTTACTACACTATGTCTATGTCATGGATATCAATTCATGAAAGTCTGATGAAGACTCCAAGTCATAACTATTTCATTGAAAAAACATCTTGTGTTTGTCTTGTTTTGTTTTTAATTTGTTTAATGGTAAGGAAATTTCTTGTTTTAGAATAAAACGTTAAAAGATTCTGATATAAATATATCAGATTTATATTGTTTATATAACGTAAAGAAACATGTTGGCTTACTGTTTTTCTTGATCTAGAAACCCGATCCCTCCTTCCTGGCTTTTAAAACAGCTGTTACTGTGCCTGTAAGTACAGAAAAAAGAAAAAACATTTAACTGAATGTTCTGCTGGGAAACTCTAAGATACTTTGGTCACAGCACTGGCGATATCCAAAGAAAGATTACTCTTTCTACTATCGTCATAACTTGACACATCAGTTATCTACCTGAATCTTAACATATCAGCATGACATTGAAACTTGTGATCCATAATGTAACATATTGGACTGAAATATTTTACTCATGGGTTCAAATAGGTCCAGACATCGGGCACTAACATTTGGATATAAAGACTAAAAAAGTCCTTTTGAAACAAAGTTTGTGACCTTAACCAACACATTTTATGTATCAACTGGGAGTGGATTATATGCAAATCTGACCTTATTTCACTACAATTTCTTTGCTGTTATGACAAAGCTAATGGTGCAGACTTGAACAATCTTGTAGGTTACTGTGACCTTGAATTGATATGGCTGGATTATGGTCTCCAGAAATTGAAGAAACAATTTTTTACATTACTACTGTAAAGTATGACCTTGACATTTACCAGACCCTGCTTAAATATTGAATGTTATAAAAGACACGCAGTAGGAACAAACTAATGGAATGAACGAACAAACAAGCAAACGAACAACTGAAAGGATAGATGACAACATTCAGAATGAAGTATGGATTGAAAACAAATACAAAATGTACATGTTCACAATCTCCTTATATTCCCATTCTGGCAATGATGTGAGTGGATGGTTGTTTTATGCAGTTCTAAGTCATAACAGGGGCCCTTGAGCTGCAAATGAACTTACATGTAAGACAGAACAAAAAGCTAGGATCATTCATTCCATCAGATATCATTTAGATAGATTTAATGTAATAATCTTTTGAAAGTTTGTATGTTCAATACACTGTATTACCTAACATCATGTTCTCACAAAGTATGAACAGAGATTTGTCTTGTAATTTCCGCAGGGAGGCATGCTGCCTGATAGGAAAAGGTCAGATCAGAAGTTTAGGTTAGTACATTCCAATAGATAAATCAATATAAAACGTTTCATATCATACAATAAATGTAGATATAACAACCCTCAGCTTCTTACAGAAGTGCCTGTTTAATTTCGAATTTATTAAACATGTTAGATAAAATGATTTGATGTAAGCTCTACTTCCTGTAATGCATTATCATGTGATATATTCCTTTCTTACCACATAAATGAAATTCTTATACCTGAATGACGTAAAAGAATTACACATGTATTTTTCTTTCTTTAACAATATCAAGAGATTGTTGCATGCATGTATTCCATGATAATACAAACTTTAGTTTTAACTATAGTTATCACTGAAGGTGATTCATATTTTGTGTCTTTAAAGGAAGAATTTAGTGTCCATAGTCCTACACATGTAATGTGTAATTCGTAAGTTTTCAACACTTAAAGAAACAAAATGGTAAAACTTGTGTAAGTGTAAAATGGTGCAATATATATTGTTATGGCCATGTGTATATGTAAAACGGTGCAATAATTATGGTAAGGCCATGTGTACATGTTAAATTGTGCAATAATCATGTTACAGCCGAACAATTGGTAAATGGTGCAATAATTAAATACTGGTAAATGGTGTAATAATTATGTCTGACCATGTGTATGTCTAAATGGTAAATTAAATATATTATAGCCATGTGTACATATAAAATGGTGCAAATATAATTATGTTATGGCCATGCATACTGGTAAATGGTGCATTTATGTCTGGCCATGTGTATGTCTAAATGGTGCAATAATTATGTTATGGCCATGTATGCTGGTAAATGATGCAATATTTATGTCTGGCCATGTGTATGTCTAAATGGTGCAATAATTATGTTATGGCCATGTATGCTGGTAAATGATGCAATATTTATGTCTGGCCATGTGTATGTCTAAATGGTGCATTAATTATGTTATGGCCATGTATACTGGTAAATGATGCAATATTTATGTCTGGCCATGTGTATGTCTAAATGGTGCAATAATTATGTTATGGCCATGTATCTGGTAAAGATGCAATATTTATGTCGGCCATGTGTATGTCTAAATGGTGCATTAATTATGTTATGGCCATGTATACTGGTAAATGATGCAATATTTATGTCTGGCCATGTGTATGTCTAAATGGTGCAATAATTATGTTATGGCCATGTGTACTGGTAAAAGGTGCAATAATTATGTAAAACCATGTTATCTTGAAGTAAATCGCAATTCAGACCAAGGTATGGGAGGAGTGACTCTTAGAAAAAACTTTTCACCCTGGTGACCCTTCTCTATACTTGTTTGTAGCCATACACCATACAATTAATGTCAGCTACTGTTTTGGTATATGCCTTTCTTTGGCATAATCCAAACAGATTAAAAACAAATCCCTCAATTTTCATATCTTGAAGTTAGAACTTTATTTAACTATTCACTTTTCTGTTTTGCTTTGAAGTAACTGAAGCCTTGCTGTTAACATATTTTCTTTATAAGGAAGAGTTTCAATCAGAAGTATGTTAAATATTTTATGAGATAAAGTCTGTAAAATGCAAGTGTAACATGAAACATAATGTAATAGGGGATGGAGAAACACAGGACACTTTTGCAATCAAGTTTATTGCATGAATTATTAATGTAAGTTACTAGACATCAGAACATCTTGTTTACTAGCCGTTTTTTTATGTTGTGCTGTTGTTGTTTTTCAGATCTTAGCAGAGTTAATATGCTTTTGAGCACTTTATCACTGAGAAAAACTAAGTTAATGAGGAAAAAAAGCAATTTCCATAGCATTCAGGAAAGGTTTGCATCTAATGCTGTCAAAAGAGTTATCACATCCAGAAAATGTATCAAATAACTGCAGATTTCCATGACATTAAATTTTCTCAGGAAACTTTAAGCATGACAAACTAGAAACATAAATGAATTGAAAACATTACATTATTGAAAGCTCCTGGGAACCTGGTTTTACAAATAAATAGTTGTGTGAGGGTTTTCAAAACAAAAAAATCAACTTATATCTATTTTTATTATCCCTGTTTTTATATTTTTTATTTTCTCTACCACAGGCAAAAAAAATCTCTACATTGTGTGTAAAATGGTTACCACGTGCACATATTCATTTCCCTATGCACACATTTAGCTCCCTTTTGTAACATACAGTAGGACAATTCACCCTAATCCTAGACTGCTTGGGCCTCTAAGGGAGGTAATCAATCATTTCTGATAATATACAATAAAACTGAATTGCTTACCTTACCTTTTACCGAACATAAATACCCTAAAAGAGGTAGCAATGAAACAGTTCAGAAATGGGTGATAAACACCAAGGAAATGCAAAATTGATTGGAGGATACGAATATCAGTATTGCCTCTCATCAGTCAAGACAATTGTAAAACTTCAATGCTCTCAGAGTTCAATTCATACAAAACAGCACCAATATATTTTGAAAACTTATAATGATGTTATAATGGAAACTTCAGACTAATTTCCCATGAGTAATACAGTATAATTAAGTTAAAATTTTAAGATGAGTTATTGAACTTGACTTGCAGCTGATATTGTTCAGCAGCAAATATTTAAACTTGGTGAAGATCTTTGCCGGTCATATAATTATGTAACTTATAGAACATGGTAGCAGTTTCCAAAAGTAAACACAATCTTTAGTTCAGAGTACTCGATTATCATTGTCTTTTCAGACCTGCAGTAAGTCCCTATAGTTCCACAGTTGGGTATCTACATTGTTTGTCACATGGAGAAATGATTAATGTCTATACTCTACAGGCATCATAGACCCAGGAATAATTCCTGTAGAGTCATTTACAGCCTACATCAATCATCTTTTTTGGTGGCTATGTAAAATTATTAGATCCTTAGATTGTGAAATATGCGTTTTATTATTAGCAATAACAAGCAAGGACTGTAATTTTAAAGTACAGTAAACAAATATTATCATAAAATCTCATGGAATTTTGTAAACAGAATGTATTCGCCATGCCAATTTCTTGCTCTAAGAGCTACAGCACAAACACACTGTGTGTCTTCCCTTAGAAATTAAAAAGTGTCGACCTCAACAAGGAAGCCTTTTCCATATTCACTACTCTGTCCTAATCAGCCTGAAATGTCTAGGAAATGTCTAAGAAATGATGATCAAAAATCACTAAAACAGAGTCAACTATACGCTGACAACTTTCTCACATTTTATCCACGGTAGTGAAATATGATTCTCATGTCTTGTTAAATATGGGAATTTTCTTCCAAGTCCCCACAGAGAACATTATTAGAGGGTGATTATGGAATAAGAAATGGCAGACCATGCTCAGAGCTGCTACGTGTCATCAATTCTGCGTGTCACGGAAATCAATAATGGAGAAATCGCTTGAGAAATCTGTACGGAAATGTCTCCGAGATTTATATCTTACCAAGGCTTCATACTGCTAACTTTATTGAGCATAATTACAAGAGAATAAGCCATCGGCTGTAATTTGGACCAAAGTGTATCCTACGGTAACAATCTTTAACGATTTTTTGTCCACTAACCTCAGGGACAGAGAGAATAATTTCTTCATGTTTTCAACATTGTTAACTTGAGAGCTCAATGAATCTTTCATTTTTTACCATATTAAGTCATACTGCATTGAACCCTCCTAATGTTAGAGTAATTGTGTCTTTCTTCTAAAATGTTGTTATACATTTCTTCTGAAGATGAAACTTTACTTTCTTATGCAAAGACTATGTTATAGATGCTGTTGTGTAAAAAGGCTTTGCTGAAGTTGCTGTTGTCTATAAAAGCAGTGTGGAAGTTGCTACTGTGTGGAACTGGCTGTTGTTAATAAATGCAGTGTGGAAGTTGCTGTTGAATATAAGGAAGTGTGGAAGTTGCTGCTGTGTGGAAGTTGCTGTTGTGTACAAAGGCTATGTCTAAGTGAAGGTTGTGTGTGTGTTGCTGCTGTGTATAAAGGTTGTATGGACGTTGCTGTTGTGTGGAAGTTGCTGTTATGCATAAAGGCTGTGTGGAGGTTTCTGTTGTGTAATGGCTGTGTTTCTGCTAGGTATAAAGGTTGAGTTTAAGATGCTGTTATGTATTAACATTGTTCAGACCTTGTAGTTTGGAAATAAAGGTGTTGTGGAAGTTGCAAGTGTATTAAGGTTGTGTGGAAGTTTTTGTCCTTTATAATGGATGTGTGGAAGTTGTTTCTGTGTATAAAGATTGTGTGGAAGATGCTGTTTTTAATAAAGGTTATGAGAAAGTCATGTTATGGAATTAATGTTGAGCAGAAGTTGCTGTGTAATAGCTGTGTTGAAGTTGCTGCTGTGTAATAAGGTTGTGTGGGAGTTGCTGCTATGTTAAAGGTTGTGTGGAAGTTGCTGATTTTTAAAACGGTTGTGGAAACTGTTGTGTATTAAGGTTAAGTGGAAGTTGTTGTTGTGTATAATGGCTGATGAAAGTTACTGTAGTAAATAAAAGCTTGCTGTGTATAAAAGTTGTGTGGAAGTTGCTGTTTAAAAGACTGTGTTGAAATTGCTGTTGTGTAAACATTTGGTGTAGTGTAAAAAGACTGTGTGTAAGTTGCTGTTTTGCATAATGACTGTGTGGAAGTTGTTGTGTATAAAGGTTGTGTGGGAGTTGTTGTTGTGTATAAAGGTTGTGTGGGAGTTGCTGCTATGTATAAAGTTTGTGTGAAAGTTGTTGTTGTGTATAAAGATTGTGATGAAGATGATGTTGTGTATAATAGCTGATGAATGTTGCTGTGGTAAATAAAGGCTTGCTGTGTACATAAGTTGTGTAGAAGTTGCTGTTTAAAAGGCCATGTTGAAATTGCTGTTGTGTAAAAATTTGGTGTAGTGTAAAAAGACTGTGTGGAAGTTGCTGCTGAGTATAAAGCTTAAGTGGAAGTTGCTGCTGTGTGCTAAGGCTCTATAATAATGGCTACTGTTTAAAGAGGCTGCGTTGGAGTTACTATAGTGTACTCAGATTATGTGCTAACTTGGCAAAAGACTTGCACTAAATACTTTTCAGTTGCGGTTTGGCAAAAGCCCTACTGATTTACCCCTTACCAAGGTCAATATGTTATTGTGACAGTCATCAGAACAAAGCAGAATTCAGAAGAAGGGCTTTTACTAGTGCATCCTTCAGTTACCTACACCTTATTCATTACTTAACAATGCAATTATCTGGTGCTTCTAGCAATCAACAAACTTCCATGTTAAAGATAGCACAAAGACAAAACTTCAGCAAAGTCATACAATCCGCATAATCATCTTCTTTCACAAGGCTTTCCACTTTATTTTGTATCATTTTTCATACCATTCATTTCATCATGTGCTCATGACAGAAACTATCACAGAAAAATCGTAGATAATTTCATTCTCAGATATACTATTACTCTCCAGAGAGAAATTACATGTTGCTACTGTTTTCTGCCATCTCAGCATGTTCGTGGGTCTGGTCTACCCTCCCTCGGGTGTAACAATTGTCTCACCTTCACTTGTAATCATTACTGACATCAGTTATTGCCTTTTATAGATTGGTCATGCTACTTTTTTTTTCTCTTAGAAAATATGTCTTTTCATTCAATATTTCTATGTCTTTTTTGTTATGCTTTCACATAATAAAAATGGCTGTATCTAAGGTCATGATCATAATGTACTTTAAAATAAAAAATCTTGATTTCTCTAGGAACATAAATTATGGTTCTGAAAGTAAAGTCTAGACTGATCACTTTCCATTTTTACAATTTAAACAACTGCCAGAATATATTGAACTGGAGGGTCAAGGGAAACTAAAAACTTATCTCAATGTTGTGATGCACTGCCCTATTTTGCCTGATCTCTGTGCAGTGAAACTTTGTCCTAATTTCCCTTATCTATGTGCTGTGATACATTGCCCTATTTTGCCTTGTTAATGTACTGTGATACATTGTCCTATTTTGCCTTACAAATGTGCTGTGATACACTGTCCTTTTTTCCCTTATCTGTATGCTGTGATGCATTGCCCTATTTTCCCTTATCTATGAGCTGTGATACATTGTCCTATATGTGCTGTCATACATTGTCATATTTTGCCTTACCAATGTGCTGTGATGCATGGTCCTATTTTGCCTTATCTATGTGCTGTGATTCATTGGCCTATTTTCCCTTATCTATGTGCTGTGTTTCATTGGCCTATTTTCCCTTATCTATGTGCTGTGATTCATTGGCCTATTTTCCCTTCTCTATGTGCTGTGATGCATTGTCCTATTTTCCCCCCTTATCTATGTGCTGTGATACATTGTCCTATGTGCTGTGATACATTGTCATATTTTGCCTTACCAATGTGCTGTGATTCATTGGCCTATTTTCCCTTATCTATGTGCTGTGTTTCATTGGCCTATTTTCCCTTATCTATGTGCTGTGATTCATTGGCTTATTTCCCTTATCTATGTGCTGTGATACATTGTCATATTTTGCCTTACCAATGTGCTGTGATGCATTGTCCTATTTTGCCTTATCTATGGGCTGTGATTCATTGGCCTATTTTCCCTTATCTATGTGCTGTGTTTCATTGGCCTATTTTCCATTATCTATGTGCTGTGATTCATTGGCCTATTTTCCCTCAGTGCTTGAGCATTGTCCTATTTTCACCCCTTATCTATGTGCTGTGATACATTGTTCTATGTGCTGTGATACATTGTCATATTTTGCCTTACCAATGTGCTGTGATTCATTGGCCTATTTTGCCTTATCTATGTGCTGTGTTTCATTGGCCATTTCCCTTATCTATGTGCTGTGATTCATTGGCCTATTTTCCCTTATCTATGTGCGTGATACATTGTCAAATTTTGCCTTACCAATGTGCTGTGATGCATTGTCCTATTTTGCCTTATCTATGGGCTGTGATTCATTGGCCTATTTTCCCTTATCTATGGGCTGTGATACATTGTCCTATTTTGTCTTATCTCTGTGCCTGATACACTGTCCTGTGATGTTTATCTCGAACTTGTGATACCCTTCCCTACCTTATGTCACACATTCTGTAAGCCCCCCGCCTATCATTTGCTATACCCTAGCTTTTTTATATTCATCCTGTACTTGTACTGTCTTATTCATATTGATAGGCAACATTTTCACTAACTGCAGTCTTGTTTCTCCCCTGCCTTAATGACTAACTTTGTTGCATTAACTCTTGACATACATATTTCCCATCACCTGTAATTCAGAGACCAGTACATCCCCTTGTCTTGACTGACAGTGTGTGAAATGTAACCTCATATGTCACACATTCTAACCATTCTCTTGTGCCCATTCACCGGCTGATAAACATCACACACATATGGATTCTACATCTTCTACTTATTACTTTCTTGTTTTTCTGTTTTCTAGTATGTGAATATTGCACCAACGGTGGCAGAAAAAAACAGAGAACCTTCATCTGTCTAATCTAATACCTATCATTTTCCCAGAACTGTAGTACAGGTGAACAACCAGAGTTGTAACAATATCGGTCTTTTTTATCAGCTACTAATGAACTTCTGTTGTTTTTTTACCTATATAACTGGTGAAACAATACAAATACAGCATTTTTATATGAAATAATACAGTGCAAAATGTAAGATAATATAACTGATGGCAGTTTAAGCAGTGTAAGTGGATGGGGGTCAAAGGGAATGAAGTATTAAAATTTGATTTGTGTTATTTGGTTGATGTGAACAAAATCTATTAGTTTTCAAAATTCTGTTGTTCTCTACATAAAAATGTCTGTAACGATACAATTTTATTCTGTTTTGTTAAAACATTTCAAAAGCCGGAATGATTGTAGCTGAGAGGAGCATAGAGGAGTGGGTGAATAAAGTACCACAATCATGTATAATGTGAACTAGACAGAAACAACATCAGCTTGGACCTATATATAGCTGCAGGGTGACACTAGAGCCACTCCACTTTTTTTAGTGCTTGCCAATAAAACAAGGGCACACATACAAGACTTTAACTATGTAAACTTTGTCAATTTGGCTCAGAAGAAAAGGGGAAGTACTCAGCTTCTACTCATGTCTGTCTAAACAATAACAAAACTAACAAAGTTACTTTTACAGGATTAAATCTTTGCTTGGTTGATAACTTCTCATTGGTTATTAAGGCTTGAACATATTCTTGCTGCATTTCAGTAGCTTAATTGTACATTTCTGGGACTCTGTCACAGTCTATGACCTACTTCTTCGAAAGACTATTTGTTACAAAGACCATATTACCTAAATGGTCCAGTCCAGCTGCTAGGGAATAAATCTATAGGCTCTTAAAACTGATACAAAAGATTTATGTTATTTTCTTATGACGTTTTATGTTACGATCTTGTTCTTGTTTTATTTCATTAAATTCCTGGAAATGTTATGCATTTACTTAATTTAAGTGTCTAAATCCATTTACCATACAGTCATCATAGAATATTGATCAGTTCAGATAAGTTTTGTCTTTGCCTTCATAAAATTCTATTCAATAACTTCCTGTTGAACTGGTGATTGTGGCATTATCGTAGACCCATTCATTGATTTTTTATCCATGAAGACCAGTATACCATTAGAAAGACAACAACAACATTTCTTGTCTTGCTTCATGATCATCGATGACAAATCATGTCAAGCAAAACCTGTATACAAATTGTTTTCCAGTCTCGGAATATAGTTTCAAAGCCAAATTACTGTCAAGTGAGTGTGATTGGCCATCACTACAAGTATCAAATAAACAACAAAACCTATTGTTTTATATCTATGCAGAACAGTCACCTGTATTAAGCAAGACATGTAGTTACTGTTTGCACCAGATTCAGGTAATTTTTAAATCTTAATCCGTCTGGGCCAACCAAACATCTCTATCCCAGCCCTCTTTCACATACCATCAGCCTTTCTTTGCTGATAAATGCTGACTTTCAGCCTTCTCCTTGGTACACCATCGCCAATCTACCGTGCCTTTTTTCAGCATGGTTGATCACTGCCAGAACCCCCTGAATGGCAGCTGATTTTCTGACCCAACCATCCACTGAATCCCCTCTTTTTTAAGGCTTGCTGATTATCACACATCCCCTGGCCTCACCTCCGTTGGTATGCGTCTGTGGTTCATGAATTGTAAGAAAGTTTACAAACTATTTTGAGAGTAACATTTATACACATGTATCCCAGACATTTTTGTAAAATCCAATTTCCCCAAGGACAGTGTTTCATTCTACATTCAAATTAATTTATGTTTTCTCTTGGTTCTAGTATTATTGTTTTTCTCCCCATTTTTGTTTGTTTGAACATTTTACCCTTTCTCAAAAAAAAATTTGAATCTTTCATTAAACCATAATGACACTTGATGGTAAAAGTAAGTGTAACACTGTATAGTTAAATACCTTTACTCTGTGATTAAAATATAATTATATACATGTATTATAATCCATCGATATCAAAGTTTGGCTGTTATTTCAATTGTCATTCTAAATTGCATATTGTTTGGAGTAACTGGCAAAGTTCAAATTCATCAGTTAATTTCTTCATCTACCTCATGTCCGTTTTCCAGTCTTTTTTTTGTAGTTGACACTTATGGTACAGAAACGTGCAGATTAATGAAGACGATGACAACAGGACTAAGCCGAGATTAAGTCTAGCTGTAAGGATATCTGGAGAGCAAAAAAGTAATTATCTCACATTGCAGAGAATACTGACCATTTAATAACCTGCTAGCTGTCTACCAGAAGCTCCAAAAAGCACTTAGAAACAGGTCTGCAGTATTTAGCAATAATTGTATTATTGATTTAGCTGACCAGGAAATTCTGCTTTGCATCAATTAGGTGCCATTTCTCTTGAGTCAGTGACAACTGTGAGTATGTTACATAATGAAGATTAAATCCCTAAAGCAGATTTAAAACAGATTTGCAATATCATGTTCTTCTGCTTAGGTTTGGAAAAAGAAATATCAAGTACTGTAACTTTAGTCACAAGTACAAAAGGGAGACTATCCTGTTAAAATGCATGTCTTAGATTATCTCCCTTGTACTAAGACCTTGTTTGAAAACACTTGGAAAGTAGTACCTACTTATTTTTACGCAACTTTGTAATTTAAATTGTAATTCTTTTCTTAGTTTAATAGGCATGCTCTACAATGCTTTATGACTACATTTGTATACTAAAATGCTGGTTATCAAGTTTTTTTATTGAATGAACATTTCTGGAACATTTTTGAGACTAAGTTTTGTGGCTTGTACTTACTGACTGTATTGTATGAAAAGGTCAATTTTCACCAAATATGGCAAAGTCTAACAATACAATACAATACAATACAATACAATACAATACAATATTTTATTGCTTTAAACATTTTACAATGCTTCTGGCAAAACCAGCACATGACAGTTTTCCCTCCCCAAAAAAGCAGACGACAGCCTTCCATCATTCCAATACTCCCAGAAGAAGAGTTAAGAAAATCCATAGGAGTCATTACAGAGTCTGATTTATGAACATATAGCCATCTCCGCTGTAATCAACCAAATAGTAATAACAGTAATATTGTTTGGTGCTAAATTACCCATTGATTTGTGCTGAAGACTACTCCAATCATGCCATGAGATCAAATCTGTTTTTCTGACTGATCAACGAACCCAGTAATTTAAAGACTCTACTCATTTTTTCAAAAACTGTTTCAAATTGCAAACGGTATAATTAACTGTAAAAAAAAGTAGCTAACCTTTACACATTAATTATTCTTAAAAAAAGTCTTTCCTCTTAGCTACTTTAACTGCTGAAGAAACACTACATTTAACGTAAAGGCTTCCATCAGAGTGAGAAATGACAGTCGCAGTCGAAACTCTCCTGGTTCCAGAAACAACCTTCTCCTTCATCATGATGTACAGTGACGGATTTTCTCCGTAAGTTTCTGTCACTGCTGCGATATGGCCGTCTTGGGAACAATACATTTCTAGCGCTACCTTTTATAGCTTGAGGGAATGATAGATTTCCCACGACTGCTTGAAGCTGTCTGAAATTTCTCTCCATCTAATGGTTAGGGTAATCACTTTATGGTAATACTGTAATAGTAATCACTTACCATAACAGTAAAAAAATTTCATTAAAAAAAAAACACGAATTTTATGATTTGAATAACTCATTCCTACGTCATTTTTCCTGCTGGAAATGTTCGGGTCCATTACATGTGCAACAGCAAGAATAATGCTTTGATTTGATTTTTTGCCATGGCAATCTTGCAGCAGACAACAAACTTTGTCTTTTGCTCCTGTTTCTAATGAAAAAATTGCCAATTATTTACTCTTTATTAGGGGTGGTAACTCAGACTGGGTAATCAAAAAAAAAAAAATCTAATGAGACCTTAAAAGTGCTAACATAAATATTTTATAAATATCAATATAAATTATGTAATATTCAGCTATAAAATGTCAGATTTATTCATTTTCATAAATCATATTTTGTTGTCATAGATAATAGTATGTTTTGGAGTTACAATTGAAAGTGTTATCATTCATCAAATAAAGGATCTGCCTGTCACATCTTAGCTAGCTGTTTTTCCCCCAACAATACATTTATCCTTGTAATGGATTTCTACTGATGCAAGTTTGCAGTATTCATTAAAACCACCAACTCAAGTTTTTTTTCCTGAGCTGAATGAAGAATCTCTATCCCTTAATTTAATTCTGAATAAAAATCTTCCATAATTGTCCTGCTGCAGGTGGGCAGTTAATACATTCTAATTAAGGAAGTGACTTATACATTGCATAACATGTCTGTGATTTTTGTCCTTGCAATATCATGCAACCATTTCTCAATAATGAAATTAAATAATAGAATTAATGAACCTTTATTTGAATTAGACTGGGCAAGGGTTGAAAGGCGTAAAATAGTTGGTCAATTTGTGTAAGACGACAGAATGGTATTTGTGTAAGATGACAGAGTGGTATTTGTGTAAGATGACAGAATGGTATTTGTGTAAGATGACAGAGTGGTATTTGTGTAAGATGACAGAATGGTATTTGTGTAAGATGACAGAATGGTATTTGTGTAAGATGACAGAATGGTATTTGTGTAAGATGACAGAATGGTATTTGTGTAAGATGACAGAGTGGTATTTGTGTAAGATGGGGGGGGGGGGGGGGATGTGTGGGGAGAGTGGTATTTGTGTAAGATGACAGAATGGTATTTGTGTAAGATGACAGAATGGTATTTGTGTAAGATGACAGAATGGTATTTGTGTAAGATGACAGAGTGGTATTTGTGTAAGATGACAGAATGGTATTTGGTAGATGATATGGTAGTGAATAAGATGACAGAATGGTATTTGTGTAAGATGACAGAATGGTATTTGTGTAAGATGACAGAATGGTATTTGTGTAAGATGATAGAATGATATTTGTGTAAGATGATAGAGTGGTACTTGTGTAAGATGATAGAAATGTATTTGTGTAAAATGACTGAATGGTATTTGTGTAAGATGATAGAATGTTATTTGTGTAAGATGATAGAATGGTATATCTTGTGAATCTTTAGCTAGAAGAATTGCAAATGTATAATTGTGACCAGGCAGAATGACATGAAACATTTTAAACAAAGTCACCGCTAAAGGGCAATGGGCCCTTCACTCTTTATTTGAAAGAGGGCCAAAATGGCCCTACATTGCTCACCTGAAAGCATATTGAAGACAGACAGGCAGTACTTTATACTTTATTCACAAAAATTTTCTACTGTTTGACTTGGTGATCTCCTATTTAATATCATATTACCCAGTTTCAAACTTGATATGGAGTCCATGAAGATAAATTTTCTGTTTATATTCAATTTTCATGATGATTGAAAATGAAATGTGATAATTAGGGCATACACAAAGTTTTTATATAGTATGACCTAGTGATATTTAGGGCATACACACAGTTTTTACATAGTATGACTTTAAGTGACAAGTACTTTAAGACTAAGTAAACTCAAACAAGACGACCATGACAGTCCCTCACCTTAGTGACCAGAGAACATCTGCAATAAAAAATCAAAGCAACCATCCTGTGAAGTTTGGTTCAAATTGAACAAGGTGTTAATGATGAGATGTCTTTTAAAAAAAAATTATTTTTTGGCGCTGGTGGCCAGTTTGTGCTGTGGACGGGAACTATGTGAGCAGATTTGGTCGATCACAATCCAAGGAACAATCCATGAAGCTTAGCTGAAATTGGTCCAGATGTCATTTTTAGGGTTTTCTTTTATTAGCTCTGGAAGGCAGCAGAACCATTTCAGCCAATTTGGCAGAAAACCATCTACGTAACAATCTTGTGAAGTTTGGTTTTACTGGACCTACTGGTTAATGAGGAGATGTAGTTTAAAGGTTTTTTTTCTATTTTTACCTCTTAATTTGGGCCATTTTGTGCAGTTTGAGCACTTTAGTGGTACTAGAGGACCAACCAAGGATAATTGCTATGTATTTTGGATGGAATTGGCCCAGTGGTCGGAAAGAAGATGTAATTTTAAGCAATTGTTGATGATGACAACAGACATGATCATCTTAGAGCAGTCACAATAGCTAACCAACACCACAATTATCATAATCAAACTTAGTAGAGTTATGCACATGAGCCGTGAGAAAGTCAATGCATTATCATTAGTGCAGAAAGTTTATAACTACTGCAGCAATACGTTTAAAACGTGAGTCCCTAACACAGGAGAAAACATTCACAAACCCTGACCCAATTTCTACAGCTGGAATTGTGCACCTTAGAGTATGGTATTTTTTATGTTGTGTTAATGATCACATATGCAGCAGTTTCTCAGACACCCAATTTATTTCACTCAGACTTCAGACCTGTAACTTTTTACAGCAGGCATTATCCATCAATCTAAATTCTATCATAGTTTTGGGACTAATACAGGTCAATAAAATTCAATTGAAGATATGTTCCATGGATAGTAGTTATATTTTTTTTTCAGTTTTGAAATTTCTGTTCAAGATATGCCTGGCCCTGTGTTAATTGCAAGTTATATTGACAATCGTCCCCAATAATTTAATTATGACATTTGCAAGTCAGATGACAGCATTTAGTATCTTCATATTAACTGATATTAATTAAATTTATCAGAAATGTGAACTGGCTTTTGAATCTGCTGTTGTTTACAAAGACTATATGGATTATCATCACTGTAAATTCAAAGCCAAGCTGCTCCATGTTATTTTGATTTAACATGGAGTACATGTATGAAGTAGACTGACATTCCTCTGGTTTACCTTCCTTTTATTCTGTGATCATTTCACCTATTTCTTACAGAATAAACTCCCTTTTCTGTTCTGTTTCAAGTTTTCATAAAAAAACATATTATCAGTATCTAGCCTTGGGGTGTGGCTACATAAGTTGGGGTGTGGCTACATAAGTTGGGGTGTGGCTACATAAGTAGCTAAAATCAAGTCAATTTTGACGCCATTATAACTACAGAATCAAATCAAAACACTGAAGCACATACTGCTAGACCATTTTCTTACAGCTTTGATTCAAAGCCCACCCAAAAAACTACCACCAGCAAAGATGTTTTCAAATTCCTTTGGCATAATAGCATTTAATCAAGCACTATGTTGATTAAAACATTTGCAGAAACAATCAGGGAAATCAGACAGCCTGCAATTCCCAAGGTGGATGTCAAAGAACCTGCATCTAATTTATGAAACATGCTTCCAGCAGTAAATCTTTCAGCAGAGAAAAAATGTTTTTTTCTCTGCTCTTAAATCTTACCAATGGTTTTCAATGAATTTATAAATTGCAGTTCAGCAGCAAATCATGTCATGATTTAATGATAATGTTTACTTGATTAATTAATGGAAATCAGCTCCCAGAAAATCTTTGTTCATTGTTGTCTTTTTTATTCTTTAAGTAGTGATGTCTGGTTGATTTTTTTGTAGTTGTAACATGTTACTGTCATTTATTTGCATAATAATTTAATAAATGATTAATAATAATAATAATTAATAGATTACCCCACTTTATTTTCAGAAGAAAACAAGCCGAGTTATCTCCCTTTTAATTGCCTCAGATTAATGTGTAATAGTGTATAATTTATATACATATATATGCCTTTGTACCACTAATCATGATAAGTTACACAAGAGGGACCAAAGACATTCATAAATATCTGCTATGTGCATGCTATTTTAGAAATTTCCGACCATATTAAGTTTAGTGACCACAGAAATTCAGTTAGTTTGATGTCTCTTCATATAATAAATAATTTTGAGCATTTACTATAACATTACATTTTTATTTAAGAATAAATTACATTACTACATTATATTACAAAGAAAAGTCAACAAACTTTAATCAGAGTACACTTGACTTTTGTTTGTAAAGCCATACATTTCTTGGCCTTAATTCCTGTAATAAATAACTTCACTTCCTACCAGGTCTTTACTTTGAAGTTCACATTTTCTCAACAAAATTACTTCAGTATTCCTAATGGATGCATCATTCTCATGCAGCTCAATCAAAGTACAATATTAATTCATAATTGATGAAAAGATGCTGTAATTTACCTTTAGAAATAACATCAAAAGTGAAAAATTCAATTACATGTACCTGAAAGCTTTGTAGGATAGCAACTGTAAGAGAGGCGTAATTTTTTAATTACCGTATTTGTTCATACTGGAGCACAGTGTGCCTTTTAATTTATTAGACTTGCCGGTGCTAAAGGAAAATGCTGGTCAATGTTAAATTGTAGTTTCTTTAAAAAGTCAAAGCAACATATCATATAGCTATTGAAAATATATATACCTTACATACATTATTGTTATCCCTGAGTGAGCAATATAGGACCTTTTACGAGGGAAGGAAGTCCTTGGTATGACATAATTCAAGTTGAGTTTCAATTTAAGATAATAACGTTAGTATAAATTTCAATTTAAATTAAAGTAAACCAAAAGCAACTAAATCAAATTGAATGGCCATCCTATTGCAGAGGAAACAGTTGTTTTGACATCCAACCCCCGTTTTGTCTGCTTATAACAGTTTAAAAATTGAGGAAACAAAAAATTGCAAATAAATCAATTTATAGTAACAGTGACCTTGACCTGAAAAAAGTTTTTTGGGGCTTAAAACAAATATAAAACCTTTAAAAAATCTATTTTTAGTAACAGTGACATTGAACCGAAAAAAAAAATAAAAAGTAAATAAAATTCTATTTTTAGAAACAGTGACAGTGACCTTGACCCTAGTGACCCCGGATGCAATCCAAAGCTTCTTCTCAATGCAAGCTACCTTCATAGCAAGTTTCATTACAATTGGCCACTCCTAACCCGACTTATTAAGCAGAAACCATTTTCTATTTTTAGTAACAGTGCCCTTAACATTGACCCTAGTGACCCCAAATGCATTCCTAAGCTTCCTCTTCATGCAAGCTACCTACGCACCAAGTTTCACTGCAATTGGTCACTCCTAACTGGAGTTATTGAGCGGAAACTGTTTTTCTATTTTTAGTAACAGTGACCTTGACCCTAGTGACCCCAAATGCAATCCTAAGCTGCATCTCCATGCAAGCTACCTACAAAACAAGTTTCATTGCAATTGGTCACTCCTAACTAAAGTTATTAAGCAGTAACCTACGTTTGACCCTATCCCCCCACCCGCCATTCGACAATGGCATTCTTATAAGCAGGGTTTTTAAAAAACCTGCTTAAAAATGTTCTGTTCCATGCAAGGCCATAGAAACATATTACCCCATAAATATTTGGCCATAAGTCCACCAAAATTTATTATGATCCCAAAATTACCATATGGCTGAGTATTACAAAATTTGCACTTTTTCATGTCATCAAAATTAATTTTTTAACCATATAACAATGAAATACAGAAAGAAATCTGATCACCTTTCTTTTTTATTTGCATGCAGATATATTGTAAAAATATGATAGTTTGTTGTCCAAGTCTACTGTTAAACTTTAAGAGCAGTATTGACTTTTTCTGCAGCACTGGAGCATTATAAAGGCCAAACGGCATTTCACTGAATTTCAACAGGCCTCCAGAAAGACAAAAATTAATCACATTTCGTTAAATTTAAACAGGCTCCTAGAAAGACCAAATGGCATTCAGTTAAATTCAAACAGGCCCCAAAAAAGTCCAAATGGCATTCGGTTAAATTTAAACAGGCCTCTAGAAAGACCAAATGGCTTTCAGTTAAATTTAAACAGGCCTCTAGAAAGACCAAATGGCATTCAGTTAAATTTAAACAGGCCCGTTTTTTTTTTTTTTTTTTTTTTTTTTTTTTTTTTTTTTTTTTTTTTTTTTTTTTTTTTTTTTTTGTTTTTTTTTTTGTTTGGGGGGGGTTTTTTTGGGGGGGGGGGGGGTTTTTTTGGGGGGGGTGTTTTTTGGGGGGGGGGTTTTTTTTTTTTTTATTTTTGTTTTTTTCTCTAGAAAGACCAAATGGCATTCAGTTAAATTTAAACAGGCCTCTCTAGTGACTTGGTCAACAAACTATCTATTTTACGAAACTAAAAGAAAATGTTCAATGATATGAATAGAACATTGAAATTCTATTGTTGCCGTTCGTTTGTTTGTTTAATAATCCCTAAACATTAATACTACTCCTTATATCATGCCAAAACTACTTATGGAAGAGGCAGGCCTAAATTACTCCCTTTAAAGGCAAAACTACACTCACGACTTATGGCTGAGATTGACTTATGGCTGGTAATATCTTCAAACATGATTGTAACACATTTCACAGTCATTTGAAGGAATGATGTCAAACTGTTGTATATTTTCTTCATTCACTATGCAGAAACAATAGTCTTGCTATTAACACCAAGAAAATGAACTCTGTGTTCTGCAATTCTATATAAAACTTCATCCGAGACATGTTTCAATAATCAAATAAGAAAATTTTATGTGTCAGAATCAACAATGAAACAAAACAAGTTTCATATTACCCTAAAGCAACTTCCAAACTTTACAGAAAAGAGAAAAAACAGTTCATTTTATCAAGCATTAGGACCTAAACAAACAAAATTTTGAAATTGTTTTTGCCTGAAGCACAACATTCCTTCAGCAATTAATTTGAATAGTTTTCTTGCAGAGAAATGTACAAAGCTTGTTATTTATCTGCAGCAGCCTAATCAAATGTATGCCATGCCCATCAATGATAATGAAGACGAAATTCATCAACTTTTACTTAATCTTGCAAAATTCAAGGATGAAAAGAAGTTAATTGAGAGAACCCCATGCTTCTCTAAATTTCAATTATTTATACCTTATTAATAAACCAACTTGAAAGCACCAGAGTGAGTTGACTTGAAAGTACTGTTGATATTTTAATGCCCTCTGTGATAAACAGTTGTGTCAGACCGTTATGCTTACCTTAACAATACTTCACCTGACTTCAGGACGGGTTTTGAGAGACCTAACATTGAAGTTCAGCAAGTTTAATGACATGCTAAGTAGATACAAATTAAAATGGCATCTGATCAGTTCTCCTATATGAAAAGGTAATTCCTTCTCCACTGAGCCATGTCTGTTGTAGCAGTCACTCAATCTATCTTGATTGGTGGAGTGTGTCTGGAAGCTTTCAGGAACAGTGATCTAATTTTCAACTTCATGTTTTAAAATTAAGTGAGTGTCTGTATATTTAACCCAGGTGCAAACAAGAGACTTGTGTGTGGAGTGCTGCGTATGGCAATAATAAATCTTTCAAAAACAGTTTTTCCTGGCAGTTTAGTGGTTGTAGGTTTGATACCATACTGAACAGCAAGTCTGCTATAATGTACATTTACATATATGTGCTATAATGTACATGATTGTTGTAGATGATTTGTGTCACATATAAGCAGTGTTTTAGTAAATATTATGTGTTGCATGTGAAAATGATCTGTATAAATCATCTGTGTTACACAGGAAGCTAGCAACATTGGTTTCCAATCATTTATTTTTTTGGCCCACATTAAAAAATAACTGTTTTCTATGTCATGTGAATCTGATAATGGTGTCTTGTACCACCTATCTAAATTAATTCTTTACACAGGCGATTTAGCACAACACGCTAAATTAGGCAACCAAGGTGTAACGAAGGTTCACACAATGTAGTTAAATCACAAATTGAGGACAATTTGTTCTTTTTTGATGTGACAAAAACTTTTGTCCATTTTTACCCTTTGCATAATGTCTGCAGGCCTTCTTACACTTTACATAATAAAGCTAGGATGATGGACACCTAAAAATGATAGACTTCAAGAAGACTATACAATTTATGGTATAATTAAGTATACAAAATACAAGAAATTACAGTTGAAACAGATTTATATACATGCTCAATTTTCTTATGTAATCTAAAAATATAATTTGTGACTTGCAGAATAATATTATTTATAATAAAAGCATTTTATGTTACTTTTAGGAAGTATGAAACATACCAGACAACTCTTACCCTATGGTATGAGCTCATCTAATGAATGCAAGCTTGAAGAAGTGGTAATAAGCACCACCTCCTTAATACCAGCATTGTTTTATCATGATCATTATTATCATCAGCTTTTATTTAAATGGATGTGAATGGAAGTTTTATCAAAAAATAAAATGTACATGGCCACAACTTTGGACAAGTGGCTATTCTATTGCATTAGGCTTTAATAAAAGGAGGATACTTTAAGATATCTTAGCTGGGACTGATAGGCTGGACTGGGTGTAGGGATTCAGGAAGTTTCTGGTCACAGGGCAGTATACACCTTCTTATCCCCCTCTCACTATGTACAGTACTTCTCTTCTTCTTGTAGTTCTGCATGGCAACCGGGAGAGCAACTTGAGGTTCTCTCAGTTTATCTATTCCTACCATAACTATAGAGCTATCACTGAGAGTGATTCATACCCCAACTTATCAACTGTTTAACAGTGACCCCAAATGCATAACATGCCTTCCTGGTCACCAAGTGAGATACCTATGTACCATGCTTGGTTACAATAGCTCACTCCCATCTAAAATTTTAAATTATAGTAAGATAATGTGACATAGCATAAGTGACACAAAAATAAATGTGTGACACCACATGACAGTTTGTGGTGATGTGGCACAACAAAGTGACTCCTATTATAGCCCCCATACTAAACTTTGTTTAGCGGGGATAATTGTGATAAATGTAAAATGAGTATCGTGCGGAGGAGTTAGGTCCATAATTGCTACCATAAGATCACATGTCCCATGTTCCCCAGCTCAATCATGCTGGTTTTCTACAGTGCCATCTGGTCATCTTCAAATGACAGCTAAAGCCAGAATAAGTACAAGTTAATACATTATTTCCAATCCTTTTTTATTTTTTTCACAAAACAGTCATAAAATAAAAAATCATTTACAGGCAACATAATAACAGTATATAAAACGTGACAATTTAAAATATAATTACGCACTTTAACATGCAAAATAATCAACACTGTATTAACAGACATATGAACAAATGTAAAACTACATGTTATATGAAATATTACAATACATACATGTAATCTAGGTACAAATTCAATTTCCTGAAATGAAACAGGTAATGTCATTTGAAATAAATCACTTCAGACTGAAAAAAGTTTACTGAAGTAGAAATAACTGGAATAATAAATCCTATAATAACATGCTTTTAATGAGTAAGCATGTCATATGAAAAAAACTTTTGTCCATGTGGTAAGATTGGTTGACAAAGAAGAAGTCTCACAGAAAATTAGAAAAATTCAATCAGATCACACTTGGAACAACAAAAATTTACATAATTTTTTTTTGTATTTGCAGAATAAACCTGGGATTAAAGTTGTCAATTTTGATCAATGCTGTTATAAAACTGTGACTGACAACTACTGGTCTGTAAGAGCATTTTATCTCCCCTGCTGTTACATTTATCAGCTGTTATCTACCAAAATTGGTATTAAATGTTGAACAAAGTAGGGGCCTGTCATGCCTTTATCACTACTCATATTTTACTCAGGTCTTTTCAGCTTTTAATGTTCCGATTTATTTTAAGATACACCAGGGACAGATATTAGTTTTATTTATAATCAAGTTCAATTAGATATTTCATTTATGTTGACAAATGAAATCCAAGCTTTTGTTAGAAAATAAGTTTCTTTTAATAACAAAATCAAGTGAAGTTTTCGCCATTCCTGTAACAATTTCTTCCAAAAATAGTTTGAAAGCTTTTGAGGTTATCTAAATTCAACTGAACATTCTTTGTTCCTTTCAGAATATTACATTTTAATTGAATTTTACAGAACATGGGTAATTACCTTTCTGAAAAGATTGTTGTAACAGTTAGTGCTGGGAAGCCACAGAGAGCTCACGGAAAAATGTTTTTAAAAAAAAGCCGCATCAGTGTTGAATATACAGAAATCGTGGATTCTTATAACAATTAATTTAACAGGGAAATATGCCTAATCATGGTAAAAAAAAGCAACATTTTTTTCTCTTAGTATGTAAATCTTTAGTCATACTACCTTTAACAGCTTCAATTTTGTGCACCTACATTTTAAGTTTTCTTCAAAGCATTTCAGAGAACAGCTGTTTTAATACATTAAGGGATTTTTTTCTTGGCATTATGCTAAGTACATTACGAGGGACTGTAGCAGAGATAATGTAACTCACCATCAATCTGCAAAACTGAATATTTACTATTCTTCTCATCACCATTGTGTTTTATTATCTTTAAATCTCCAAGAATCACAATCATTCCAAGTTTATCTGACAAACTCAGAGAAACAAAAACTTGGGTGAGAATAGCTAGGATGAGTGTGTTATTTCTGTGCACAAGACTAAGGTTAAGGCGTTTGTATGGGCTGTGCAAATATTGACTCTAGTTCCATTTTAAACATTTAGACAAATATTTAAACAGATCATCAATAAAACCATGGGGCATGCTGTCCGGTCCTGGTAAATAATGATTTACATAGACAGGGGAGATAACAACAGCTAAAATTTGAGATAAAAACTACCAATAAAGGGAGATAATTTCCTGATTAAATATTGATTATACTAATAGTGACACTTGGCTTTCTTTGATAACACAGGCTCTTGAGGAAATAAAATGTGTCAAAAATTATCATGAAGATAACACACTGTCATAAACAACATCCACGATTATCTTTAGCTGGTTTACAGAAAAGCAAACATATTATTTGGTGTTTCAAAAGTTGAAGTTACGATCAGTTTTGGAGATACAGACAGCAGGCAATGGAAGCTCGTGAGGAAAACTAATCACTTCACTTTAGTAATGTCTTTGTAGAACTCACTTAAAGTAGCAGTATGGCATTCAATATTTGTCAACAGTCTGCAATCATTTATTTTGTTAGCCAGACACGATGCCTGCTTTTTTCTTCTGTACTAACCATATAATTCTCTGCAAGTATGTGACAACTTAATAATATGAAAGATAGACAGTTTAAAATTGAGTGTTTTTGTGGAGGCATTTTTTTACCAGTATTTTTGTACTGTACTTTCAACCTGGTGTTAACGTTCATCTGTAAATTTTACAGCCAACTGCCTCAAGCTTTAAATGCACAGCCTAGACAAGGATTGAACTTTTCACCCATAGATTAACAAGGAAGCTAAACCAAAGTGCTAACCATTGTGTCAATATCCATAAAAACCCTAACTCATCGAAACAAAGGACCTGAAGCTATCAGTTCTGTTTATCCAGCGATACAGTGAACTTGACTGTGACTGGTCAGTTACTTTGCTATGCTTAGCTAATGTTTATCTGACAATTATGTAAGGCATAATGAAATACTGGTATAATCAAAGTTTGTACTTTTATCTGCTGTGTCTGTTCTTGACAGGACAATTTCCTGTCGGAAAATTCTCTATCAAGTTATAACAACTAACTCATTTACAGTCACTCAAATCTTGATATTAACAAGTATTTATTTTTGTGTTTAGCTTTTCAAAACTTAAATTTTGCAAGTCATAGTATACAGGTGCTTTAGTTGTAGATGGTAATATAGCTGTACATTACATACAACTCCAATCTGGCTAAGAAAAAACCCCCAAGAAATCTGGCGGAATTTTCCTATATTCAACTGTGTTCTAGATTATGCAAGACTTAAGTATATATTTCAATAAAAGTGAATTAACTTAATGACATTTTCTCTCTCCAAACATGTCTTGTTAAAACAATTTTACTATGTACAGAGAGTCATCTCGATGTTTGAACAGTCGTCATAAACCCACTTCAAAACTTTTCTCTTCTGTTTACTTTTTGTCCATAAATGTACCATCAATTACACCTTGGGGATTTGCAAGGTATGTCTGACTACAATATTCACCCAAATAAAGATCGAAGCAAACAACTTAAAAAGTTTTTAGCTGTTTATCAATACACAAACAAAAACACTTCATAAATAATGCATGAATTGTAAATTTACTTTTACCTTTGAATAATTTGTTCATTCTTATTCCCAAAATTGAATATAAGAACATGCTTGGGATTAATGAAGCTTTTTGAAGTGATAGAGAACAATGATTACGGACCTGGTTTCTTCACTCGATCGCAAATATAAAATACATATGCTTAAAACACACAATTTCCTATGAATTTCCCACGGGACTGCAAAATCAAGAAGTTGTTGCAATATAATCCCCCATAACAAATATAAAAGCTATCCTACAGCAGACGGATAATTCAAGACAAATTCCTAAATGCTGTATGACATGCCTAAACAATGAGGACTAGCTATGATGGTGTCAGAATATGTTCAGTGCACCTACGTGTAAAAATAAACATCTTGACCCGGGAGACACTCAGTCCAAAAATGGCATAGTAGTCATAATCCCTTCCGTAAATTTTACAAAGTATTCATAATCCCATAAATGTATTTTACATTTTTGATGAGAATTAAGTGTGAATTATTGTGTAATTTTAATAACTTTTAGTCTTTTCAATCATTTGCTATAGGAAATTTAGTAAAACTAGAGACAAATAAAACATTTAGTAAATTTTTTTATTCAATTTATGCTTTTCCACTTGTAAAATCCATTGAGTGGATTATGAATACCTTGTAAAATCCATCGAAGGGATTATGACAACTATGCCACTTTTGGACCGAGGGGATTTTGGCTGAGGGGATTTTGAAGTACACTATCTTGACCCATCTTGACTGGGTGTAAGCTACCAAAATCTTTTAGATGAATTCCTCAATGTTACATGGCAGCAACTATCTACCTGTCCAAAACAATGAGACGACCTCTATATGATTTATGGACATGAACTATCTGCACTTGCACCTTGGACTGCAAAAATAACATCTTGGTCTTTGAAGTAATCATTATGATGTGAAAGAAATGTGTAATATCTACTCTAGTTTCAGTGAGGCAGATAAATGATCACTGCTGATCCAAATCTTTCTGTACCTCATGGCTACCATATTCATTGTTTACATGGACTGGCATGTGTCTGATCTGAGTTTCCTACTGGCTAAAGTGTTTGCTTACAGTCAAGAGGATTCCGTAGGGGAAAATACATTCTATAGACTATTGCCTACAACTGAAGAATAATTACCATAAAATTTTGTTTATTCATTTATTTTTTAATTGTTCTCTTCATATTAGTTCTGGCTTCCATAACTAAATTGGTCTTTTTATTGTGCCAGTTGACCATATTTAGTTATGGAATTGTAGCCTTGCAAAGTTAACAGGATAAGGTCCGTTTTTATCACTTTGCATAAAAGATATCGCATCTTTAATTTTCTCGCAAGTGCGCGTGACGAGACGAGAATGGAAAACCACCGTCTAAAAACAGACATGGCTTAATGTAGGAGAACAATTATTATACTATTGAATGAAGCATACTTAGATTATGACAAAATTTAGTTCAAGAAGGTATTTCTAATGAGTTGAACTGCCGATTATACCTTTCTGCATGTTAGTTATTTTTTTCAACTAAATGTTTACATGCGCTTCAACATTGAGGAGTCACATGACAAAATACGCGTTTCGGAATGCTTCGGCAGTATTCCAATATGGTGGCCACATTTTGTTAAATTTTATGGGTGTTGTTGTATAAAAGTTGAATTTATGGTATGTTGAGAAGACACTTAGTTCTAATTGGGCAAAATAGTAGATTATACTTCAGTCTTGTCATATAAAGTAATGATTCGTCCCAAAAGTATGTTAAATTACCTTGGAAAACGAATACGGCGCAGGTTGCGCCGTACACCTGTTAGGTTTCTCAGAAGGATCATCTTTGACGCTATAATGAGAAATAGGAATAATAGCGTCAAAGACCTTGGACTATCTTCATATAAGGCCCAAATAGAATCAAATATATCTCTCAATGATATAAGCAGCTTTTTTCTAAATACATAAGCAATGCAAAATGGCTGCATCTAACAAACAAACAAAATGCCCATATTTTACACTGTGCAACTGCCAAATGTACAGATGTTAGGTATTTTGAATGAGACAGTCTTTCACTTCTCATACCAGCTTAACGTTTTTAAGTTCTTCAATTCAACACCTCAATGTTGCAACCTTCAAACAAAGCTTAAATAAATTTATGATATAGTATATAAGCATTTTTTTCTAACAACTGTGGCCTTTGTACGAATTGTGTTACATCACCCCTAGCTAGAATCAATGAAGACAATAGAGCAATTGTCACCAAGGATGCACAAATAACTTGATGGTATCAATAATGGTTCTATTTTAAGATTCTCTGTTTTACAAATAAAGAAACCAGGTAATGGAGGTTCAGTAAACAACAATTGTCTCCACCATATTTGCTCATTAAGTGAAATTAATGACGTCATATTGGTGATCTATTAATTTTTTTTTATCTTAATCATAGAATGAGAATCATGAATGTTTGAAAGGTCTGAAGTTAAAATGTTGACTAGAATGGATGTTACTAGAACAAGGTTTTTTAAGGTTCCGAATTTTTGTAATCTGACCGTCTGATGACGTCTCCATACCCAACATCTACATGGCTTAAAGTAGATACATTGCCAGTTTTGGCAATGTTCAAGAGCAATAAACAAAGTTTGCTTCTGTGAATACCATACAATACTGGATCTATAATAAAATATAAATTCAACTGTCATTAATTTACACAGAAAAGCTTACACCAAGGTGTTTCACTTTTTTTGACTGACGATGTTACGACCTACTGAATCTAATTATAGAAACAGAAGAATCTCCAAATTGAAGAACTCAAACAATTGTACCAGAATTATCTCCTAATTGAAGAGCTGTGAAACAACATAATTAACTCCAGCTACATTAAACAGGTACCTAAAAAATACATACAGGAGCTTAAAAAATCCAATTAATTGTTGTCTTGAAACTGATCAGACTTATGTTACAAAACTGCTACCTGTTAGTGGAATATTTCTGAATGGACTTGATTGTTTCTGATGAGCAGAATATGTTCCAGAAGGTAAGCCTGGTGTAATGCTAGAGTCAGAAAACATGACAGGCTAGATGCTTAATCTCAAGAATAGGTGCAAAATTCAAGAATAACCGCCAATGTAAATTGGTAATACAGAGTTCTGATGTGAAACAATCCAGTAAGTAAGTTTTAATTGCCAAAAATCCTAATTACATAAACATCTGCTGAGCTTGCAGAATATTGAAGAAAGTATATATTTGTTTATAAGAAATGCCAGTCACTGTTCTGTCATATGTTCATATTGTAATCAGCTCACAACCATAAATCTGCTGAAAGAACATTTTATCTTGGTTCTGTCATACTACATAAAAACACCCAGGAAATGTTAAGAAATGTCTTGAGAAAAAGAATATTTATTTAATAATAAGAAAGTGATCTAGATCACAGGATTATGAAGGGAGATGTAATTATGACAAAAGCAACATAAGGAATAATAGTTTGACAAAACTGCCTGATAACTAGTATGTTGACTCCCTGATTATGTTTTGTCACAGGAAGCCTTAACCAAGAAAAATAATGAGCAACAAAATAAGAAATACCTTTACTATAGCTTAAGTTAAACTGAGATTTATTATTGCAGAAAATGGTTTGGAAGAACATACAGTACATTAAAATTTAGTTATCTTGGGCATTAACGGGCATCAACAACTCTAGAACCTGGGATAACTCAAGATCTTTTGTTGGTCCACAACATATTTCCTATACATTTACCTACATATCACCATGGGTAACTCAAGCATTGGTAACTCAAGGCTCACATCGAGGGCTCAACGTAAAACTATCCTATCTGCTTCTTTTTCTATATACACTTAAACTAGTTTCTCGTTGACCCCTCGACATGGTCACCGAGTAGTTTTCTTACTAATTTACCGGCTGCAACTCAAAGTTGCTGATTAAATAAATCTATTAACACTATTGCAGGCGCATCTATGTTTTGACACATCACTAGAAAAACTTCTATCATTAATTGTCAGTAAGTGATTGTTTAATACCAATCAATTGTCTGTTTAGTGGCTGAACTGTTTAAAATATTATTCACTTTGTATTAAATTGTTATCGGATTATACAGTTTTATGACTCAGACCAGTACATAAACCCTGCAGGCTTTCATGATGGCATACTTCCCTAAATCTTCTTCATTTAGATATAAAACACTGTCAATACCCAACAGACTTCCAATAAAATACTTCCCTGCTTAAACAGTTAACTTTCATCTGTAAAACTGATTTCTGTCAAATCTTTTCCATCAGCTAGGAGATTTCATTAAAGGCTCCATTAATTATCTTATAATCAATCATGTTATTCCAATATCTGCACAGCTAGTTTATAGCATTATCTGTGTATTTAACTTACTCAGAACCACCCTCTACTGTTCTTGGCTCCAGTTTGGCTTTAAACAATGGCTTATCGGCATTTTTAAAGCAATTAATAATTTTGACAAGTGTGAAATGAATGTTTTGCCATGAAGTTATTATTCCCTTTGAGATTTCATAATTAAACAGACTAAAAGGAAATTGCTATAAGGTAAGGTGGAATTTGGAAGCATAACAGATTTCTGTTTATCTAATCATGTAATTATTAAAAGTTTCTAAAAATTCATTATGACCATGGTTGCTCATCATCATGCTGAACCATGGTTGAAAGATAGTCATCCTATGATGGTCTTACTATGTTTAACAATGGTATTTTCAACCACACATGGTCAACCATGGTTGTTCAGGATGACCATGGTATTTATTATGGGTGCTGACAAAGACTATGGTTCAACAGTGGTATATTCTGTTTGACCATTGTCGACAATGGTTGATGACTGTCACAGACTATACTAAAACATTTCCTGAGTCACTGGTGAGAGACAGTTAACCATAGCCAACAGTGGACTGTTTTAAACCATCTACAACCATGGTTATGTAGACATAGTCAATCATGGCTCATTACCCTTGTAATTACCTCCCTTTGGTTTACAATTTATAGTTTAAAGAAGTAACTTTATTTTTCTCGTTTTGTATTTCATATTGTTATAGAGAATGGAGAAATGTTTATATATTGCACCAATCATCGTAGAATAAACATAAAATGGAACCATCTCCAACCTTGATTGATCAGGCCTATGTTGTTCTGAAACATGATGGTCAACAAAGCTTGATTCACAGAGTGCCAATTAATACACACCTTAAACTATAGTTAAAGCTACACTTGACCTTCAATCATAACAACTTTCAACACAAACTGTCTGTGCACAAAGCTCCAATAGAGTATGTAAATCCTCCAATACCTTCTCACCTAAACATAATAGTTTGCGTGCAAAAAATGACGCCCACACATCAAGGCATTATGCTCTTTCTTATTATTAAGATTTTTTCTAAGAAAACTCTGGCTAATAAAACTGGGTGGAGGAGTTCATGAACATGTAATAGAATGTAATTCTCGGCTTTTAAAAAGAGGCTTTCCTGAACAGATATTCTCTCATGAAGATATTATACTGGTTCAGTCAAGTGTTATTGTGTGCCCTGTTCATATGATGAGGCTACAGAAGCTTAGTTAGCTTACCATATCAATCTTCTGATCTAACATTTTTTCTATGCATAATGCTATCCCTTACATAGCCTTTAATATCCTTACCTATGTTCTGGACATGACCAGTTTAATTATGCCAATGAGAAAGTTTCATCAGATACTTCAGACTGTAATGTTCTAGACAGGATTTGAATCCATGACCTCCTCCTAAGAACTTCAGTTACAGGAGGCTCCCCGAAACACCAAGGCTAATCCTAATGAAGTCATTTGGGAAACTCAAGTATTGCTTAACCTGATGGCCCACCCACAGAAATTCAATGAAAATCTCTTAATCAATTACCTGGGTCAGCAAATCAATTGCATCCTTTTTTTCTGAAATCTGGCAGTGTTTGGTTTGTTTTGACTTTATAATCCTCTGGAATCATCAGTTAAGTGTTTTTATAAAGATGTCTTGGTCATTTGCCAGCTGGTCAGCCTAACACAAGGTTAGATGACTGTTTTACTTCAGGCTTTATTGCAAAAGTTTCTTGATTTTCTAGAACTTTACAATGTTGAGACTCTGAGAGAATGTGAAGTACCTTCACTCTCCTCCACATAATGTACAGTCCAAGGGTCATCTATGTTTAATACTCAGTTCAATGTACAGTCCAAGGGTCATGTATATTTTATACTCTGTTCAATTTACAGTCCAAGAGTCATGAACATGTTATTCTCTGTTCAATGTACAGTCCAAGGGTCATGTATATTTTATACTCTGTTCAATTTACAGTCCAAGGGTCATGAACATGTTATACTCTGTTCAATGTACAGTCCAAGGGTCATGTATATTTTATACTCTGTTCAATTTACAGTCCAAGGTTAATGAACATGTTATACTCTGTTCAATGTACAGTCCAAGGGCTTTGTATATTTTATACTCTGTTCGATTTACAGTCCAAGGGTCATGAACATGTTATACTCTGTTCAATGTACAGTCCACGTGTCATGTATATTTTATACTCTTTTCAGTGTACAGTCCAAGGGTCACCAACATTTTATAAGTATTACTATATTCAAGTTCCATTAATTTACAAATTTTGTGACCCAGCCATATTTTAAGTTGTAACAGAATAAGGGAAGGGAGCCTATTTATAACTGTACTTAGAATATTGCACTTTCTGAAGTAATTGGTAAGCCATAATGTATCTCTGTTCCTCTTGAAATGTACTAATGATTTAACCCAAGGCCTGCCACAAGCTTTATTATTTACAAAAATTCCAGAAAATAATGTTCCAGAGTGTGTGTAGAAGCATCAATTACTGTCCGCATTTCCTTGGAAACCAGGAACGAACAATACAATCAAATGGAAAACATATGACATGTATGAAAAAAATGTCTCAAATATCCCGCTGGAATTCGTCCTGATTTTATGCTGTACTGACAGAAAGACTTCAAGAGAAGCCAAGAAATTTTCTGTACTATTATTTCACATTTCCAGAATTTTTGTATAATTACAGCAAAATACACCTTCTCTTAGCATAGTAAACAATGTATATACATCAAGTTAATGACAGCATGGTTTTATTCTTTCCCTGACTTTGCTAAACTTCCGAAATGGACTTTTCCATCCTTCAATCTGAATGGTACCATTGTAAAATAGGGATGCTACAGGAAAAGATAAATAACACAGTAGACTATGATTAGACGACAATGGTACACCCCTTGTAGTGGTCTACACTGTTCAAAGGCACAGTCGCAGAAGAATAGGTCAATCAATCCATCTTCCGGGGCAACTCAATGTTAATTTTTCAAGGATGAATAGACAAGTTGTTTCAGAAAATTCTAAATTCTGGGCATGTTTTTAGGATGTAGGTCATTATGGAACAATGCGAAATCTTGTGTTTAAGTTTTTGATTAGGCCAAAATTAAAAATAGGTTTGTTTGCTGTCTAAAAATAATACAGATTTGTATTATTTTTACATAAGAAGTATTCTGTAAGAAACTATCATGTAAAGTTACCAGTTGTTGATTTAAAAAAAAAAAAAAAAAAAAAAAATTGCAAACCTACCAAACCTCAAAAAGAAGGGTCGGGTGACAGCAAACAAAGACATTTTTAAATGTGGCCTTAAGACTGCTCCTACAGTGGGAACACACCAACTAAATATTGCATCAGACTATAAAAAACCTGCCAATGGTTTGGGAACTACTAGCTAAACTATAGCTACCACTGTATGTGATTCATACCCCTACTTACAGTTGGTCACAATGGTACTAATGTACTCTATGGTACTGTAAAGTACTGTTACGTTCTCTATACTTCTAGTAAGTTCTATACTTCTGATTAGTACTGTGTAGTACTTCATAAAATGTAGAGGTATGAGGTACTATAATAAATTATTGTACTGTATTATATAGTGCTACATGTATATTGAAATATTTTTCTTATTCTATTAATAGCCGCACTGGACTGGAACCATTTCCTGTTCTCTGGAAGGAGAAAATGCAAGGATACTAAAGAGAAAGTTTGGTAACATTCTATCCACTGGTTCATGAGTAGAATTTAAGACTTCAGTCGTTTAACTGGTTTTTTTTTATCATTTAAGTAACAGCCATCCCTGTGTGCAATGGACCAGAACCATTTCCTCTTTTGTGAAAAAGCAATGAAGGATACACAGAGAAGTTAAAACAATATCTTGATCACTTCCAGATATATTAAAGGAAAACACTTCCAGATGGGCCAGGACCGGATGGGACAAAGTGATTCCTATAATTATGTCCCCCGAAACTATGTTTTATGAGCATGGACATGTTCAAGCAGATTTTGACATGATTTGAATACCGAGTGCAAATTTTTTCCGTAAGTTTGTTCTTTTCTTATGCTCTATGTTTAACAAAAAAACAAAAACAGAAATGAAAATGTTTTTGTGTTACTCTAAGTCTAAACTTTTCGAGAAAGTCAGTTTCAAAGTCATTTCCCCTAAAACTGAAAAATCACATGATTTTTTTCCCTCCTGAAAGTCTAGGGAAAGGCTAGGTGTACTTTCACTACTTGTAAAAAAAACCCTGACATTTCCCATCATGCAACACTATCACCAAACATTGTTCTGTCATAATTAGCTTTGTTTGTGTGAAAAATGGTTTTCATCTTCAGTATCACTGACAGAAATTACCTACACTGTTTATCACAATCAACAGGTAATAAATAGTATGGAAGTTGAATACATCTCCTAGATGATTTGCCATATTCCAGGAGAATGTCATAGTATATGTACAGTGTCACACTGTAGTAACTCAATTGCCAAGTACTGACTTAAGCAACATTACAAGGTAATTATTGGTTCTTTTGCCTGGTACCTATACATTATAATATATGGGCAATGACATTAGAAAACCACTTTGTCCAATAAAACTGAACAGGTAATTCTTGTAGTTATTCTAAAGAATTCATACATTATTAACTTTTTTTAATATAGAAAGTCTAAAGAAAATATTTCCTAATATATCTAAGAACAAAAATATGTATTATATTGGTCAATTAAACCTTTTAACTTGTAAATTTATAAAATGGAATTGTGCCTACTTTTCTTTGTACTGATCAGGGGAGCTTACTGAAAATAATGACAGAATAGTTAACAGTGCAAATCATGATTTTACTGCACAGAAGTTCACGCTTTTCAAATCAACACAAGTCTTCAAAGCAGAATCAGTCAGCACCAACAGTGTATGGTTCAGGGCAATCATACCAAAGAGAACAACATCTAAACAAGACTTTCAATGATTTTAGAAGCCTACAAACTGACTAACCTGGAATTCTATTACATTTCGTACTTCTCTCTATACAAAGATAATGTAAAACCCATGCATTCTATTAACCTGCTCTGTAGTTACTAACCCGAAACTGAGTTGATTGCTTTGTCTTCTGTCCATGTGTAATTAAGGTCAAACATGCCACTACTTTCATTTTCCAGAAGTCAAGTGTATAACTTAACAGATCTCTTTAAAGTAATTAATTAATTACTCCTGTGGGGGACTAAAATTCCATTCAGTGCACCTCACACATAACTGCCTGAGACAGTCTAGTTAGTTTGTAAATGATGTCTTTGCAATATTGTGTTTGTGTAACTCACAGAGCTGCGTGCAGTGACTGAGATAGGCCATGCAGCAATAAACCATTCTAACCATTTAGGAATAAGACAAAGAATTCTCTTATTGACAACATTCTTGAAAAAGAGCAAATAAAACTATAGCATCACTGCAAGGCTAGATGATAATAGATACAATACATAACTCCCAAAAAATTAGTTTCTAACAAGGCTTTGTCACATTTCTTTGGGCAAGTGACCTTTGCATGAAGGAAATCGGCTGATAATTACAAAACATAACACAAGGGCCAGTATGGCTAAATACCTAAGGTCAACAATCGCATCACAGAATCAGTCTATTTTTACCTGGGGGTCCTGATTTGAAAATTTTGGTAGAGGTCACTACATTTCAAATATCTACGCCATTGGCCTTGTTAGTTCTAGACAGGAAGACTTTTTAGGTTTACCCTATATAAGCCTATGTGAAATCATTTTGACCAGAGGGTCATGATTTGTTCAACGTCAATAACTAGGCCAAATATGTAAGTTCAAGGCTTTTTTGTTTCAGTCTAAGAAGATTTTTAAAGACTTCCTATAGAAATCTATGTATTCATATTACATGTAGAACTTGCAACTGTCATGCTGAGATCTTGGTCTTGTCTACCATTACCACAATGTCCTTACTAAACTCTTTGGCAATTCTTTTGCCATATTTCAATATATTATAGCAAGCCAGATTTGGTGATATGTAACAAGTACCTAAGTTTGTGCAGAGTGATTTCCTAATAGTTTTTTGGCAATGTCTAGTGTAATCATAGTGTTTGTTTGTGTTGTTAATCCAGTCAATGGTGTGAAAGGAACCTTTAGTTTTACTTGATTTATTTTTACTACTGAACAGATTGGTTTCTTATGAACAAGATCTGCTTGTTTATTCACAGCTCCAGTGAAGAAAACACTTTGTAGCACAGACACCAAGGTCTCTGAAGAAGCTACTTCCTTCAGGATAAAACAGACTGTAATTTCCCAATAGACCATTAGCCTCAAATCAAGGAAGACGATTGACCTGGGGTCTCTATCAGGTCATACATTCTCTTAATATTTCTCTCCATCAAAGACAAGACTCACAGGAGTAATTGTTCCAGTGTTGATTTTCTCTGTTCAAGATGAAGTAAAAGCTATAAAGAAAAGAAACAATAGCTTTCTTTTTGCAATATTTTAGGAGGAAATGTAATGGCAAAGGGATGGGTATAAAGGTGTTTTGATATTCTATGAGATTGTTGTTACAGAACTTTTAATACATGTAGGTACTGCTAATATAACATGTTAAGGAAACTATTTGCTGCTGATTTGCTAAATACCAATGTCAGATGTACCACGGTGTATGCTGCTAGTATATGACGTCATGTCATTGGTTTTTTTCTTTGTTACAATTTGCCAATGACGACATGTCCTTGGGTTTTTTTCTTTGTTACAATTTGCCAATGACGTCATGTCTTTGTGATTTTTTCTTTGTTACAATTTGCCAAAGTTTTCACTAAAAGAATGTTAATCTGTTATAGCATTTAATAGATGTAATAGTAATTCCTGTTGAATGATGGACAAAAACCTTGAAACTTTCACTATATTTATCAAAAATTGAAAATGCACCATTTCTGTAATGTATATTTTAATTTCATTTACATCTGTTAAAATGAGACATGCATCTGTATATCTCTTCTAACATCTTTCTAAAGCAATTCTTCTGTGTTTTTTAGCATCATTTACATTGTGACCATATTTAAAGGGCAATATAATCATATCACTTTAAATATTTCCTAATATGACACTGACTGGAACTCTCTTTGATTTTTAAGTCAGGCGAATAATGAAGTTCTTTGACCCTGATCAGTGACCTTTCATTGGATTTAGAAAAATTAAAATATTTAGAGAAAAGATATGCAGTTATAATTACCATACTGATATTGAAACATGCTACCAAAATCATGTTATTTTTTGGTAACGTGACTGTTTGAAGTCTTTGTCTCCAATGTGGTGTGGTACAAATCCATATATCATAAGACAGAAAGCAGTTCTTATTGCATATTGAAACAATAGTTTATTACACGTACATATAAACAATAAATTTGTCAACCTATTGTTGAACAATATAACCATAACTCATTATGGAAAATCATTGATATATGTACCATAGATATGAACTATTAAAGTGCTAAGAAATATAAAACTGTAAATGCAAGAATATTTTTTCACGTTTTTCATATGGTATTATCCAATTAAAAGGTTCCTTACATGGTAAATTTACCAATCCGAAAAATGTTTTACATTCTACTTGTCATTTCATTGGCACTTGAAAGGTTACCAACATCCGGTCAAAAGCATTTAGCTTCAATATGGCTGCACCATTAAAAGGTTTGAATACAAATCATTGATATGTACCAAATACTTCCACTCTTTTCAGTAAGATTTTTTTACTGGTTGAAGTCAGCAACTTTGCAAAAAACATTCACAGCAGATGGTAAATTGCTGATTTATAATCATATTTTTAAGGGCGTCACAAGCTAAAACGCCTGTTCCACTCATATAATTCATTATGCTTCATCTTACTCTAAGGACACAATAAAGATTACCAAGATCCATAACCAGAAAATAGCTTATACTGCTACTTATGCCAGTAATCTTAAAATGTGCATAAAAGTGATAGGAAAGCATGCATTTTAATTGCTTGGTTGTGAAGAACGCATTAGGTTTATGCAACTGAGCTCTTCAACAAGGAATAACTTGAACGCCATGTATCAAAAACTTGCTCCAAGAAATACACTGCTAAATACACTGCCTAGGTCTCTATAATATATAACCAATACACACATACTTTCCACAACTTTCAAACAAACAAACACTGATCCCAACCCATGGTATTGGCCAGTCTCACAAAACCTGACACTGATTTTACTAAGTAGCGATAACTATAAGATTTGGAAATCGGCAAAAGAAAACAATGATTTTAGACAATTTTTATCACATTTTTGGTTACCAATCAAATATTATGTCAAAAGGTGTCGAAATGCTTTCGAAGTCAGGGTGACATCTGTAGGAAACCCAAGTAACCAGGGATTAGTAACAATTTCATCAATGACATGACTTGACACAGCTTGACACAGTGATCTCTAACGCCGGATGGATAACTTTACTAAAATTAGAAAAACACAGAAGTCAGAGGTGGAAAGAGGAACACGTCAAACTCTGGGGTGGGTTATGTCTACGTTCTACTGGTTTCGGTCCTATAAAATAAGAAAACTATAATGCTGTCATTTTATTTTAACATTACATTTATTGTCATCAAGGATGTACTGCAGATTCGCAACCTACGCAAAAGGAAGTTATGGAAATTTACTGTGGGTTTTCTTTGAATATTGTTATCTTGCCCAATCTTAATGAGGGGAAACCCAACCTTAGACTGTGATCCTATTAAATACATTCATTACTTCATTATTTCAAAGTCACAGATAAATGGAAAAAAACACCAGATTCATGAAATTTTTAAGATAAAAGTTTTTGCCATATTTCACCATCAACCTTTACTACAAGGCACTAACACACATTAGCATCAGAGACAACAAAATCATGTTGTGCTTGTGCTTTTGATCTGTAAAACAGACATCCCACATGAATGATCAGCAGTTAAATGTCTGTGAAAGCGCTCAGGAATTATTCATTATAGTGTGATTTACACACATGTTTATAGTTTCTACACATAGTTTAAGAAAGATGTCTCAACACACTGGCAGAAAAACCATTTCAAGGTATTTTGTTGCACATACATTGTTAAACCAAGAGAACGGTTTTCTCTAGTCATTGTGAGAATGTTTTTTCTTTCTAAATACCAGTGCATACATGTATAATATTTCCTTGATTCCAGCTTCATTTTAGATAAAAGTCTAAGGATCACTTTAAATTTACTGATATAGACAAATACATTTACTGATAGGATAATGATAGAACCATGTTCTGTTTACTCTCAAACAATGTTGACATATGCCTTTGTTTCATATTCAAGTCGTTTTTGCATGAAAAAAGGGTTGACAGAAAGCATTTCTTATTTTCTGCATTAAATTGAAAAAATTGAAAGCTTTTTTCTTACATATACTTATTGTTTGAAACAAGGGAAGGGGGTTCCCATGACAGTACTTTGACTTTGAAAAAAAAAATTGAAAAGACAAATGGGCAATTTACATGATGATAGCTACCAAATATCACCTACCTAAAATCTACTTATGACAGCCGTATGTGCATACACAATTTTTTAACCTCATAGTTTTCCCTATAAACTATATTAAAGTTCATAAACACAAACTTGACAAGACAAACCTTTCTGACCCAATGACAAGTTTTTGAAACAGTTTGTAAACTGAATCTAGAATACCAACAAGCAAGTTTCCTTGAAATTAAAGACCAGTGGATGAGACTGGGGGCCGGACTATTGTGGGTGTTTGCTAATAAAACAAAACTTCTGAATAGCAAAATTTTCATATGAGGATAAACTAGGAAAGTTGTCAATAAAAGTCAACTGTATAGCTATACATTCAAGTTTTTGGTAAAATTTTTTATACCAGGTGACTTAGTTTTCACCTCATAAGTGACATATTTATATGACCTTAAAATTTCAAATTTTCAACATTCATTATGACCAAGTTTCATGAAGAGCAAGATTAAAAATTGCAAGTCAATATATAAGTGGCTACTACAAGGTACATTATTCCTATGATTTGACCATCAGCATTTTGACTATTGTTTTTGACACCCCAAAGCTGAACAAAGGTTCAAGACCAATATGTAAACTCAATCTAGAATTCATCAAGATAGTCATTCTGACCAAGTTTCATAAAGATCCAATGAAAAATGCAACCCCTAATGCAAACACAATGTTTTTCAATGATTTGATACTGTGACCTCATTTTCTGACCCAAAATTACCCATATTGGACCTCAATCTAGATTTCATCAAGGCAGTCATTCTTACCAAGTTTCATGAAGATCCAATACAAAAAGGCAACCTCTATTGCATACACAAGATTTTTCTATGATTAGACCCCTTGACCTATTTTAACCCCATGTGACCTATATTCTCATTGACCTAGATTTCATTGAGATAGTCATTCTCACCAAGTTTCATGAATAACCAGTAAAAAATGCAGCCTTTATAGCTACACAAGGTTGCATGTGGACAGACAGAAGACAAACAGACAAAAGACGGACACCAGGCAATCACAATAAGACACCATTCTTGGCAATCACAATAAGACACCATTCTTGGTAAAATAAGAGATATTTTGTTATCATGCTCCTCTGACTTAAAAGTAAAGATCCAATACAGTTAAACTAAGTTTTGTGTCAGTGAGCAAATTTTTAAACAGTCACCAAATTTTTTCCAAAGGAAAAAAATAATAGTGACAAGTCTTACAAACAACTTAATAACACAACAACAAATTTGTCTTAATCTTCTAGCGAACAAAAGAAATCCCTCAAAAGTTCATTAAAGATATAAGCATCAGATCTTATAAATCAAAACCTTTTATATGACAAAACTCAGCATTAATTTTCAACTTCAATTAATATTCTAGTGTTGATAACCTGCCAGGAAGCAGGTAGTAGACAGTCACATTGCCATTGTATGTGCTGCTTATCAAGCAACATCATAATGCAGCTGCTAAAATGCAACACACACAAAATCAAAGCGCTGAAGATGCTGGATTTGTTTGTGTATTCAAAATATTTGTCCTTTGTTTTGTTGTGACGGCTATTTCAGTCTGTAATCTTCATTAGTGAAGGCTATACCAGTTGGTAATAAGATACATGTATGAACAGAATGCAACAGTTATAAATCGTATTTTGGATCGAATTGTCTCTTTTTCTATTCTCGGCAGGGATTTTCACTGTACTCAACAAAATATTTTCACCTACAGTTCTACTGTCCAAATCAGACACTGATCAAGCAGCTGAAGTAGTTACGGCGCTTCGATAATACAAACGAGCAGGCAATAGCACCGATCAATAAGGGGATCAATTTTTTGTGCAGACCGACAAAGTAATAATGCGTATCTATAATACCACAATATACATTTATAGAACGAATATGGTTGAGACCAGGAAGTAACGATGTTCAAATGTTTTTCTGCAGTCATTGATATGTATTTTAACAAAATAGCTCATTCGATGCATTTCAAGATAACGAGGCCTACAGTCGAATATAATGTAAATTGCCTTCTACTTAAAACAATCACCACCTATGAAATATAACAAATCGTTTAAACACCAACATAAACGTATCCTAACACTTGTTTTCTGCTTAAGGTGCTCACGCGTATTTCTAATAAATGTAGGAACGCAGACTAGCTCTCGCCAGGTCCGCAGAATAAACATATCAGCAATAAGGAAAGTTATAATTACGTCTCTTGCCGCGCATTGAATGAAATTTATGAATGGATGTATATAATCGTAAAAAGTAGAATGTGTAAACATGCGCGTAAATATTCCTGGCTGTTCAAAATATTTCATTCTTTAAAATGAGGATCAGGATTAGACATTTTGTTGTCACAGAAACTCCAAGTATAGTAAATCATCCCTTATTTTTACGCATCATTGTAAAATGAAATACATCCGCGGTTCTTATTCGAAAACAGTTTACTTTAGTTATGTTTACAAAATTTAGCTGATGCTGCATGAGTTTATGTTTTACAATACAATTTCATGTCTGCAATGGCCATATGGTTTCAAATGAAGACTCATAATTTAGGATTATATGCTGACTGACGTGCCGGAGCTACTTTCAAATTTGGTACTTAAGGAGTAGGCTTGGGAAAACGGTAAATAAATTTGTTTGTTTCACAAACAAATAAAAAACCCTCAACCTTTACCCAGTTTAAAACTGAGTTGAGGAGTTCATTAATTTCTTAATAACTTATTTTTCTCTCTCTCTTGCAAGTTAAATAAGACTAGAATATTCAGACAATTTTATAGTGAGAAAATTGCTTTGATGTAATTCTACTGACAAACTTTTGGGACACTCAATTGATTACTGGTTAAAGCTGTTCTTAAAATTTAAATATTGAACCATGGATGTGATTTTACCCTGTACATCTTGCAAGACAATTATTAGATATACATTATACCCCATTCACACAGGGACCCACTTCTACCACGATCTAAACTTGGTACCGAATCATGACCAATCATGGTATCATCGTGGCAGATCAAGAGAGGGTCTTGATGAACGTGGTAGGGTCGTAGTAGAATCGCGAAGATCGTGAAGCTCCACGAGCCCGCCACGCTTATTTTGAACATGTTTAAAACAAGCGGAGCAGAAGCGTGGCTAAAATGAATCGGGGTAAAGGCGTAGTAAGATCGGCATAAGCGTAGAAACATCGTGGCAAGATCTTCATTATCGTAATAACATCGTAGTGCAATCGGCGAATAATTGAACGATGTTTATACCATATAATAAGAATATAATAAATAATAAATTATAATATTTTCCATCTGATATTCGACAAACATCTGCTCTTGCTGAAGGATAACAAGTTGTACCAATTCTGGCCTGTTCATTTTTCAACGTTTTTGAGAGAACTGAAAAGCTGCTTGAAATCCATCAATTTATATATATATGCATCAAATCAAATCGTGTAATGATCGTGGAGAGAATATAGTGTGGTCGGCAAGAGCGCGGCGACATCGTGGAGCAGTCTTTTAAGTCTGTCTACCAACGTAGTAGGGTCTTGTACATCGTGGTGACAACGTAGTAGAAGAGGCACACGATCGGTGATGGTGCAGGTGGAAACATGGTACAAGAGAGAAAGCAACGTATCGGTACCGCGGTGATCGTGGAGAAAACGTAGTACAAGCGTAGATCAGGCGATCCGCGGATGATACTCATCGATTTTCAAGTTTTTGAAGCCGTTCTCTCCCCAATCTGAGAATTTCTTCAGGTCGGGATGAGCGGCATGAGCGTGGTGAGATCGTAGCTCTGTGTGAACGGGCCATTACAAAAACCTTGTGAATCAACTGTATAATAATGCAAGCCTTAAAATACTTCATTAATTTGTCCAGTTTACATAATCAAAATGCCCCTGTGGAGAACCTCAATTATGATAGGGAAAGTAACTGCTGCAGAATGGAAGGTATTTCTGGCTGTGACAACACTATTTTTTCAGATATAAAATACATTAAATTTACAGTGACTTTATAGTCTTGAATGAATAATTTCATGGTTATTAATTAAATAACTGCTGCAGAATGGAAGGTATTTCTGGCTGTGACAACACTATTTTTTCAGATATAAAATACATTAAATTTACAGTGACTTTATAGTCTTGAATGAATTATTTCATGGTTATTAATTAAATGCAAAACTGACCAAAAAATTAAAGATACGAGCTGCACATTGTCATAAAAAAAGTTTGTGCTGTAGCTTTTTTCAAGAATAATAAAAATTTGAAAAATACTATGTTACCAAGGTTGATAAAGCGCATTGAAAACATGATTTAGCTGTGGTATATTATTTGATAATGTTCAGAACTTTGGCTGTAGTTCAATTTGAAAATGTTAAAATACCTTTACTATTAAGTAACAAAAAGTTCTAATATATTGTACAATCTGTATACTGTAAAACTATAACCCTTTCAATCAAACTGTCAAATTCAAACTGATTATGATCTTTTAAAAGAATGCTTTTACTAGAGCTTTCACTACAAGCGATAAATTATTACTATCAATATTTCAGTGTGTGCTGTCAGTAGCAGATGATTCTTCATTTTCAGATTTCATTTGATATCATGGTAACCAGATTCTTTAAAGGGGTGGAACACAGCATTTTGCATATTTTCTGATTTTCAAGGGCAGATAATTCAAGATCAACCCAGTGACCTATGATTTTTATTTCATATTTTTTTTTCAGAATTGATTCTCAGTCAACATACCAAGTTTGAACAAATTCTCCTGTCAGGAAATGCTTGCTCTATATACATGGAAATGGTAGGTAACACCTTAACATACGAGAGTCAGTATAAAATAAGGTAACAAAATATTTATAATTGTCACCGGCATTTAAAGGTAGGTAGTTATATACCTAATCAATTAAAGTCTTCTGACCCTTCTTTAATAAAGTGACAAAATGGAACAAATCTAATAAAGACAGAGATATGAAGAGCTGACACCAAGGCCGAGATTTCTTGACACCAACCTTGTGATCAATAAAGCAGACGTGTAAATCTATTAATTAACCAGTCTGTAGAAAAACAAATATAAATGAATATCAGTATATAGACTCATCCCTTAAATGGTAATAATTCCGCACGCCAGTCACATAGGAGACATTTCAATGACAGATATGGCTTACGAAACTTCATAGTTGGATTTATATTTTCCCTCTGAATATTGAACCATTAATCTATGAGAACACTGGAGTCTGCCATGAAAAAAGATTGTGTTTTGATTTTTTTCCTTCTTGGCCTCGCAAAACTTTGAGAAATTAGAGAACTGAGATTCAGATTTCAAAACTGTCGGCCATCTTTAATTTAATTGAGAGTTGCATAAGGTACAATATTTGTAAAAGATGTATATGGGATGTTATCTAAACTGAGATAGAACAAAAACTGCTTGCCTGTGAGCAATAGTGTATGAAATCTATCTAAGGGCTAAATTGACCACTAAAGGTTACCTTGACCTTTGGGCTTAAGACCTGGGTATTGTGTACCACTCGCCTTCCGGAAATGCTCTGAAAGTCGGTGCAGTTTTGCTGAAATCTCATACACAATAACAAAGTTCATTCTGGCTATGAGTCATAATGTGCAAACAATTATATACAGCTTGCTATAAGCCAAATCCTCTAGCTGACCTAATCTTTGAAAATCCATTTTGATATTTAAGTTCACACCATATAATACATTAAGTAAAGGAAATGTCAGTTTATAAATGAAAAGGGTGAAATTTCTTAAAAAGCTTTCTGTCACTCTAACACGCCATATTACTGAACAGAAATGGCATCAAATAAATGAATAATACAGGAACCTTGCACCATTAGGATGATGATTTAAAATGGTCAAGTCAACCAGTTTTGCAGTCCTTCAATTAACAGAACAATTCCTATCACTCTGTGTAGTAACAAAACACCAGCCTGTGGCTGCATAACCAAATCTTATCCTCACGCACGCGAGCTCAAATTTCAGTTTTAAAAATCAAACTTAACCAACAAAATATCTCGTTATTTTGTCCACTAAAGCACTCCGAGATCTGATGCACAGATAGACAAGAATATTATCTAGGAATTGGAATTGTTATTGATTGCAGCGGAATATGCGTTTTCTCATCACATCATGGAATTACAAACATAGGTTTGTTGTCGTAATCACTGATAGTTTGTCTGATCCAAAAAAGTGTCAAAACCAAATGATACAAATGTCTAAAAAACTCTGAATGGGAAAAACTAGATACAGTACATGAAACAAGTATCAGTGGCCAGACCTACTGTAATGATACAGTACATGAAAACAAGTATCAGTGGCCAGACCTACTGTAATGATACAGTACATGAAAACAAGTATCAGTGGCCAGACCTACTGTAATTTACAAGTAACAGAGTATTTCTAGCATTAAAACCCAAATGGTCATGTAACCTACCCAGTACTCTGTAATCATCATATACTTCTATGGTTCAATGCAAAGCACATGTAAAATGTAAGTTATATGAAATCAAGAAGAACATATTAAGACTGTTCTGTGTTGAACCCTAGACTTGAGATATTTTTCAGCACATCAGCAAATTTACCTAACAGAATCAACCTACAAACTCATATTTTGTACGGTATTTCTTTATTTCATCTTACAGCTAATTCTTGATAACGTATGTTATAAATCTGAACAAATTACCTGAATTGAACACATTCAACTTTACTAAATAAAACAAATTTAGTGAATTTTCTTATATTAAACATTTCTTACATTATTTTGAAGAGTATTAACCAAATGGACTCAAAAACTTCATTTTCTCGCTATGTCTAGGATAAATAAGTCTCTAGGAGGTTGTTCTATGCTGTACGAGCATGGATTTTTAGATTTCACGATTAATCTCTTTTTCACAAAAAGCTCTGTTGGGAAAATATTGTTAGAAGTACAAGATAACATTATCTCTTACAAACAATTTTCTCTATTACTGTTCTGTCTATTTAGATACCAAAAACATTGTTATTGTAAACACTAAATGAAAATTTTACATGGCTCAGGAAGTATTTGTTAACAAAAAGACCCGGAGCTCAATTTGTTACAAAAACTGGATTACAAGAAATATTAAAGATCAAAAACATGTTCAATCCTCAATCAACACATAAGAGAGTTCAATGCACAGTATTTCTGGCACAGCCTGCAGACAGAGTGCAGATTTTATAATTGTAACACTAATTACAACATGATTGGTTACATCTTCAATTTAAAGTAGTGCGCAGTGCAAACAAAGCTGTAATAAAACTGCAGGAGTTTCAAATATTACCCCGAGACTTCTATAAGAAAGAAACGCTGTGCTGCTGTAAAGCATTTAAAATATACTGCACATCAAATACATCATGATCAGGTAAGTGATTGGTGCCAATATTCATTCTTTCATGAACTCATAAAACATCAGTTTATTCACCTATTGCATTTAGAACATTTAGAGAGTTCGTAAGTTCATTAAAAACATCCTATCAACTATAATGAAATATATTTTGAAAAAAAAAAAAATCCTTTGGTTGTTATTTTGTAGTGTTACTCCTTTTCAGACATAATCTAAGACAGTGAGTCGGAAAGTTTTAAACCGTACCATCAGACCTAGGCATCATTACACCAATGCCTATTAAGGTTCTAAATGTGTGAATATTTTCGAAGCATATCTCTTGCGAAAGAGGGACCAGTACCTTACCTTAGTCAGGCAAACGCTGTTCACTGTTAGTCCTGAAATATTTACTTCAAATCCTGAAAATCATACAATAAACATCTCAGCAATTATTTTCATCAGAATAACAATTACCGTCAGATGTATTGCTACAGAAGGACATTATAATGTAGGTGCTAGTTTCTTATAAATACATGTACTACTGAACTGAGTATATGATTATACACTGCTGTTATATCACAGTCAATGCCAATCGTAACAAACATACATTTTATACAGGTACTTTAACATTTACTTTAATTATCGCTAAAATATTCAAACAATGCATAAAATATTGTACTCACAGTTCCGTTGAGGTTTCGGGAAGCATGTGCTAATACACAGAAAACAAAGATTCATAAAAATTGTACTGAAACATACTCATATGATATATTATTGTAAAGTAGCCAGACTAAAATGAAATAGACTTTACTGAAGCTTTTAGTTGATGAAATACAGCAATACATTATCATGCAATTTACACTTAGTTTCTCAAATATGACAAAATTCCCAAGCAAATTGAAAAAATACTTGGAAAATTACAAAAATTCCTGTTATTTACAGATATTACTAAAACCTGGCGGAATTATGATTAATGTGGCAAATTGAAAAACACAGGTAACTTTGGGTTTATTTTGATATGCAATATGAAATGTTTTACGAAACAGTGAACCTATAGACATGAAATACGAAACAGATACATATTCATAACAACGGACATTACTAAAAACTATTTATATTTAATTTACAAACTTAGATCGTTTATCTTAAACAGCCCAAAGGACATTTAAAATAAATTGTTCTATGTAATAATGTCCACTAAATTGCCACAGGTGTGATATCCACTATTGACGTACAATAAAAACCAAGAGCCAATCTTCAAGGTGGGTTAGTTTAGTTATAATGAAATCTCGCTTTGCAATTTATTGTTACCCTACATCAATTTATTTTATCAATTTCAGTAAACACTTGAGGACATCTTAAGAACTTTACACATTTAGATAACGCCAGGTTTTATAAGTCTATTTAGAATATGGAAGATACGATAAAATCTTTCATTGATCATAGCTTCTTTCCCTAGTGTCTAAACTTTGTCGACTGAAGTGTCAACATATTGACCGAAAACAGATTTGGAGTTATGCATATGAAATGTTGCCATTTATTTGCTATAAATCAAACTTTGCTTTTATGTACGCGTCTGTACTTTTGTTCAAGGAATGACTAAGTATCTCCAAAGATACTGTACTGTTAAAGTGGGAAGACATAGAATAGTACTGAAAAGTATCCCAAAATAAGCACAGCACTTAAAGCCACATGATGACTTTTTATTTTACTATAAAACACAAAGTTCAAGGTCGGTACATGAACCAACTATTATTATCTTACAGCAATATTATTGTAAAGCTACATTTGTCTTTTTTGATGAGGATGACACATAAAAATTCAGTGTTATAGAACTGCCCAACTGCAACACTTAACCAATATATCTGATGAAAGCAGAGTGGGAACCACAATAATACAAGGAACATTTGCACGTCCTGCATTTGACATCATCTTTAGTTCACTTCAATAGCTTTCATGCACAATAAAGACACAGAAACAATGATAAAGACAAAATGTCATCTATGTCAGCATTTTGCTATTATCAACACCTCTCATACAGAAGCCGGAAACCAGCCAATAGTACACAGTCTGACAATTTCCTGGAATGGTTCCAGCATGTTACGACATTTACACCACTAAAGTTGCTTACAGAACTGGTACCAGTCTGAAATTATGCAACATAATTACATATCTAGGAAATACAGGTGTATCTGTCTCACAGTATCAGGTGCAATGCTGAGACAGACAAAGGCTTCCAGTAACACAAATATTTTCTATCATTATCAAGTCTTTGAGGCAAAACAGAGAAATGAGAAGATTTCAAACAAGCAAGGAAGTCAGCAATCTGCCATTCTGGCTTGAAAAGTGAATGTTAGACAGTGTATATGGCATATTAACGACATATTAACATGCTAATGCATGTTCCAAATACAAGATATTGCAAGTAGACTGTAAAAGTTAGATTTATATTTATCACAGGAAGCTGTTGGCAGCAATGGCATAGTTGTACTGAAAACATGGGCATGACCTACGATTCCCTTTGCTCAATCCTTTAAATTTTACATGAATGGCCACATATTGTATTATAGGTTTCAGTGATGACACAAACTGCAAACAATAAATTAAAGGGCTTATGATCAAACGTTACAAAATCTGCCTTTATGTTTTCAACAACATACCTGTAAGTCTTAAATTAAGTCTAAGCCCCACCCCCTGCCCCGAACCCATATAGCCACATTAAGTAACATTATATGCTGAAGAAAGTTATGTTGAATGAAAAATCTTAACTATTAAAATGCTGTTTTGCGGAATTTATTTATGCATTAAAATGCCGAATCTTTGCTATACCAATAGCATAATGGTATCAAAAAGGATCGCTACACTTTAATAATCGTAGTGTTGACAGGTCGATGACAATCTACACGTGTGTATTACAATTCTCTTGTCCTACTCATTCAATCGGTAAAACGGTCTATTCTAACGCATTGAATATTTAATGACTTATGGTCGCAATTCCTTTTGATGGAAGGTACTTGTGTTACAAACTGTGACAATCTAAGTTGTGATTAAAACCTAAATGTCATAACTTATTGATCTTTGATCAGTAATTTCTTTCATTTAAAGGACATTATAAAATGGATCATTGCATAACAGAATGCATTTCCATGCAATTAATGTTTAACTGTGTGAAAAACTCATAAATTTTTATTATCAAGATTTTCAATTTGCAGAAAAGTAGTTAATGCACACTGATTCATAGCTAGCTAGTATATTGAATCAGCCTCAATCTTTATACCATCATTAAGGGAAGCGGCTGCTGTGACGAGATAATTTCAAAGAATTTTTTCACAGTAAATAGAGAAGCGCTGTTTACAAGGGCGTGAGACAACGTTCACTAAAATAAACATTTCTTCGTCATCCTTTGTGTTAAATTACATTGTAGACACAAATATTTTAGAGGGTCAGTGCACCAAACAGTGAAGCTTTTGCGATTGACCTAAGGTATTAACAAGCTATTTTACACAGACGTCCACTTTAAATATCCTGTCTATTGTACAGACGAGGATAAATCGGCTTTCTATACCAATGTATTAGAAATGAAGTTGTGACCATTGTTATTGTCAAGGATTATAATGTCACTCGTATGTACATGTTAATGCATAACTTCAAAGGTTTTCAGGGTCATACCTATAATTAAATCGACAAAAGAAGTGCCTGCAACGTTGTTCTTAGTGAGTGACTTTTCTTTCCCTTTCTCCTATTTAATTAAAAACAATAGGTCACTAACATCATTTAAAATCATCTGAAATGCTTGCAAGTTCCTTTCCATTAATCAATAAGTAATCAATGTGATCTGATGGGCTGTAAAAGCACATCTCAATCACAGTGCGACACATGATACTTGCCAGACGGTACATTACAGGGCTGATACTAAGCTTCCATTAATCTGTATGAGTCTGCATAAAAATGTCATCAAGAAAGGTGTTCTCATAGATATCGAAAAGTCCCTCCTCCAAGGTCAACAATCTCATACAAAGAAGCTACAGAGATAAAAATGTTTTTCATGACATACAAATTTCTGTTCCTATCACTAATGATATTTAAACACTCCCTGAATAGCACAAGGTTCGATCCCTACCCATGAATATGTACCTGTGACATGATAACTTTTAATTAAGGATGTGTATAATGTATACAGCATGCTAATGGAACATAAATATTTCCCAATCAATATGCAACATGAACACTTAATTAATGTTAACAACAGGTTGAACATGACAGCAACAGAACATCCCACGGAAAACTCAATATAACTGTATGTTTAATTTCCTATATGCATCTCAATCAGGAAAGGTTATGATGTTCAGTTTTTCCAACCTGATCCTATGGCAACTTCCACTGCTAGTACAACTGTGAAATTTTGAACTGTATAAAAACAAATGGTTACTGGTCAAGTAAGAGGCAGAGATATGATGAGTGTCTTGCAGGCCTACACTCATTCACTTAGTAGACTGGCAGTCAGTCCTTACATTTATTCTACAGAATTAACTCCCTTCTGCCAAAAATGTACAGTGCCCTGTCAGGAGATCTGGCCAGAAAATATTCTGCTGGAAAGAAAATAAAATCATAGCTGGTGGGGAGGCTAACCCTCAAATTTACTCCTTTTATTTATAAAGATGTAAAATCTGAGATTTTCCTGTATTATAGGCAAGAAAAGCCCATCATAAGACCAGATTCTTGGTGACCCCTGTTAAACCTTGGATGAACCAGTTATGTCAAAACAACTTTAACCTAGGTTTCCTTCTATTACACTTAGGAATTTACAAAGTAAAAGTTGGTTTTTTACTTTTTAAATGTAAAACGCCATTCCTTCTGACCAAAGATGACCTAACTTCAATACTACTTAAAACATATAATTTTTTTTATAATATTATTTTGTCAAGTTTCATAAAGATTCGGTGACTACAATTCTGTCGTTACATAGACCCAAGTTAAGCATCTGTTTTTTGAATGGCCGCTTTTTGTTCCCTTGAAGAAGCTGCTCGTAAACAAACTTTCTTCTGTAAAAGACAAAACACGTTATTTTCCCACTCAAACAACGGAAAACTGAATGTAAACATTGTATTTGATTAAGATTGTCTACATGGTACCTCTGAAACAGCCTGAAACAAGTGTGAGATTATAGAATTGTAACATACTTAGTGAACTAGTGCTTTTCTCAGAAAGTGGAAATGAAAGTGACCAGACCAAGCTCATGTTTTTCCAAGTAATGCAGAAAAAAAAGATGAGATTATGTAGACTTTGCTGCATGGCCATCATAAATTGATTACTCATATACCTAGTACATACATTGGAATATAGTACATTAAACAGTTTTAATACATCTGAGCATATGTGTATCAAATATGTCACAGCTGTGTGAAAATAAATGTCTATATGCAGAGCAATATAACTAAAAGCTAAAACAATACTTTTATCAATTGTAAAGAAGTGTTAATATTGTTGAAATGTACTAAATTACACTCTTTCTTTCCAACTTAAGTGTGTGTTTCACACTAGAACAACCTTAAAGATGATCTTAAAGACACAGAATTGTAACATGTAATGTAATTTCTGCTCAAAACTGGAGCCTAATTGTCAGTATAAATGAAGGCTTGATTCCTATTGATTGCCTTGTCGGCTTTCAAGAAAACACCAAGGTTTGAAATGGAAGAAGGAAATCAATTTAGAATCAATTTTATACCATGAGAAACAAATATCAGATAATGTTGCCGAGGACAAGGAGAGTTCAGCTGTTTTGTAAGGAAAGTCAGTAGACTGCAAATATAGCCAAGCAACTGTAGACACAGACTTTTACTTTTATTTCTTTACAAGAATAAAAGGTTTAAGCCTTATAATCCTTAATTTCTAATCAGTTTTTCTTCTGTCTTTCACATGTTTTTATCATGGATGGTATGATTAATTGATCGAGGCCAGTGCTCCAAGTAAACTTACTTACTGAATAACAAACAGTGCAGATCATGATCAGACTGCATAAATAATACTGGCTGATCACAATCTGCTGTAGTTGCTATGGCAAAATCAGTTGTGGCCGGCAGAGTATTTTAATTTGAAATATAATGTGAAGTAAATTAAACTTGATTAATACCTTAATGGTTACTTAAATATTGTTGTAACAGTTAATTCTATTCAAAAGGGTTGTTTTTGCTAGATTTTAACCTTATTGTGAATAGAATTTATAAATATAATGTAATCCAACAATGTTTCATAGTACAATCTACATTTGAATGCTTTTTACAATTCCAGATTAATAAAAGGTACTTTTGGGTACAAACAAATTTTTGTCTACAAACTCTTAAGATTCTTCATAATGCTCACCTTTCTTAAATCACTTAATGTTCTACATTATAATTGTATCTAAATGGTTGATCTGTTAGTATGATCCATGATGGGCTACTTAATTCAGACTGTAAGTAAAAGAACTGTTATCTTCAGCTTTCATAAATTATAACAAGTACATGTATTATGATGCTGTACAATATTTGGTAACATGGTTCCAGTCTATTCTTTCACATCAAATTAAAACACATGGTTCCAGTCTATTATTTCACATCAAATTAAAACACATGGTTCCAGTCTATTCTTTTACATCAAATTAAAACACATGGTTTCAGTCTATTCTTTCACATCAAATTAAAACAATTATCACTTTTAAATCTAATCTCTACTTGCTGATGGCCGTTAGAAGTGCAAAATGGACTTCGATTGTTGTATAAATACACAAACATGATTCTGTAATATTTGCAGTTATTAGCCCCAGACATTGCTTTTATCTTAAATCATGTACAAATAAATTTTGAAAAGTAAATCAAGCATCACCTAATACTGATTGGCATCAGAAACAGAAGATCGGAGAACAGTAACAAATGAGCATTAACAGCTGGTGCTGTCGGAACTATTATTTATGAATATTACGTTTTTCCACTGAAGGAATTCATACTGTACCTACATTTTTGTACAGCAACTGCGTCATTATGTAAGCTTGTAACAAAAGGCAAGCAGATGCAGAATGTGGAGGTAATAGGTACTAGTGAAACATATGTTTTATAAACAGAGAGTTTAACCAATTACTATCAAATTTATCACTGCTTAACCGATAGTATATCATTAAGATTTGTAAAATATTTAAGATACTGATTTCATGATAACTGGGTTCTCTAAACATCAATAGATCAGATAACTCTTCCTGAGTTTGTCCAGGGACCAGGTGCAGATTATTGCTGGCAAAAAGTGAAAGCTTGGCAAATAGTTGTAATTTTTTTAAATTTATTTGATAATAAAATACTAGGACACTGATAAAATCTTAGCTGTCAATATATCATAAATCATGTAGGACCCATTTTATTTAACCTAGGTATTTAAATTCAGTTTAAAGCAGTGTGTAAAAACAAAAGAATTTGGAAGAGAGGTAAATTTCATGGAAAATAATAAAATAGTGTAAATATTCTGTAATTTCTGCATAGTTTGTACATGATATACATGTATACACATAATGCTGTGTTGAACATCTTTGTCATGCACATATTCAACTTTATTTTTCCTTAAATTTATTATTGAATCATCATTACTGATATGTACACTGAAAATGTACCAACAATTTAGACAACTAACATAATCCTGCTATTGATTTATGTTTATCAAGGCTATAATTCCTGCAGGTGGGCAACTATTTATGGACAAACATAATATAAAACATGCTTAGAACTTCAATTAGCCAGGTAAAAGTTAAACCCCTACATTTATTTATCAGCATTACCACACCAGGGGAATATTTTGTCATTTAGTGATTCACATGCCTGAAAAGGTCTATTATCATACAGTGTTATCTATCCGCTAGCCAGTAATTCTTTAATTGAAAATCTCAACTAAATGAAAACATAAGCTCTTCAAAATACCTGCCAATCAAGATAGCATCAAATGGAATGTTCCCTTTATAAACAAGAACCTCTTGCCCCCAGGGGTATTCCAGGTGCAGACCATGTAGGAGGCACATATAAATAAATAAAAACTTCAACAGTTTACTGATTTACATATGTTTCCAATTTTTTTCTGTATGTTACACTACTTCAACAGAATTAATATTTTGTTTGAAAAATGACACATTTAAATAACAGCCCCCTGTAGGTTTGTGCTTAGCAAGCTCTACGCCTGGATACCAGTTCACATTAGCACAAAAAACATTTGTATATGAATCCTAGATTAACGTCAGTCTATGCATTCTAAGGAATATGAAATGCGCTATAAAAAACATTTGCATGTTTATAGCATGATGCTTATTATTATGATGCATATAACATAACATGAATTTACATTTTGCTCAGGAGGTCTTCTCTTCCACACACTCAGAACTGATTGTTATGCATTTTGCTGATTATGTAAGGTTGTTGTTTTTTTGCCATTGATTGGTCCTTTCAAACACAACCTTAGAATTTCAAAGTAAAAACACTTAATGTTAAGATTTTACTTCAGACTCAATTAACAATTAAACAGCTGTTTGATGGGTCTTATTCAATTTAAATGACCATGTCCTATCAACCGAATCTATCACTTATTGTGCAACTTAATTCTTGGATTTTAATATTCACAAATCCTTATAGATTCTAAATGCAAATAAAGTAAATAATCTAAAAATTGTACTTGCTAAAGCATAACAGAAACCCATTCATTATTGATCATTTATGAATCTTTTCTTCCCTGCCATATGTTAGGAGTAGTGATAAAGGCAAAGGCTTATCAGCAGCAGGAGTTCAGTAAGGCTACACTGTGAAAATTGCTGGTTTGCTTTTGGGCCAAGGAAGCCCAAAAAGTAATAATTTTAGGTTATTGGCATGTTCATTTATAACTGGCTACCTTTGGTTTATATTAGTATGAGGGGCTAATGCATTTAAAATTGCATCATCTTTATTTAAATAGAAATTTTATTACTGTATTTTGTTTATCTCCATTATGATGGTCATCAACACAAAACAAGGATGAGATAAAACTAAATGACCAAACTGGCCGAGACTTATGAATACAATCATATAAGAAGTTAGAACTTAAAGAAGGTGAAAATAAACACTGAATTATGATAATATCTGTGGACCACATCTTTCAGGACATATTAAAATTTATTTATTTACATGTTAGAGGAATGTTTCCATTTAAACTGACGATTCTGTATGAAAAGATAGGCCCAACATAATTACAATCACTCTGAACTTCTCAAAAATAACAAGGTGTTTTGGGACAGGGTAGCCATTTTTATGATTAGAAAGCGAAAGATTTTCAGTTATCCTTGTGGCTGATCTAGGGAGTGTATGCCATATCTCGGAAACAATTACTGTTGTTTCACACACCAAACAGGATACCTTTGTTATTGCCTTTGTTTTTTAAGATTAACCAGGAACAAAATTAAACAACCATTATAAAAAAAACTGTGTTGCAATTGTTTGTTTTGTTTTACAATTATTCTTCCAAAGCTATTTACAAGTTCCAATCAATCAACATTATGTCAAAATGTGAAAAAAATGTATTTGTAAGTTCAATTACATGTACAGTTCCATCCAATATATGATTTGTACATGCATTAATGAAATAACATCAACATTTTCATTTTTATCTGATGATTACAGATCTGAAATTCAAATTGTCTGTTACACAGAACAACAAATACTAGCTAACATGTTATTATATATCGTTTAACGATCTATGAATTTTGAATATAGATTGAGGAATTTACAAAAAAAAATAAAATAAAATAAATACTACAGATTGTAGAATAAGGTTACAGAGATCTTCATAAAATACCAGTTGTATCATTACCTGTATATGAAGAAAAAATATATTCAGTGAGCTGCACACACTTTCACAGACATCTTCACTTATTTATAATATGATTTCCAAGTAGACGAAAATCTTAAAAGTGTTTTTAATAAATCTGAGCTTTAGCTAAATTCTAACATATGGTGGGAGGATTGTTTACCTGTCAGAACAATTACTTTTTATCATTATGTATTTGTACAAGAAAGTAGAACCATATCTTTAGTAGAACAAAAAGGCATGAGGCAATCTGTTTCCTCTGCAACATATGTTTCTCCCTTCATCAAAATTAAGAATTGAAGAAACGTAGATACATACATGTACATGTATTGAATCAGCTGAAAAAGAGATATGAAAATACAAACGACACTGATCAATATTGTCTTACACACACATCTCCACATCTATCTCAAATTAATTTGTATGCAGCTGCCGTGTTTAGATTCATCAATATGTCACTTTTCATTCTGCAGTCATCACCGACATTACAATGTTAATTGGTCTCTCTTTCCTTTAGCCGACATTCTATATGTTCACTTATAGAAATGGTCCATTTTCATTTCAGTACTTTGTCCAATTATAAGAATGATACTATTCATTGCCTAAACACAAAGTTATTATTTCTTTCATATTCAAGCTGTTTCTGAAGATGCAATTAAATGTTGACAGTTTTCTTTATTTCAAACAAAACTACTTATAGGTCACAATATAATATACTATACATTCTCCTTTTTCGTCGCATCCTTTCCTCTCGTCCACGACCGAGCTGTCCATCTATGGTAAATCCTCTAGATCCATTTTTTTTCCACTCTTCGCAAAATTTTTCATTTCAACGATTTTTTCAACTGAACCCCTCTCCATTGCTTGCGGGAAAGGATACAAGGAAGGTGTATACTGGGGGTTGGTGACTGGGATGTGTCAGGAAAATCAAACCAATAATTATGGGAATATATAACAATAGGAAGATCTATGGACAAAGGTCAATTCCCAAAGCATAATAGGTACGGTATTTTGATGGGTAAATTTCACTATATAAAGTCACAGGTGAGCGGTTTGGGAGGATTTTATAGAAGCTGACAATGACGATGATGGACATGAGACAGTTATGTATTACATAATTGAAACATTTTAAATCTATATTTAGGCATGCAAAGACTATAATTTGGTCTGCAATTTTGATCGAAAACTGATTCAATGGTAAAATAGCACTAAAACCCAGTTTTAGTGTAAATATTTTCAGTTTGATATTAACACATAAAACTTAATGAAATACGCCCACCTTTAGTAATATATGACCCACAGTCTTTCAAGTGCATTAAAGTTGAAACATATTGAAATCATGATCAAAATTGCATGACACAGTGCTACACATGAAAATTAAGTATTCTTTTTTTGTAGGAGGTACCTATTCCTGTATATTGCAAAAATCAGTTGAAGGATTAAACAGAAATGCAAAATAAATAAATCTTAGATCTATCTATTGAATTTAATTAAAAATAAATTAGCAATTTAATAGTAAAATAAATAAAAGATAAGAATTATACACACTAAATTATACGAAAATTCAACATTTAAAACTCTAAAAATGCGAATGCAATACACAGGTAAAGGTGCCAATTCCAGTCTTGTACAATAACTTAAAACTGCTATTCCTCTAAGTGGCACAGCGCCGCAACACAAGGCAAATGCGTGAAAATGATAATGAAAAAAAGAGAGTTAAGTGTTGAAAGGTGAAAAGCTACAATGGAAAAGTGAATAACATACCTGGGAGTCTAGCAAGGGATCTGGATAAAATATGAGCAGGCAAGTATCACATACACAAAGTGACAGCCAAAGGAAAATAAATAATCTAAACGTGCTAGCTAGGAGAGCGAGTTTTCACGTCAATGAAGGAGCCAAACAACAGCTCGCCGATTAATACATCATAAAAATGTAGTGCAGAACTTTATCTGATATGAAAGAAGCATTTAAACAGTGTTTTATTCTTTCTGTGCTTACATTTTAGTTGGCTTACCTTTTGAAGCACTTAGGTCTCATTTCCATTATAAATGTTTGCCAAAATTGTTAATCGAAAACTATCGCATTAATAGTATGTAAATAAAGAACTACTTTAGGTCAAAAGGTCAAAATATTTTGATCATGTGACTGTACAAAATGGCTGCTGCAGGTGAGCGAAAGTAGAGTACCGTACAATGGACAAGTTTGAAGATTCCTTTGCTTTTACAAGATGTCACGAATTTCCTGCATTACACGGTGATAATTTTTTCTTTGCACACTCGAAGTGATATCAAATACAGAGTACTGAAACTCTCATTTGCCTGTAAGCTAAGAGTATTGATACTCAATATAGCGTTGTTTACATAATTATGGATCCTGCCTATATCATAGTATTATGTGCAAGTGCAAGAATATACAGGAGAGCGCAAGTATTACATTTACAAGATGCAAGATAATTTCTGACAAGTTATGCTAATGCTATGGAATTTTCAAATTCAAGAATATCTATATATAGTAACTGATTAGTCTCAATAATTAGACCCCAAATGCAGACCCATTTTACATACTGACATTTAAAGATTGCTGCGTTTTTTCGAAAGCTGGATAGCGGCTAGCAAAAAGTATAACAATATTCATCCCTTGAGTACAATAATTATTTGGACTAGTGACTGATAAAAGAAGTCAAGTGCATTTTATGTTGTCATAGTACATGTATGTAGGCGAGGCACAACATAACAGATCAAATAAAATACAATATGATAAAACTGCTCCAATCATTTGAATTGTCTAGGTAATATTTATCATTTTACTTTGTGAGCACCCAAAGTGTTTTTATTGTCAATGCTTACTTAATTTTTACCAAAACGTTACGGAGATACCATCGTATTTTCAAGTGATTACATTTAGTCAAATGCAAATGAGGGGCATAGTGAACTGAAATAAAATCATTTGTTTTACAGAAACTCTCAATGTTAAGGATTTGATATTGGTGAAATAGTTTGACTGTTGTCTCTTCCATCGTTTGTGTAAAGCCATTAAGAACTGTTTTATATTCCATAAAAAGAAATCCTCATTTCATTTAAAGAAATCATATAACTTTTATGCTAATAGTAATAAATTTATTCTTGATTTCAAAACAAGCTCGTACAGTTTAGATTAATCACTCTCCAGACTCATTCCAGAATGCATGAGCTTGATGAGAGGCAGTACTGTGGTAGTAAGGGGGATGAACAAAGGTGGAAAAATCAGTTAAATTAAGGCCTTTTTCACAAGTTTCTTCTGTTCGGTCAAGCAAAGATTTCATTTGTCAGGCAAAGTTTTTTGTGAAGGATGGTACGGTGGTTCAGTGGTTAACACTCTTGACTACCAATGCGGAGGTCCCTGGTTCGAATCCCGACCAGGGCACTGGAAATTTCACAAATGCTTTCCAGTGTTTCCCGCCCATGTAGAGATGAACTGGTTAGAAACCTAGAGGTAGTCTCATGTATCGTTGCTATTCACCAGGCATGTCAAAAGAACCAAGGAGTATATTCATAAAAGAGCTAAGGTCTGGTACCCGGATTCCATTATATCTGCATTTGTCTCTCTTCAACCTGCGCCTGTCAGGAGCCTAAATGGCAAGTTTACCCAGGTAGTTGTCCCAGGGTAGAGCGGAACTTATGAACAATCAAAGAGAAAAAAACAATTTGTTTGCTTGAATAAAATGTCTAGGAAAACTGAAATTAAAATGAATAGTTATGACATAAAAGATTTTTTTTATTTATCAAAGAATCTGAAATGAGAAAAGCTGTGTATTTTCATATTCACAAAAGAAGATAGCAAGGTTGCTTTTATTGCCATTGTAAATCAAATCAAATATAAATGAATGAAGTTTAATTAAAGTCTGACAATAAGTTCACCTAGCCTATTTCAAGAAAGTTAACAATAATGGAATATTGCTCAGTAATGCTATGGAATTGTGCTCAGTTGTATAACAAAAAGTAAATAAAAATTAAAAAACAAAGCAAAGTCTCAATATCAAATTTATTTTATCACAGAGGTCAGTCCTAAAATATATTATTTTGATAATTGAACAAACAAATGTGCAAGCAAAGTGTAAAACCTTTCCCCTATGGTCTTGAATGGCAGGTAAGCAACTGCAGTAGAGGATGACCATGAACTAATCTATCAGACAGTAAGACATGGTCAGGTTTAAAAAGGTAAAAAAAACTATAACGCTCCATCTTCCCGGAGCTGACCTAGACAACAAGAGTATGACAAATTACACAGACTGCAGTAATCGTAGAAAAACAGTCTTTTTTCCATTTTGAGAATACTAGAATTGATTTAAAGATACCATCAGACATAGATATGCAGTGAGACTGAAACGTTAGCCTATTCCTGGTGTTGTTATGCCATTTTAAGAGACATTATTAGATTATTTACAAAATACATTTTTCAAAAGAAGACAGTTCAGTTCTTGGAACTTTAATACCACTACTTCAGTTTCAAACAGACACTGGGAGGTACATGTGATGATTTAAAGGCCGGGGTCTGTGAACTCAGATATCGGTACGGATGGCCATTAAGCATATTAGGCACAAGAGGCGGGGTTTTATTATCATGACCTGAGGTCAGCATGCTTGTAAATATAAACATGTGGTCAGCAATAGTATGTAGGAGAGTTCAGCATTCAGGAGAGATAAAGAAGTTGTGTGTATGTACCTAGCTACTTTATTGGGGTAATGATTTTACAATTTGATGAAAAGGTTAATAGCAGTGCTATCAGGATGCATTTATTGATGTTTAGTCACAAAGAGTAGAAGTGTTATGATACTAGGGGTTTGGGATTAATTAGTTGGAGAGTCCTTCTGTATCAAGGGTAATGAAGATGGCACTATATCAATTTTACTCAAATTATTGCATTGTCAATATACCTTGGATGTGTTTCAGTCGTAACTTAGAATGTGTATGTTTGAATTGAGTCAACTTATATACTAAAAGATAACGTATTTATTTTACTTTTCTCTTTTGATACCAACTTGCCTATTTTACCAGATAGACTATTTCAATTTTGTGTTAGAACGACCAATACCTCACCTCTTGATCATAAAGTAATTACAGTAATTTTATCTATAGTGCAAATGAGAAACCCATGTTTCATGCCTGTATCGAATCATACATTTTACATACATAAATAAAATAAATTCAAGTTCATTGCTAGGGTAGTATTTTCCCTGTAGTATTTATTTAGGGCTATCTGTCAAACTCTATGGTGAGAATGTTTATACCTAGAGAAATCTAGTTGGCTAAGAGAAAGGTCATAACCTCTGTACAACTGTCAATCAAATACACTGGGAAATTTGAATTTTTAAACTGTTTTCAAAAATAATTTTTTAGAAGTAGTACTTCTAAGTATCACAGAGATCTAAAACTTTCAAGGAATGTTGCTACATGATAAAAGAAGTGGTGTGCCAATTTATAGCAAATAATATGTGGTATGTCTCTCTAAATTTTGAAATTTCATTTTTCTATCTCTCTCTGATTATGCTAGCAGACAGCATACAGAGTTCAACAACAGTGGCCATTTTTCTGGTAGTCTGCCTTTTATACTTGTTCCCAGGCCTTTAAGCAAACCTTTATGGATGTTGGTCAGAGTGGGGAAGCACACAGACTATTGTTGCAAAACCTAAATGTAACACCATTCAGAATTGTTTTCTAATGAGGCCCTGCTGGTTAATGACTGGTTCCATATTTTTGATGAGATGTAGGAAGTATTTAAAGTCTGTGGGAAAATATACAGATAGCTGCATGGGCATTTCAATAAAGTATAAAAGGTTTTAAATGGAATGATTAAACACACATATTAAATATGAAAGTGCAATAAATGCCGCAGTGAGAATTTCTTCATCATGGAGGAGGGACCTCGTACGTGCTAACACTGCTTAGTGAAAGATATGTTGCTAATTTTGTTCTAAATTTAACTTCATACCAGGATGTAGGAGGTGTGATTAAACATTAAATATCAATAAAGTAAACATTTTGACAAGTTTCAAAGCATAAAAATCTATAATTGTTTGAACGTTTTCCCTTGAATAGATTTGTTTTCCTGTAACAGTGCTCTTAAAGTGTACATTATGTGCAGATGCTTTACATTTCAGTAATTTATACAATCTTTATAAAAAGCATAAAAATCTATAATTGTTTGAACGTTTTCCCTTGAATAGATTTGTTTTCCTGTAACAGTGCTCTTAAAGTGTACATTATGTGCAGATGCTTTACATTTCAGTAATTTATACAATCTTTATCATTTAGCTCACCTGAGCACAATTAAGTGCCTGTAGGAAAACCTTGTTGATACTCTAGAAGTCACCTTTTATAGCTAATATCATGTTAATTGGTCAATGTTTCTCTTTCATTGTGAAACAGAATGTTTATGATATATAGTTTAATGGTCACATTAGGTCATATGTAGATCTCAAGTGAGTGATACAGAGCCATCTAGGCTCTCTTGTTTGTATATAGAATGAATGCCTATTAAATGTTCATATTGCAGCTGACCCTAAGAATCCCAGAAATGCAATGTGTTGCAAAAAAGTATGAGCAATTCTTAACCATGTCTCTGTTTTGTTTAGAGAATGAAAATGTCCCTTGTTCTCATCTGCTTGACGCCAGGATCTCTCCATTTATGCTGTGAATGTTTGTTTTTGTGTCTAAGTAGGAGATGCCACCCTCCTTTTATTTGTTCAAAAGTTTGTAATTTTTAGTGCCAAAGTAAGAGAGTGGTTGGGTAAATTCTGCCTAGAAAGCTATTCCTTCCAGATCTCTGTTTCAAGTACAGTCTAGTCAAGGGAAACGGCCAAATTGACCATTTAAGCAAGGTGACCACCAGGGCTTAGGAAATTTTGAAATCTCAATAGGTCATGATCATGGCAGATTCCACATCTCTAACCCCACCCTCACTCACAAACCATCACTGATTCTTTCCCTTCCCCCATCCTGATTGGCCGCCAATTTCCCGCCATTTCCTTGGCCAATCACTGACGATCTACCCTGCAAATCATTGCTGATTTCCATTACAGTTACTCCCCCTTTGTAATTGGTGCCGATTTTCCGCCTTTCCTATGGCCAATCGTATCCTATATTAGAGCTTTATCATCGGTACCAGTTTCCCACATGACTAACGCCCCCAGAAGAGGTTAGTTATTTTAGGTTTTGGAGGATAGTGCAAGATACAGAAAGCGTCCCAATTCCAGAGACACTCCTGGTTCTTATACATGCCAGGTGTATAGCACCCATACATGGGACCTTGGTTTTGAAGTCTCATCCGAAAGACTGTTAGTAATTTTAGTTGGTCAACCCCAGGAATCGAACCCGCTACCTTGAGATTACAAGTCTAGTGCTCTACCGATTGTGCTAACCAAGCTGACGGCCAATTCTAAATTACGATTGTTTAGAGTAACTGGGATCAATTAATTACGTACACCTGCCTTGTGTTTGGACTGAATCAAGCCGCACGCAAGGCAATAATATTGATCACGTGGACTGATTAGCAAATGCCCGCCTCGGGCAATTATCTTGACACGTTAATTGGAGATACTATGGAGGTGTGAAGACACAGACAATTGTGGTCAAATGACTTACAATTAACAATTAATTGACATTCAATCGGTTTTATGAAATTTTTTGAAGATCTTTGGATTTTGTATTAATTTTTTGTCACGGGAAGGCGAGTTGGAAATAAGTGACTACCGCTTCTTTTTTGTTATTTCATAAACAAATCAGTACCATTTAATCAAATTTTAAAAAAGTTCTTTTGTTTGCCAATTTTATGTTCAATGTACAAGCAGACGACATGCGCCAGGCTAAAGCAAAACATCCCTATCTGGTATCCGGTAAAATTAATCGCTGTATGGGAGCGGCGTTTGTATTTCTCTGTTTCGATTTCTTCGTATTGCCATCGTCTTTTATCGGTAGTTTTAATATTCGAAACAATACATTTATTAGTTACTACCGCCTGGGTGCTTTACCTGTGATTATTTTATACTTATTATCCAATTGGATTACAATTGGATTAGCTGACGCATTTATTGTGTATTTCTTAGGTGCAGAAATGACAATACGATTATAAAATCCTGTCAGATCAATTGATCAACTAATTCAAAGTATTAAGTTTGTACCACTAATTATTGATAATTGGTAGCTGTTTTGGCGGATCTTCAATAATGTAGCTTCGATTTTGACTCATTAAAAACAAACTTTTTAACACCTATCGGCACCAATAGGCTTTGACTCCCAGCCCGATTTATGAAAATAACGTTAATGGTAATTACGCACTTATATGCGACTTCATGATACATGATAAACAGTTTAAACAAGCAGCTTGGTCGTTAAAGAGATTGCCCTCAGGATGTATTTTTATATTACTATCAATTGTTTTGAAATTTCACACTTGTTATGGACACATGGTCATTTAAAATGGTCCGATTTTAGCGATTGGGGGCACTTAGTCTGGCCACTGACAGCAGATAGCAGAAGACCTTTCTATCAAAATGTTAAATAGAAGGTTTTTTTTATTCGGGGGCATCCCAGGGAGACCGTTTACTGGAGGTGCCTAGAGTGATCGTTTACTGGAGGTGAAGGTCAAATCAAGGTGACTGTTAGGTCAGGTTAGACTGTGCATGATGTATGATCTGTGATATACTGTGTATGATGTCAAAGTTGATTCTGCCATTACCAAACATTTTCTTTGACATGAAAGTCAAAGCGCATTTCAGGAACATAGTTATATGACAATTTCACTGAGTAAAAAAGGTCATTCTTCTAAGAAATGGAAATAATCATACTGCTGATCATCAATGTTTGACTGCTGGATGTTGTTGGTGGTGTATAGGGTTCTAAGATGTAGATCTTTCTATTTTGATCACACAGTGTTCCTAGCGATGCAAATTTGTAGGCAAAATAGGGAACATTATTGGGACTGTGATTAGATGGAGCAGGATACAGGGGTGCGTGGGTTAGGGCGGAATGGGGGGTATTTTGCCTCAAGCAGGAGATTGGTTACAATTGCTACAAAATGACAGCTGCTGCTGTTTCAACAAGTATTATTGCCAATAATAAAAGCACTTGCAAAATGAAGTATTTCCAGCCATTAAATATAATATACACCCTTGCAGAGTGAAAACCCAGAGTGTCAAAATAAATGCTAAGACTGCTTGATTGTTACGGAACAAATAATGACTGATTTAGCATGAAATAAAAAATGTTCCTAAGCCCCGAAATGCAGGTAGCCAAAATGCCAAAGGCTATTGAAAAATCAAATCACACTGCTAAAACATCTTGAAATTAATGGTCTGAAAGCCAAAATTGGCTAATAGATACTTTATGTAGACATTTATGTTACCACCAGTCTGTTTGCTGGGATATTCAATGCTAGCATTACAGCCTCAGTGAGACTGTATAATTTTTTAGCTCACCTGTGTATTTGTTCAGGGCTGACACCATGAAGACTGATAGTTCACCATTGATTCTTAAAGTAATAATTAATAAAGTGTTGTACATTATGATCCCATTACGGTTGATTTAGGAATCCTAGAGCCACAACTAAACTTAGGTGAGGGATAGAGGGCCATCATGGCTGTCTTGTTTATCTGTAAGCTTAGAGCAAAGAGTGCCTGGATTGCACCTAGCAAATTTGTACAGATCTTTTGAGAACCTATGATGACCTACTTGCAGTTAGAGCTGTTTCTTTTATGTGTAGCAGGCATATTTTATTGCATTATTTGATTTATCATAAAAACCTTAGATCAGTAGTTCTCATGTTTATATAATCAAAGCTGTTCAAATTCATTACCATCATTTATAAACATTTTGATTAACATGTGTTCACTAAATCAAAGCTTTTAGTGCCACTGAACTAACAGCCGCTTTGTTTACTGATGTCCATTTTTTTTTAATACAAACAATCTAATGAGTTTTTCCTGAGTTTTGTTTTTGCTGTTAAAAGTTGATTAATGTATTACGGTGGCACAGAGGTGACATCCTCAACACTTTATTTATATTGTGGCCAAAAGTTAGTAAGTTGTGGCCTCAACAATAAGTTGTGGCCACAAGTTAATAAGTTGTGGCCACAAGTTAGTAAGTTGTGGCCTCAACTTAATAAGTTGTGGCCTCAACTTATTAACTTGTGGCCACAACTTATTAATTTGTGGCCACAACCTATTAAGTTGAGGCCACAAGTAATTAAGTTGAGGCCACAACTTATTAAGTTGAGGCCACAACTTACGGCCACAACTTACTAACTTGTGGCCACAACTTACTAACTTGTGGCCACAACTTATTAAATTGAGGCCACAACTTAATAACTTGTGGCCACAACTTATTATTGATAGCAGGGGACACGGCTTACTCATTCAGGCGGGGATGTTACTTCTACAAACGGTGTTTTCAGTGCTTAGGGCACAAGGCTGAGGGCTGAGTTCATGTTAATCAGGGTGTCCCCTGCTATCAATAATAAGTTGTGGCCACAAGTTATTAAGTTGTGGCCTCAATTTAATAAGTTGTGGCCACAAGTTAGTAAGTTGTGGCTGCAAGTTAGTAAGTTGTGGCCTCAACTTAATAAGTTGTGGCCACAAGTTAATAAGTTGTGGCCACAAGTTAATAAGTTGAGGCCACAACTTATTAAGTTGAGGCCACAACTTACTAACTTGTGGCCATAACTTACTAACTTGTGGCCACAACTTATTAAGTTGAGGCCACAACTTACTAACTTGTGGCCACAATATAAATAAAGTGTTGCGGATGTCACCTCTGTGCCACCGTATTAATGTATCTTACTCCAAAAATTGATAATGTTATACAAGTGCTCCACATTCAGAATGTAATGTCCAAATGTTGCCTTACATTGATGCATTAGGTACAACTTATTCTAATCTAGGAACAGCATGCATTAATATGTGCGCATGAGGAGGAATGCAGACTACTAGTACAGAAAGGTTTTGGTGTAACCTTCTCAAACTATGTGAATCTCTTTTGCAACTGTGCTTTTTAAATTTGCCTTTGATCATAAAAAGATGCTATTGTGAAAGAAATATGTTATTATTTTCTGTATGAATGCATAAACTCATTACATGCAGACTGCATAGATATCCTGGCCCTTCAAGACAATACATCAGTTCTGAAAACAACAGAAAAACAATGGATTTGATTACTGGAGCACCTTCAATAATTCATTTAACAGTCAAGCCAATTTTCTGTAATGTTTTTTGCACCTTGGGTAATTGGTCTTCATAATTAATGTAAGATTTCTGACAACTTTGATGCCTGTCCTAATATAGGTCCCTAAAACTGCCATAAAAGTACAGTAAATGGTCTCAATAGATACATCAGACTGTCAGTGTATTTAATTCCATGTGGCTCATTAATTAATCAGGAGACAAGCTTCTTACCTTTCTCTCATTAAATATTGATCAGACAGCAAGTCGAAGCTTAAAACAATAGAAGAAGTAGAATGAAACGAAAACATATGTCTTGAGTATTATAAGGCGTGAAAGGGAGGGCTTGATACAGTTGATATCAGACAGTTGACTTTCACAAAAAAAGTTTTGTCTACGAAACTTGTTGTCGCTGGTTGTAAACCTGAAGTATATAATTTTGGTTTTGAACAGGAGTGACTGTTTGTCCATGATTATTTAGCTTTACTGGAGGGTTACTGCTTGCTCTGAGATTTTGGTGAAACAACAACGTTCTTCAGACTGTCTGAAATTAACTTATTTTAGAATAAATCATCAAATGAAATGGTTGGTGTATAAATTCCTGTAAAGTAATTCTGTATTTTGAAATTCTACCCTACCAACTTATAAAGTGTTGCAAATGCTTTTGCAGTTCCAATATAAACATATTGTGTAGTGGTGCCATCAAACCATGCTTGACAGTTTTTCTCAAATTAATTTGAAGACTTTTATTTGTGTTGTTGATTCTAGCCATTACTGTACATTTTATTCTTTATCCTAACATGACTCAGGATTTTGTATCTATGAACAAAGAATAGAAATATTATGATATATTAAACCATAAACAACGCAGGAACCGATATGCTGTGCTGCATGATGCTAAATGAGTGTTTACATAGAAAATAACGCTTTGCATTTATTCACCTTATGCAATATCTGGTCATGTATGTTAGAATCAAAATAACATCCTTTTCAGCATTGTTATTGTCTAATAAACAATCAGTTGTCGTACTGATGTGCAGTTTTAAACCACTCAGACCTTCGGCCTTCGTGACTAATTACTGCCTATCAGTACTCCAAATCATTGTTTATCAGACGATGAACACCGCTGGAACGGATGTTATTTCATAAGTATATCATTTTGGAGAAATGAATTTTTTTCACTGTGAACAATATGTGCATGAACAAGCAACTTAAATGCAAAGCAGATGTTTTTTTCATAGGTATAATGTGAGTACTAAAATAAAGAACCAACTTAACAATATATCATATTTTCAAGTCCTTGTAAAAGCAGCTATGCCAGAGTAATGGATGCATGAATGAATGGAAGAAAAATCATACACTTCAATTTTGTACACAATTATGATGGACAAAAGTACAAGAGTTTTGTACCCATAACTTTACCAAGCTTCCAGATAATTTTTAGCTCACTGTCAGACATACGTTATACGTCGTCCGTTCACATTTTTCTTCCATCAACAGTTTTTCTGAAACCGCTCTATGTTATTACATACCCCTCACCCAAAGCCAAGACCCAGTTAAATCTTTTAATTAAAACTCTTCTTAATTAGCTCCCTGGAGTCTGAGAAAATTGTCTCATGAAACTGTAAATACATTCAATAAATAACCAGCACCAGTACTATCAGATAGGTGAAAAAAGGGGAAAAAACATCCTCGCTAGATCTATTAAATGATGCAAAAAAAAGGCATGACTTCAGTTTCATGTGCTAGTAGAAAAATCTGTTAATTGCATCATTACTATGCATGATCTTCGCAGAATCTGATTATTCTTTCAGATACAAGAAGTTACAAGTTTTGATTTGTTAGATGATCTATTACATTTGTGCTTACATACCTTGCTTGTATTTATGATGCATTACTGATTAGAAATAAAACAAAAATGTGCATGTGGTAGAATATTTTCACGAACTTGTACAACTAGCACCCTGCAGTCAGGATGGCTTGTAAGTTGTAAATATTGTCAGCAAAAATTCAATCAGTTTATATAGTTCTGAACAGACATAACAAATACAGTTGACTCTCGTTATCTCGAATTTCAAGGGACCAGACCTTTTACTTCGAGATAAACGAAGTTCGAGGTAAGAGGAGGGGCTTTGTTGCTTTTTTTTGACGTATATGGACGAATAGTGCACAAAATTCCCTGTTTTCAAGACAGACAACTATTTGTATTTATTTTATTGATGCAAATTTTCCCTGAAACATTGCATGGAATACAAATTCAATTTTAATAACATTTTATTTTTGCATATACCCAAACAGCCCTTAGTAATAAATATCAAGCACATCTACATACTTGTATCAGCCCGAGCGAAAACGAAAGTATGCGTCGGGCGAAAGTGAAAGTAGCGTTTCTTGAACCGGAAGTCAGAATATTCGTACATTATTAGTTTCTTATATGAGCACGAGGTTCAGATCGAAATATCCGTCACTGAGGGTAACTGTTTTGGCGAAACTGTTTTGATGCGAAACAGTTCCCCGAAGTGACGGATATTTCCATCTGAACCAAGTATCTCATGGAAGAAACTTTTTCTTGCATACCGTCTTGCACTTTGAAATAGATATTTAAAAACAAAGTTACCGAAATGATGCATTTTGATATAAAAACAAACATTCTTTAGATGTTATGTATGGGAAAGTGACGTCAGATTGTTTATAACGTGACGTCACATTGTTTATAACGTTACGTCACAAGTAAGCACGTAAGTCGTCTTACACGGGGGGGTGTAAGATGAGATTTTCCAGCACTGGTAAAAACTGCAGATAGCCCCATCTGGTATGCAAGAATGTATATTCTAAACATAAGAACAGCATCTAACTACAAATAAAATATTTACAGACTGATATATTCGTTCAGAAATCATCTCTTTTTATATAAAACCCACTATTATCATTTAAAGTTTTTAAAGTAATATACCGCATTTTTCATCATTAATTACACGTAGTCACCCGCAATTAAAGTAAATCCATGAAAAACAAACAACAATAATTACGACACCTGTGAATTGGCAAGATAACGTCTCACCCTTGCTTTGACCCGCCCACCTTTGATCCGTCGGCGACTTTCGCACTTCGACTTAACAAGTTGACAATACACTGGAATTTGATCGACGGGACCAAAAAATCCCTTCGACACATCCGGAGTCTCGATATGTCAAATTTTGTCTTAAAAGGAGTTAAAGTACATAGATAAAGAAGGAAATTTGACGGGACTTTAGAATTTCTTCGACTTAAACGGAAATTCGAGGAAAGCGAGTTTGAGATACTGAGAGTCAACTGTATTTCTAACATTTCCTATGATTTTTAGTATTTTATATTTTTGCACTTTTTTCCCCACAGGTATAATGCTATATTATTGGTATATTATTTATAACTATTGGTACTAGCTGTGTGCTTCTACATGTTTGACTCACCAATGTCAAAGGCTTAAGGTGTCGGAGGCTTAAGGTGGGCTCTCAGGATCAAAGCATGTCTTGAAAATTGTGTCTACCCTTTATCCACATTCACACTCTAGCGTCAACATTTCTGAAGCAAAAATGTAGACAATGCATAATTGGCCACAAGATCTTGGAGTAATTCTGTTAAAGGCTTGATCAAACCAGAACATATCCTGGAGAGTTTATTAATGCTCATATTTATGAAAAAATGAAATATTTAATCAATTGATTTAATCTTCTTTATACTGAGAAACAGGAAACTAAATCTGGATGGAAAGATCTCAAATAAATTCGATAATTGACCAAATTGGACCAGTATGTCTAGAGTAACTGGCCCTTTTTAGCTCACCTGAGCACAAAGTGGTCAGGGGGTCAGGGTTGTCTCAATGACATGTCGGATGAGTTCAAAACCTAAGGTCACGTGGGGTCAAAAACAAGGTCACCTGGTTAAACAATAGAAAAACCTTGTGAATACACTAGGGGTTACACCTGACACCCAATCATCTTGAAAGTTGGTCAGAATGTTTGTCTTGATAATTTCTAGGCCTAGATCCAAATTACGTCAAATGGGATCAAAACGACCACTTTGGGTCAAAAACTTTGTCAGCAGGACTGGTCAAATCATAGAAAATCATTGTGAAAACTCTAGAAGCCACATTTTGTACTTAATCATTATGAAAATATGTCAGAGTGTTGTCTAGGTCAAGTTTGAAACTTGGTCACAAACTAGGTCACCAGGTCAAACTATAGGAAAAATTTGTGAGCATTCTAGCCATGTTATGTACTCAATCATCATTAAAATTGGTAAGGATGTTAGTCTTGATGAGCTTTGAATCTGGATCACGTGGCGTCAAAAACTAGGCCATTAGGTCAAACCTTGGAAAATTGCTGTGAATACTTTTACTCAGGTGAGCAATATAGGGTCATCTTGGCCCTCTTGTTTAATAAGATTTGCTGGACTTGAGCTATGTCTTTCATCTGTCATATTGTGACTGACCGTGCAGATTTAACTTGGACAGACTTTGAAGGTTACATTTTGTATCCTATCATCAGAAAAAATTGTTAGAAACTGTATCATATGATGTCAAAACAGAGGTCAAATCAAGAAAATCAATAATTAAAATAAATAAAAAACTTAATTTTGTACTTGATCGCATGAAATTCAGTCAATAGTTAGTATGCTTTAAAGCTTAGTAGGTAGTCTAGCAGAATCAAACATCAAAGCGCTGTGAGCGCTGAAGGCCTGGGGGCTATAGATTAACTCCCCTAAAAACAACTTTTGACCTTCGTGATTTACGCTGAACCTTACCTAAAGCGCGGGTCGAAATGTGCATAGGGCGAAATTTAGTATATGGCACAGAATGAATGATTCACAAATATATGGGTGGCAGGGAAGTTTGTTTTATTATAAAACGTACGTTAAATGAAAAATAATCACATGGTCAACAATATCAATTGTTTGAGAGAACAATAAAAATAATTCAATGTGCGCTTTGTTCAACTTCAAGCGTTATCTGATGATGTGGATAGAAAATTATTGTGTACCAAGGACAAGACCTTGAAACATAAATAAACAAAGCAATACCAACAATAAAATATAAATTCAGTACTGTACAATGTGTATAACAGGGAAAACCAAAAATGATTCTTGGTTACCTTGTAGTTGTAATCGGTGAAACCGTTCACTGGGCCTTGACATGCAGCGTCCTCGATAAATGGCGGGTGATTTTGAGAGTTCCTTCTCGGGAATATACGTAAATTGTATCTTTGTTTTAAAGAAATTTATTTTTAGGTAAATATATATGTAATCGCTCGTAAATAAGAAAGTTGTCGATGAAATAACATCACAAATTTGAAAAACAAACTACAAACTCTTATATCGAATTCCGTACATTTCCGTAAATTTCCGTAAATATCCGTAATTTTCCGTGATATGCATATGATTATCTTCCGTAATCAGCTAACAGCGCAGTAATTTCTAAAACAGAAAAAATTGTGTAATGCAGCCCGTAAGCTATAGACCTTTCTGCAATCGTTTGAAGTTGTTTGTACTGTTTTTATTTGTAATATGTTCTTATCGTAGGTCGGACATTCAAACAAAAGATTGATCTGGTCTGTCTTGCACTACTTTCCCAAAGCGCATGTTTACAGTTGTTATTCGCACATAGCACAGTTAAATTGTCAGCAGTGTTTGAAATGTGGTATGCTAACTTAGGCCTAGGGGACTTTCAGTCCCCAGGCCCAGGGATCAGGAAAACCGAAAATTTGCCGGTCTGGACCGATTTTCAACTTGCTGGACCGATTCACGTAACCAAAAGTTGCTTAAAAATCGGTCCGAGATTTTTTTTTAAAAAGCCATACAATCGCTCAAATATGACAAAAGAATTGCTTGTGTAATTACACATATCATCTGTGTTATTAGCACCTCTCTAATACCCCAATAAACGTGTCATGTTAATAACCCAGCTGTCTTTACCTAATTGGTCCAACACACCAATTCTACAATACCTCGGGCGCGCTAACACGTTATTGATTAAAGGATTTTATTAATGTGTTAGCAGCTCCGATTGACTTTATGCCGGACCGATTGTCTTTAGGCCGCTAATCATTACCTACACTTTGAAATGCCTTCAATGCCTTTGCGATTATTGTTGAAATAGCACAACGCAACATATTTGCGATGTTCAAAAAATCAAATGACCGAAATGGCAAATCGGCACATGGTAATCGGGAGAATAATAACGGGAACCCGAAAGAAACAAATAACTGGACTGGCAACCGGTAGTCAATGTTTCCAAAAGTCGGAAGGGCAAGCCGACATATAATGTTAATCGGACTGGCGACCAGAACATAAAAAAATATTAAAAACGAAACCATACGACAAAAATTTAATAGCATGGATTATTACAAAACTTTGTGGGGGTGACTTTGAACGTAATCAGTTCTAATCGAAATTGAACACACTTTCAATGATAAAATCACATGGAAATTATTATATTTATTTATGAAAACTGGCTCGATATTTTTCTTATTACTTAGAAATTCCGTTTCTTATTTTTTATGGCGAAAACGATGTAAAGTTTATCCCTTAGAAAATGGAACGCTCCACGTGAACGGCGCATTTATTTTATCGACTCGTGAGATTTACTAATCAATAATGAAAGAAGATAAACATTTTCGTTTTTGGAAACATTTTGGAATCAAAAGGAGGGAATGAAATACTTTTACCGTTCCATGATCATGCACAATAATGGAAAGCTGGTTGAAAAATATATAAATAACAAAAAAAAATTTTGGGGGGTTTTTGAACAAGGGGGGGGGGGGGGGGTGACGATGTACCCTCGGCTTGTCGGGACCGATTGAGATTTCAAAATTTTCTGATCCCTGCCCAGGCCAACTAGGTAAATTCATAGGAGAACTAAATGAACACTCCGGAGGCCACATTTTGTTTCCAATCATCATGAAACTTGGCCAGACTTAGGTTCTCTTGATCAAATCAAAGAAAAACAGGATTAACACTATATAGAGGTCAAAGTTTAAAGCTAATAATCTTGAAAACTGTTCAGAATGTTTGTTTAGATGGGCTCATGGTTAAACTGGGACCTTTGAGGTCGAAAATCATTAAAAGTCATAAAAGAAATAAAGAAAATCACTGTGAAGACCAATTTGTTTATAGTTACCAAACTGATGCTGAATTGTCTACCTTATGAAGATACTGTTGTTGTACCCTTGCAATAAAAATCTGAGCATTATTGCAGATCAGGTGAGTGACATTGGAACATCTTGATATCTTGGTTCCGTAACTTCTGTTGTAATTCATCTTTAAAAAATGACATATGTCATCAGTATAAGTACTTTGACGTCAGTCCAGTTTTTGTTAATTGATACTAAGAGGCTCTTAGTTTGTATTGAAAAATAAAAGGGAGGTAATTGAAATAACATAATTATGCATATGTTTCTTAGAGAAGACGCAAAATGTTTTTATTGATGAACTTTAAATGGTTGCCATATGCATCAAAGTAAACAAAAATTATGACATATAGTGTGTCAGCTGGCATCTTGAGATTCCCTCTAAACCTGATGACAGGCTTGCTCTAGTCGAGTTAACCTGTCTTAAACTTATAATTGATAAGTATTACAAAGAGTGATCAGAATGTAATAGAGATTGCTTTTTTGCTGTCCTGAGCATAGACTTAAGATAAGTTACAGCGACTTCTAACAGGCCTTTGGCGCACCTGATAAATTCCTCCACCTTGCCAGATAAACTTTTTCCATCCACGCTACCGACCTATTATTCTCTATTACCATGGACATTCTGAATGATGGTTCCCTGTTTAAGAATTCCATTCCAAGCAGAACTGTAGTAGCCATGGCAACAGAAAAGGAAATTCTTATTCTTTGAAATCTTTGAGAGAATTTTAAATTAATTTGTCCAAATTACCTCATCATAACGGCTGCAGGAGGAGTGGCTTGATCAGTATTGCTATTATGTGTCTAGACTAAACTATGAAATCATTGGTGACACATTTCCAAATAATTTCCACAGGAATTCCCCTGCGAAATGAACTGTTACTGTTCATGAACAATTTGTTAATAATTCATGAACATTCATGTCCACAATTCATGAAATATTCTTGAAATGCCTTGAACTGCAAATGAGACAAATCCTTATTCTGTTCATAAAATGAAGTTCATGAACAGTTCTTTAAGTGATCATGAATGTTTAAAAGACTTTTCAAGGACAAATGTCTTAAAACTTATCATGAACAGCTCATGAACTTTTCAAGGCAAACATTTTCCCTTCCTGTTCATGAATATTGCATGAACATTCTGGTTCATGAATGGTTCATGAACCATGATCCTATATAATTTCAATGTCTCATTTGCACTCCAGGAACTGGAAATGAACAGTTCATGAACTATTCATTCCTGAAAATTACTAACCAAAGTTCTTGAAAAGGTAACTTGATGGGTCCAGCAATAAGATAAAACTAATAAATGTGAATTGTAATAACAAAGTTTATTTCATCACAATTTCCTAATTTTCATGTTGTCGAATTGTAGTTTAGTTATATTACCTCCATATGTTGCTAGACAACAAACCAATTAAAACCTGACTTGAAGTAGCAGATGTGTGAACAAAGTCGTGAAAACTTGTGACAAATAGACCTGACACAATTTATTTATTGTAGTCAAATGTTGTACAGTTTGTAACTGTTCCCTCAAAAATTTCATCACAATTTTCTAATTTTCATATTGTCAAATTTTAGTAAAGTATACCTCCACATGTTGCTAGACAATAAGTTGGTGCACCTTCTTACATGCTGTGAGATTTGTCAGTCCCAGTGATTGTCCCATAACATCAGATCATGGATATTTCAAGAACTCTGTGAGATTCTTCAGTAGTTCATGAACTGTTCATGAACTACTTTTAAGACCAGTTCATTTCCAAAAGTGCATGAAAACCAATCAAGAACTTTATAAGTATAGTTCATGAACTGTTCTTGAAAGGCTCGAAATGTTCATGATGTCATGAACTTCATTTTGCAGGGGTTATTCTTATGTGTTGATTCCTTACAAGGAAAAAAATGTGTTTAGTGTTTAGTTCATCTTTATGTATGTGTTGATACATTTTTAGCCTTTCTTCAGATACCATTAGTTGGATTTTTTTCATATAAATGCAAGTGGTTTTTTTTCACTGTTTTATAGCCATTTTTCGATTACCTTCCCAATGCCAAAAGTATATATTTTCGTAATTTCTGTGTAAAAATTCCAATTAACAATTTCTATCTCAGCCTCATTCTCAATCAAAATAATATATTAATCTCCACTTTGAACAAAATAAAGTAAAGCAGGTTGTTTTTTTCTTTAAATCATCCCAGATCCCATGGAGAAAATATGATTGATTCTATTGTCTCTTGAGCGTTACATTTTAAAATATTTTGGGTTTGGGTGCAAAACTGAGAGAAAGCTCTCACATCTCATGAATAAAACATCTCTAAATGTATATATAAGTGCATAGAATTTTGTGGATGGCACCTTCTTTTACTATCTCACAACATTTTTAGAGCACATTGGTAAAATCATTTCAAAATTGATAAAATGTATTACTCTCTTCTGAAAATCAGGGACATGTGAATAAATCGGTGAAATTTGCCAGTCTAGAAAGAAAGAAGGATCTTTACGGCTGATATTATTTTAATGTTAATCTGACATTTATACTAAATTTAAAGTTAGTTCGGAACTTTGTTTATCCAATTAAAAAAAATTTTGAAGTAAAAAAACAGTTTGCAAGTTTTTTATATACTCTAGCTATGTTTACAGTACACACAAGGTGTTTTTTCCAGTTGTCCCCAATCACCGCGATGTCCAGCCAGCATGTGCTCGTGAATATGGTTACCCAAATGCTCCCCCAGATTCACCCGTCACCCTAATTAGAGTGTCTGATCACGGTGACAACTAATTTTGTCACCGCAAATTGCGATAACTGGACACGGTGTTTCGCGTTGTCCACATTTTGGTCGTGACTTGAATTTTGTTATGTTTTTTGCTAATTATAACTTTTAATTATTAATAAAAAAAATAGAAATATATTTGTATTTTGATGGTTTTCGGAACATCCCGACGCCCAAAACATTTTACTTATGATGCCGCTATCAACAACCTAACATACTGTAGGATCAAATAAAACAACCCGGCAACACAATCAAACTTAAAAAAGCAAACTAACTTTATCTATTTCAAACTTAGTCTGATTTAATAATCCAAAATACCAATCTATTTTCAATGTCTCAAACTGTCTCTTTTTATCTTTTTAATGCCATAAGCTCACAAAACGAGACAATCGTGGTGGCATTCTTTGATCTCATGACACCTGCAGCTTTATCTGAGATTAAAAAAAGTTTGCAGAAACAATTACTTTATTGGGCAAAATGAAATAAAAGAAACTTGTTACTGGAATATTATAAATTGGCTTTGGCAGTTACTGAAAAGTTAGAGGTGATGGTAAATGACAAAACAAAAAACAAGCAACTTGTTTTGATATTCTACATTAAATTTTATTCGTTTATCATGTGTATTTTGGTAATATTCCTGTTGTTCATGTGATCCACACAAAATAATAAAATTGAATATCTATATAAGAAAGCATAATTCGCAAAGAGAGGTCTCACAACTGAACCTTGCGGGACACCAAATATAGCCGATGGTAGTTCTGTTTTTAGAACACATTAGGAACTTTTTTAACGCAGTATTTTTGAAAATTGTTGTATTCTACATTTTGAACTTCAATCAACATAACAAAATAGTTGTCTTTTTTGGTTGGGTGATGGACCTGCTTCGCAAAAAGGGGGGGGGGGGGGGGGGGGGGGGGGGGGGGGGGGGGGGGGGGGGGGGGGGGGGGGGGGGGGGGGGGGGGGACTGCCTAGTCAAATTTCAAAGATTCTCCATTAGTACCGAGTACATCTTTGCTATATATGTATATATAAATTAAAGTCTGCAAGTAGGAACACTGTTAAATGGAAATTCTAACGGCAAAAGTCAGAAAAAATACAGTGAATAGCTGAGTAGTAGCGCAATACAATCCAAATCAGGTGGGGTTAAAAGATCTGTGATAATCAGCCAGCCTTAACAAGGCTGGGAATAGTCAGAGGGGAGGGTTGAGAAAATATGCGATAATTCGGGAACAGTTGGAAGGAAGGGGTTGGAAAATCGGTGGTAATTAGCCATGCTGGACAATGGAATAGACTGGGAAATCACAGTTATGCATGTCCCTGATGGCAAAGTGGAAAGTGGAAAATCAATGGTGATTTGGAAGGGCGGGCCAAATATGGTAATTGTGTGTAAAGGATAGCAGTTGAGTGGGGAGGATCGGCATTGATTGGTCAGCCCAAACCAATTGAGATTTTAAAATTTCCTGAGCCCAGTTCCAAATCACTTTTTGAGCTACAAGCATGCTTCCCTGTTCACCTTTTACATTTACTACAAGCCTCAAAGAACACTTTAACAAGCCTGAAAATTACAGAACATTTCAATTTTTTTTTTTTTTTAATTATTATAAGGAAAGGAATCATTGTTTTCTGTGAGGTTACTTTTTGGGTCGATTGTTAAAATCGAGCCAATGTTAACAGAGTATATCGGCCTTACGGCCGAACGCACAACATACAAACAAGTAGTTCCATATAAACAGTTGTTAGGCATTATAGCGATTTCTGTTTTCAAAATTATATAGTAATAAATCTAAATAATTTAAAAACATTTCAGAATAGAATAATATTATTTCGTTATTGTTCTTTAAATGTGTAATTAATCGTAAATACTATTAATGCGCGAACGAATGACTTGGACATACAAATTTATAAGAACTCGTTTTTTACCTATAACTCTATAGTCGGCGGACATGGAGCAGTTGGTAGAGATGCTGGAAATTGAAATTGCGCTGACTTACTGCGGCGGACGTGAGTTCGAAACCCATCTAATACAGTTTTTTTTACATTTTTCTTCTGTTTTAGTTATAATTTTAAGACTTTAAACCATTTTAAATGTTTTACAGCAAATAATCATAGAAAGCTTCATTCATGTCAAACTTATAAGGATCGATAATGTTAATAAGACATACTGTATACATATTATTCGATAACAGTAAAGTTCAGTCAGTAGTCGTGTCAGGTTTTGCTTGTACAACCAGAATTGGTTTCCTTGGGTTCTTTTGGGGCCATGCCTCAACATCAATCATCACCAATTTCTAGAATATTTACATGTCAGTTTTGTTTGTGGGCCCGCTGTGATACTTTGTATCACTGTTTTTCTTGTTCAGTTATTAATTTACTCTGTGTCTTCTTTGATCTTGCTCATTGTTCAGTTTTTGCCTACAATTTAGGATAGGAATTTATTTTGTATTATTGACACAATACACTCAACCCTAGGGGCAAATCCCATAACTTTTGAATGACATTAAAAGTTGTGCAAACTTTGAATTTTCAGTTCAGGTTTGTAAAAATCCACTTCTCAGTTACCATTCACAGCTATGATACTTTATAGGGTAGTTGAACATACATGTAGTCACTGAATGCAAAAGGTAAGCACATGGGTTCCTATCAAAAGTAAAGTTTACACATATGGTTAAAGGTCAAACTCTGTGGACATTTGTGTCTCCAGTTTGTTGATAACTTTACTCATGCATGGGTTGCCCTGATATTTACACATGTATGTGTACAGTCTGTGTTGTTCAGAGACAATCGACCCTCCAGCACTTTCAGTCCTTTGATTAACACCTGTTACTGTTTAAATTGTTATGGTAGAGAAGGGATTCTTTCCAATATTGCTACTAAATATAACAAAACCCAATATTACAACCCAGCTCATAAACACCTTTTTCCTGAAATATCAGAAACAGCAGATTTTTACCATTCCCTATCCAATCTGGTCGGCCATGTGATACTGTTACAGTAAAAATTATCTATTTATAGTAATCAAAACCTGTGCTTATCACACAAGAGTGATCTCACATAGTTGAACAAAGTTTCTGTAAGTTTTGCAATTCAATTTTAGAATAATAAATTTCTCCGCCAGGTAGCAGAATGCAGTATCCAATCCATTTTCACCGTTCATATGGTGAAGGCTAATTCTTCTATTCCTTTTGCCGAAGTTTAAGCTTAAGGTACCGATCGAGGGTCGGCTCAGTGGAGTTAAATTACCCATTTAGACAATAATTGTATTATATATTTTGTATCTTTTATATAGATTATGACTAAAACAAGTAGTTTTCATGATTTTTAAAACTTTTTTATGTTTTTGGCCTTTGACATTGTATGATATTTGATAAATTTCGTAAAATTTTGAACAGCGATAGCAAAGCCATTTTTTCGATTTTTACCACCAAATTCATAAAAGATGTATATAATTATAATGTCTAGGGATCCGTGTCACAGATTTTCCATATCATTCTCCAAACAAAAAATATTTAACATCAAAGAAATTTCAGCCTTTTTTTCTGACCGCTTGTTACGTATTTAAAGATAATTAATCCCCTGACCAATTTATAAAAAATTCCTGACACGGATCCCTCCGTAATTAAATTCTCTTTAAACTGGTCCAAACCCCATGTTAATCGACCTCCAATTAACAAAATTATGCTTGTTCAAAGTTGACACATCTTCCTTCAAAGCAAGTGTCAAAAAACGCCGATTTCTAAAGACACTCATAATTTGATTGGATTATATGAAACAAAACCCGTTTAAATGCATCCAATTATACGTAAGTACAATTATATGATTATCCATACAATACTTAACCCTGTCATATCAGAAAAAATACAAGATCCGCCCACAAAATCATTTTAATGCGAGAAATACAACTTTTTTCTTTGTGATTTATTGCTACCACGGTATTTCGACAAGACGGTCACGTGAGTATCTAAAGTATTTGAGGTACACAGCGGGGAAAATGGAGAAAGTTGAACGAGAACTTATATCTGCAGTAGTGTCGGCAGGGTATTTGATAATTATTACACTCGAAGCTGTTGTTAACGACTTGAAAACATGTTAATAGTGTTTAAGCATTTGATGTAACTTTTAAAAAATATAATTAGGTAAAACTCCGATTTTATCCACACAAAAAAAGTAATTAATTTAGTAATCTGAGCTAATAAGGCGATGAATAAAATTTGGCAATATCTGTAAATAATAAACACAACTACCATGCAGTGCCCTTTGTACAACTGTTTTATACAAATTATAAGATATAACATAATAAAAGGTTATGAAAATTGCTAAAAATGACTTTGTCATGAACGCAAATTCATTTGAATACTATGATAGTTAACTGTACCGTTGTGAAAAAAACTTGTCATTTTGTGAAATTGGATTTTACAGTGATGTTTTCAATTTGTTAAGTTTTATATGTATTTATTAATCAATTAGAATTTAATTTCGCAGAAGTATGTATGATGTGTTGAATCAATCACATTCTAAACTTGAAAGAAATCCGCATACAAATAATCCAGTTATACCGAGTTATATAAGTGTCGGGTTAGAAGTGGCTCCAAGTGTGTAAATAATTTAGTATAAATAGTTCATTTATATAGGTATATTTCACTCCTTTGTTGTAGGCTATGCTTTACAGTTTATTTAGTGTTTTTGTTGTTGTTGTTATGAGCCAGAATGATTCGGCATCTTGTTTTCTAATCAAGCATCATCAATATGTGTAATGTCGGCTACGGTCTATACCTACCTACTTAGTCAACCATACCTTGCGCGCGTGCTTTACTGATCGCGTGTCATACTGACAATTTTCGATTTATGAATGCTAGTTTTTTTGTATTTTAGTAAACATTCGGCAAAAAATATAAACAATATATATTATTATTATAATTATTAGATGAGCAGGTGTGCCTTTACGACAGTGAAATGTAGCTTTATGAAAAGGGACCGAGATAATACTACCACGAGAAAGTAATGATAACACTTTTTTCTAACTTTAGAATCATTATACATGTACCTGCTTACTTCTGTGCATCACAACCCCGTTTGTTTAGTGAACAATTGATTATATGATAAACTTCTGGTCTTCGCATATGCAGCTTTACCAAGACGCCTTCTTATTTGAAAACGAAACGTTCTATTACAACATTTTTTCCAGATCAAATGCATATTCATTTTTTCAAAAAAGTAATTCACAAACTTTTATGAATTCTAATATTCAAATGCTTTTAGGTCACACATTTCTTCACATGCCGACTTGTGTGGAAGGATTTGTAAAGAGAATAACTTTTAGTTTATTTGTTTCCGTAACATATTCGTTTATCTTTTGCATTCATTTTAATAGATTCTGTCAAAAATAAAAACGAATTTGATTTACGCATTGATAGTATGCAGTTAGTATTTCAGTGGGATGACAATTTATACAAACAAATAATCCAAATTTTTACAACTACCTGATAATTGTTCATTTTTAATTGCTGAATTGCTAAGCGTGCACATCTTATCATCGAAACAATTAACTGATCAATACCAGTTGACTCTACCAGTTTACTGATTATCCCTTATCGGTGCCTCAAAAGGGGCAGAGCTATGGACGGTTACTGACACACATAGAGCGCGACGCTGTTGGAATACATACCGATCAACTTTAACGGTTCATAAAGCACGTTTTAATTATTTTTTCAGCATCTTTGATTTCGCTTATATGTAGAAGTTAAATTGAACATAAAATAATGCATAAAAACAGAAATTTGCGATTTTAAAGCAAATTAGCATCGATCGGTACCTTAAGAAGAGCTACTGTACTGGAAAGCCTCTGATTGTAATTGATTGGATTAGTGTATTTCAGAATTGGTATTACAAAATCAAGTAGCTCTAACTAGTGACTGTGCTAATTTTCTATTGAAATTTGACATCATACTTGGATTGAAAGTGACCATCAGAGCTTCACTGGAAGTCAGTTGAGCTATAAAGGACCATCATGACCCTCTTGTTAATGACAGTCAGCAGTTTGTTTGATTAATGGGAACCAGTGGGCTGACAGAATTCCAGGAACACTTTACTTATATAATACATTAAACAGTGTGCTTATACATTCCATGAAATTTATGTTCTGATGTAAGGATCAAAAAACAGTTTCTGTTCATTATAACCTTGCCACAGTCTTCTGGAACCCAAGATTTCCTTTGCAGCTAATTTTCTGCTTCTTCATCAGTGAACATTTGCAGGTTTAATGTAAAGTGTGTCAAGGGACTGAGTTAGAAACTGTAGGAAAAGTAGATATTTATGTACCTTCGATTGGTACCAACCAGGGTACATAAATCTTTATTAATCATAGTAAATGCCAGGTTCACAGTAATATTTGTGTAGGAAGCTTCTATATTAAAAAATCTCCTTCGATGTACGTGTTTCAAGACTTTGGAATGCAGCTGAAGTTTGTACTTTTCTTGTAATACACCTTCAAGAGTACTTGACAAAATGTTTCTTACTTAAAGCTTTCTAGCTGTCCTTTCACATTCTGTTCTGTTATATTTATTTTATGTGTGTAAGTGAATCCATATGTCTGAGATGTTACATAATTGTCATTTGTGCAATAAAACAATGATCAGATATGCAAGACATTTCATTGAAAACTCTTCTCTTTTTGAGGAAGCATTTTTGCAGAAAATGCTTTGTCTTTGAGTTAGAATTTTGCGGAAATTTTACAGTCTTTGAGTAAGCATTTTTGCAGAAAAAAATGTGTATTCTTGGAAGAAAAGACAAAATGTTATTATGTCTTTGAGGGTGTGACAGGACAAATTGGCAGAATTCAGTCACAGTTGTTATCAGAATGATAGAAGGTAATCAGTAAGAGTTTTCAGAAATCTTTCCAGACCGTAATGGGGTGATGCAGTTTGTATAAAGATGACAGTACTTTTACCTTCTTACATGTTAAGAGCGAGGAAATGTGTTAATGGGGTAGCTTCAGTAATTACTTTATTGATGACGTCAAACCCAAGATGAATCTGCTAATGAAATTATGGTGTCAATTATAGGAATGTGTGTTAATCATAAAAATGCATCAGGGCATGTGTTTGCTGACAAACTTTTATTACAAATATTCATTTATGTAAGTACCTTTATGATACAGTGCATTCTGTACGGTAATGAATAGAGTATATATTGTATAGTTTTGCAGGTACATTCATTAAATAGTAAAGCACATATTCATTTTTTTATGCATTTTTGTCAGTCTGACTTCTTGAAAGACCTGATGTCTTAGTTGCTAAATAAAACCTTTCCATTACTATTTCATGCATTTTGTTTTAATCTCACCACTTAAGATACTTTAAGGTTTTGTTGTAAGCACCAGTATGTTTATACCATTGTAAAATTGCACATAAAGAACATTATGGACTCTCTTTTCTGCTACCTCAATAGCTATAATTGCAATAGCATCAGATTTTCTAAAGAACTTTGATTTCACCATGTAGACAACTGGAATCAAATTAGTACCAGGCTTTACAACAGTCGTTAGGATTATGTAATTAATGCATGGACATTTCAAGGTCTGATTAACACTGAAAAATAACTATTGCGTTGTAAATATTCAAATTACAGTTTGATTTTCTGTTAGGTCATGTGGATATAACTAATTAAACTAACATTGTAACTTCAGGTCTCAAACTATATATTCTTCAGAATCAGTAATAGGAATCCTGAAATCAACAAAGAGGTAGTGGGGGGAGGGGTCAGTCCGTGCTATAACCAGTGCATTTGTATAATTATACCCCCGAAACAAAGTTTAGGGGGGTATATAGGAGTCACCCGGTAGGTTGTTGGTCGGTCGGTCGGTCGGGCGGGCGGCCTACTGGTTGTACTTCATACAATGGTCAAGTACAATGAGAGGAAGTGCAGTGCACATGAACCATAACTCTATCTTGACTAATCACAGAGTTATTGCCCTTTGTTACTTTTCCTTGTCTGGAGCATAATTCAATCAAAGGACTGAAAGTGCTGGAGGGTCGATTGTCTCTGAACAACACAGACTGTACACATACATGTGTAAATATCAGGACAACCCATGCATGAGTAAAGTTATCAACAAACTTGAGACACAAATGTCCACAGAGTTTGACCTTTAACCATATGTGTAAACTTTACTTTTGATAGGAACCCATGTGCTTACCTTTTGCATTCAGTGACTACATGTTTTTTAATGTCATTCAAAAGTTATGGGATTTGCCCATAGGGTTGATTGTATTGTGTCAATAATACAAAATAAATTCCTACCCTAAATTGTAGGCAAAAACTGAACAGTGAGCAAGATCAAAGAAGACACAGAGTAAATAAATAAATGAACAAGAAAAAAAGTGATACAAAGTATCACAGCGGGCCCACAAACAAAACTGACATGTAAATATTCTAGAAATTGGTGATGATTGATGTTGAGGCATGGCCCCAAAAGAACCCAAGGAAACCAATTCTGGTTGTACAAGCAAAACCTGACACGACTACTGACTGAACTTTACTGTTATCGAATAATATGTATACAGTATGTCTTATTAACATTATCCTTATAAGTTTGACATGAATGAAGTTTTCTATGATTATTTGCTGTAAAACATTTAAAATGGTTTAAAGTCTTAAAATTAGTAGAACAGAAGAAAAATGTAAAAAAAAAAAGCTGTATTAGATGGGTTTCGAACTCACGTCCGCCGCAGTAAGTCTGCGCAAATTCAATTTCCAGCATCTCTATCAACTGCTCTACGTCCGCCGACTATAGAGTTATAGGTAAAAAACGAGTTCTTATAAATTTTTATGTCCAAGTCGTTCGTTCGCGCATTAATAGTATTTACGATTAATTACACATTTAAAGAACAATAATGAAATAATATTATTCTATTCTGAAATGTTTTTAAATTATTAAGCAGGTTTTTTCAAAAAAACCTACTTATTAGAATGGCGATGTCAATGGCATGGCAAACATTGGTTTCCGTTGGATAACTTTAGTTAGGAGTGACCAATTGCAATGAAACTTGGTGTGTAGGTAGCTTGCCTGGAGACGCCTGGGATTGCATTTGGGGTCACTAGGGTCAAGGTCAAGGTCACTGTTACTAAAAATAGAAAAATAGTTTCCTTTAATAACTCAAGTTAGGAGTGACTAATTGCAATCAAACTCAGTGTGTAGGTAGCTTGTGTAGAGAGGAAGCTTGGGATTGCATTAGGGGTCACTTGGTTCAAGGTCAAGGGCACTGTTACTAAAAATAGAAAAATGGTTTCCACTCAATAACTTGAGTTAGGGAGGACCAAAATTGTAATGAAACTTGGTGTGTAGGTAGCTTGCGTGGAGAGGAAGCTTTGATTCACTATGGTCAAGGTCAAGGTCACTGTTACTAAAAATAGATTTTTATTTATTTTTAGTTTTTAGATTGTTTTAAGCAAAAAAAATTTTTTTTGGGTCAAGGTCACTTGACTGAAGGTCAAGGTCACTGTTACTAAATATAGATTTTATTTAATTTAAGTTTTTTGATTGTTATAAAAAAACAAATTTTTTTCTGGGGGGGTCAAGGTCACTAGGGTCAAGGTCAAGGTCAGTGTAACTTAAAATAGATTTTTATTTATTTTTAGTTTTTAGATTGTTTTAAGCCCAAAATTTTTTTTTTGGGTCAATGTCACTTGGCTCAAGGTCAAGGTCACTGTTACTAAAAATAGATTTTTATTTATTTTTAGTATTTTGATTGTTTTAAGCAAAAAAAAATTTTTCGGGGTCAAGGTCACTAGGGTCAAGGTCAAGGTCACTGTTACTAAAAGTAGATTTTTATTTATTTTTAGTTTTTAAATTGTTTTAAGCAAAAAAATTTTTTTTAGGGTCAAGGTCACTTGGGTCAAGGTCACTGTTACTAAAAATAGATTTTTATTTATTTTTAGTATTTTGATTGTTTTAAGCAAAAAAAAAATTTTTCGGGGTCAAGGTCACTAGGGTCAAGGTCAAGGTCACTGTTACTAAAAATAGATTTTTATTTATTTTTAGTTTTTAGATTGTTTTAAGCAAAAAAAAAATTTGGGGGTCAAGGTCACTTGGATCAAGGTCAAGGGCACTGTTACTAAAAATAGATTTTTATTTATTTTTAGTTTTTTGATTGTTTTAAGCAAAAAAAAAAATTTGGGGGTCAAGGTCACTAGGGTCAAGGTCACTGTTACTAAAAATGTAAAAAAAAATTTAGTTTTTAAATTGTGCGAAAAAAAATTTGGGCCCAAGGTCACAAGGGTCAAGGTCAAGGGCACTGTTACTAAGATAGGGAGGAGTCAAGATGACTGTTTTTTTTTAATTCTACAATTTCTACAGGCGCTGTTTAAACCTGCTTTGGCGGCATTGCCGCGTCTTCTTGTTTAGATTTATTACTATATAATTGTGAAAACAGAAATCGCTATAATGCCTAACAACTGTTTATATGGAACTACTTGTTTGTATGTTGTGCGTTTGTATGTTGTGCGTTCGGCCGTAAGGCCGATATTCTCTGTTAATATTGGCTCGATTTTAACAATCGACCCAAAAACTAGTGGTTGGAATTTGATACAACTTCATACAATGTACAAGCACAATGAGAGGAAGTGCAGTGTACAAGAACCATAACTCTATCTTGACAAATTACAGAGTTATTGCCAAGAACAATATCTTTTTTAGTTTTTTTTTGCAAGGTATTCATTACTACGAACTTCATCAGTTTATAAAGCAGTCTTTCGAGGGTATTAATCACATTTAGTGATAGGTCTAGTTTATTTAACTGTACTGTAGTTCAAATTAATTAATTGATATGATCAATGACATGAAAATTTGCTATTCAAGATGGTAACAGTTGTACATCAAAAGAATGAAATGCTGAAGAACTTCGTACCTTTCCTGTGTGCCAAAAAATTAACAATTTCTCCAATTGTTCCTCATAAAATTATCTGGTATTTATATGCATATATTAAAGGAATAGCAGAGCTAACATTAAGCATTATATGAGGTAAAAGCAAATTATACTGAATGATAAGCATCTATTCTAAACAAAAAAGGAGAATTGTTTAATCTTAATTAGTTCTGGATGGTATTAAATTTGTTGGTAATGGCTCATTATTGGAGAAACTATATAGCTTAGTGCATCTTTCCTCAGATGTAGGTATTAAGACTTTTGCATATCGGTTAGTGTATAAATTTGACACAATATGTGACAGGTAAGTGTGACACAATTAATGTGATACAATGTATGTGACAGATTAATGTGACACAATCAATGAGACAGATAAATGCGACACAATTAATGTGACACAATCAGTGAGACAGATAAATGTGACACAATTAATGTGAAACAATCAATGTGACAGATAAATGTGGCACAATGTATGACACTCTGATAGATCATGATATAATATATGTTGCAGATATTTGTGACAAAATGTTTGATGCAGTAGACATGTAGCACTGTAAGCTATATACATTTGTATGTAAAAGTTGTAGTAAATGCATAATTCATTATTTATTCCAAGGTTAAGTGACAGTAACTATGGCAATAGTTTAATGCTTGAAAATCATACAACATAAATGATATTTTAATGTTGAACCTATTATCATTGAAAAAACAGTATTAAATTACATCATAAATAATAACCCCTAGTAAATTTGATTCTAGTTGTCTTAAGTCAAATCAAAGCGCTTTGGAAAAATCTGACACTATTGCAAATAACTACTGAGATGGCAGAAAAGAGAAAGTTTACATCATAAATAATAGCGTCATAATTTTATGAATAAATCTTAGCATTTATTTTGTTTAAAATATTCAAAATGAATGACTGTGATCTCCGAGTCCTGATGCTGATTGGCTACAGAGAGCTGGATTGATTAACTATATCAAAATGTACTGCTACTACAGTAGCTGTAAATTATCTACTCACTGCTTAAATTGTCAAGTGTTTAAGAGTCCTGTGACATGAAATGACTGTAATCTCACATTGATTGCTACTGACCATGTCTCTTTATGTGAGAAAGTTGCCAGTTGCAGTCTAAGTACTGGTCCTTTCCAGACACAATAGTTAGGTAAACTAAAATGCCTGTATGTAAAAACGGCTGAAATGCTGAAATGCGGTTGAAATGGGCTTTAAACACAGCAAACAATGTACTGAGACAGTTCCTGAGAAATTGTCTGGTAATAAATGACATTGCTTAGAATTAATGATTTTGATATATTGACACAAAACAGTACCATTGATTATCCCAATTGTTCCTTGACTTGCCAACTGAAATGGAGACAAACTACACCAAAGTTAATTTTGGATATAACAAATCTAATTACATGGGTATATTGTTTGCAAGTGAAGTGAGAATTTCTTGAAAGTGTTCGTAAATCAAATTAGGTGTTCTGCCTACATTTAGAGAGAAATAGCTGCAAGAATTACATAGACTTAAAAGCTTGAAATGAGTTCTGTATTAAGATGGTCAAGTTGCTGCAAGTGACAGCTGCTTCATGTAGAAAAGTTGTAACTTACCTGCATATTGTTACAGCAGTGAAGTGATCTCATTGGTGGGGTACCCATTTTTGGTCTGATGTTGTTCATTCTGTAATATTTTGTGTTACCAACCTGGAAAATAGGAGAGGAACACCTTATATATTTTTTTAATGACATATATCTTTCATCTGTCTAAGCATGTTGGTCCATTTTGCTTTTGTTGTAAAACAGGGAATGCCATTATATTGACATTGTATTTCTTTAATTTGTGGACATTTTGCTTTCACTGTATAATGCCATTATGACATTGTATTTTTTTAATTTGTGTACATACTGATCAAATGTTTTGTAAACTGATATATATATTGAATCATTTTGTACAAATACTCTGCAAATACTATAATATTTAATACTGCAGCTGCAGCATTACAGCAAAGTGTGTTAAGGTTATGATGAAAGTTTACATATTTTTTTATCACCCTTTGAATTTGTCACGCCCTTTTCCAATATTTCATTTCCTGCCAATATCTCAGTTCCAATAATACATTACATTTGAACACAAAGACCTTAACTAGTTAATTTGAGTTATTCCCCTTTTTTGAATTTTTCGGCTATTCAAATTAACTAGATATTGAGGATATTACATTAGAGAAAGTGTGTGTGCAAGAACTGTCATTCTACCTGAATTATTTATTAATCTCTGTTTGTATCATTTTCTTGTGTGGTTAATATCTTAATTGATCATGTACAGAATATGGAAGTTATTGGCGTTTTTTTCTCATGTGCCTGCAAGCATGAGACTTGCTTTTGTTTCAAGTTTTTACAAATAAATCTGTTTTGTTAAATCAATAATTTTTTTTCAATAGTTTTGTACTTGCAAAATGCAACCTGCAGTTATTAATGTAAAGCCCCAATTGAGGCAGCTGATTCTATGAAAGGATTCTTATAGATCAGTGATAGTTATACCCCCAAAACGAAGTTTAGGGGGGTATATAGGAGTCACCCGGTGGTTGGTCGGTCGGTCGGGTCGGTCGGTCGGGGTCGGTCGGTCGGTCGGGTCGGTCGGGCGGTCTGTTGCATTTTCCTTGTCCGGAGCATAACTTGAAAACTACTAGTTGGAATTCAATACAACTTCATACAATGGTCAAGCACATTGAGAGGAAGTGCAGTGCACAAGAACTATAACTCCATCTTGACTAATTACAGAGTTATTGCCCTTTGTTACTTTTCCTTGTCGGGCGGAGCATAACTTGAAAACTACTGGTTGGAATTCAATACAACTTCATACAATGGTCAAGCACATTGAGAGGAAGTGCAGTGCACAAGAACTATAACTCCATCTTGACTACTTACAGAGTTATTGCCCTTTGTTACTTTTCCTTGTCCGGAGCATAACTTGAAAACTACTGGTTGGAATTCAATACAACTTCATACAATGGTCAAGCACATTGAGAGGAAGTGCAGTGCACAAGAACCATAACTCCATCTTGACTAATTACAGAGTTATTGCCCTTTGTTACTTTTCCTTGTCCGGAGCATAACTTGAAATCTACTGGTTGGAATTCAATACAACTTCATACAATGGTCAAGCACACTCAGAGGAAGTGCAGTGTACAAGAACTATAACTCTATCTTGAGTATTTACTGAGTTATTGCCCTTTGTTACTTTTCCTTGTCCGGAGAGCATAACTTGAAAACTACTGGTTGGAATTCAATACAACTTCATACAATGATCAAGCACATTGAGAGGAAGTGCAGTGCACAAGAACTATAACGCCATCTTGACTAATTACAGAGTTATTGCCCTTTGTTACTTTTCCTTGTCCGGAGCATAACTTGAAAACTACTGGTTGGAATTCAATACAACTTCATACAATGATCAAGCACACTCAGAGGAAGTGCAGTGTACAAGAACTATAACTCTATCTTGAGTATTTACTGAGTTATTGCCCTTTGTTACTTTTCCTTGTCCGAAGCATTACTTGAAAACTACTGGTTGGAATTCAATACAACCTCATACAATGGTCAAGTACATTTAGAGGAAGTGCAGTGCACAGGAATCATAACTCCATCTTGACTCATTACAGAGTTATTACCCTTTGTTACTTTTCCTTGTCCGGAGCATAACTTGAAAACTTCTGGTTGGAATTCAATACAACTTCATACAATGGTCAAGCACAGTGAGAGGGAGTGCAGTGCACAGTAACCATAACTCAATCTTGACTAATTACAGGGTTATTGCCCTTTGTTACTTTTCCCTGTCTGGAGCATTTTTCGAAAACTACAAGTTGGAATTCAGTACAACTTCATACAATGGTCAAGCACAATGAGAGGAACTGCTAAGAACAATATCTCTTTTTAGTTTGTTTGCAAGGTATTATGTTACTACGAACTTCTTCAGTTTATAAAGCAATCCTTTTGGGGGTATTAATCACATTTAGTGATAGCTCTAGTTATTTTTAGTAACGACTGATGCAAATAAAATCAGTATGACGTATTTTGCACTCAAAACAATTATAAGATAAAAGCATGCCACATAATTACTAAACATTTGAATAATTAATGAAGAAAGGAACTTCTGTTCTGTTCTAATACCAGTCGTTAGGAAACTATAAAGTTTTATCAAAAATGTGAGTGGATTTCTGGACTTCTTCTAAAAATGATTTTGCGCAGCTCACATAAATGTTATCTGTACCTGAAAAATCCATTTCAGAAATTGGTTAAATTACACATAATTTTGTGACTTATTGTCCTTAGTAAAAAGTTACTTTAGTTTTACTGTAATAATGATAAAATTATTATTAATTTATGGTTAATTCACTGACTTGCTGTTCCGATTAATTGCAGTCTGCACAGGCAGCTTTAGTAAACTTACAGCTGCTTGCGAGTTTTGGTTCTTATGTTTAGGAACAGTTCTTGAATTGTTCTAGAACATTGAGAACAGTTCTTGAACATACCACAACCATTGTTAATGGCTGTTCAAGAACATCTGTCCTTGAACTGTTCAAGAACATCGTTTAAGAACAGTTCTTGCATTTTTAAGAATGAATTAAGTTCTTAAATGGTTCTTTAAATGGTCTGGAATATGTTCTTCAACAGTTTAAGAATATTTCAAGAACATGCACGTTTTTAAAGTGTTCTAATAGTGTTCTTGACTATTAATGTGTAACAGGAACAGTAGTTCTTGAATTGCTCTTGATGTGTTCTTCAAGTGTTCATGACCTGTTCAAGCAGTTTTAAGAAATGTAAAATGAGAATTTTATGAACATATTTCTGGAACAATTCAAGAACTGTTATTATAAGTTCATGAACAGTACCAGAACATTTCTAGTACAAAATGTCCAAGATGTATGACATGTGTTCTTGAAACTCAAGGCTCATGTTCAAGATCTGTCATGTGGTCACAGGTCATGAGACTTTATCTCCAGTCGCCACTGAAAGATTTTCATGAAACTTGGGTCAAATGTAATTATCTCATCAAGACTGTATGAATGTGCATAAGTATAAGAGGGAGCAGTAGTGTAGAGGTTAAGATGTCTGCCACTCATCCTGTAGGTTGCAGGTTCAAGCCCCACTGGAGTCACGACTGTATAACCACCTCATATGACACCAGTACTGGTTTATGCCAGGAAGCGTACTTGAGAGTGACTCAATAAGTTTACAATCAAGCTGAGAGTGACTCAATAAGTTTACAATCAAGCTGAGAGTGACTCAATAAGTTTACAATCAAGCTGAAATAAATAAGTATAAACTAAGTCTCAATGACACAAAGTCAAGGTCACATGTAGTGGTCAAAGGTCATCATACAGTATCTCCGAAACATCTTAAGGTCCATGTAAACTGTTTGAAATTGTGCCCAAAATGAATTGCGTCTCATATGAATGTTGCATTTTCATCTGGACTTGTTTTAAATCTTATCAATGTTTATTCCTTCCATGGTTACATTCTTAGAGTAACCTGGATGTTCAACATCTTTAAGCAGCATCTGTCTAGCAACTGGCAACTCACTGTCAAACATTTCTATCAGTTTCTTAATAGGGAAAGAAATGGGGGGAAAAAAACCCTCGAGGAATAGAGAAATCTTATTCATTGAATCTGTAACCTCTGTAACTCTCCTTATATGTAAATTCCATTAAATAAAACAATAAAAGCATAACAGTCAGTGATAAGCATTCATTATAGTACAATATCATATGTAATTGTCAAACTTAGATAGCAGAAAGAGTAAAGTATATTTACTAAATTGCATGTGTGTAATAGATTTCCTATACCAGGGGAATCAAATAATGCTTGACTGCACTTAACAGCATCAGCCATTTAATGCATTTTCCATCACTTTAAAGATGCAGATATTTGCTTGTATTAATTATAAAGCCCATACATCAGCTAACAACTCAAGTCTTTCATAAATGTTCAAACTATAGCATGAAGCATTTCTATTAAAACTTAACCAACAGCAAAGTAGGTAGGTCATTTTACCAGACTCAGTCTGGTAGGCTTTGTTATCATTTGTCACTCTATGGAGTGAAAAAAGCTGTACAATGCAATATCAAAGTATTTGCCTCCAACTTCCACAGTGTGAATATGGTCTTCAATGAAAGAATTTTGACTGTGACCATTTTTACCAGGATTATGGCCCTTTTTAGCTATTAGGATCGATGAATGTCCGTCTCTAAGAAGACGCCGTCCACATTTAGTTATATTAATCACTAATTTTTTTAATTGTGAACTTGGTATGATGTTTGTCCCAGTAATTACCGGCGAGTTCGAAATGGTTGTCTATCTGTGGTCAAAACCAGGCTGACAGAGCCCAAAAATAGTAAAATCTTGTTAAGGCTCTAGAGGCTACTTTAAATATCCTGGCAATTTGTCAGAAAGGTTGTTTCTATGATTTCTAGCTCAAGTTTTAATATGGTTCACCTGGGGTCAAAAACTAGGTCACACAGCCCAAATATGGAAAAACCTTGTTAACACTCTAGAGGGTAACATTTTCAGCCCAAATATCCTGGAAATTTGTCAGAAAGGTTGTTAAGTTGATTTCTAGCCAAAAGTTCGAATATGGGTCATCTGGGGTCAAAAACTAGGTCACAGCCCAAATATGGAAAAACCTTGTTAACACTCTAGATGTTACATTTTCAGCCCAGATATCCTTGAAATTTGTCAGAAAGGCAGATCATGATCAGACAGAAAAATGGGGAGAAAGTGGGCAGATCATGATCAGACAGGCTAAATTAGGGGGTGGAAAGGCAGATCATGGGGGATCAGACAGCTAAATAATGCATAGCAAACAGGGCAGATCATGATCAGACAGCAAAAATAAAAAAGCTGACAGTGCAGATCAGACCAGCCAACATACAATGAATAGCTTACAGTGCAGATCATGATCAGACAGCAAAAAAAGAATAGCCAACAGTGCAGATCATGATCAGACAGCAAAATAATGAGGCCTAGAGCTTAGATATTCAGCATGTGGCAATAATGACTCTCTACCAAGATTGTTCAGATCCTGACCTCAGGGTCAAAATAACCCTGCCTGGGGGGTCTTTTGAATTTACATAGGCTTATTAAGAGGAATCATGAGCCAAAGGAAAAATGATCCTTTCTGCTATTAATAACCTTTTTATTTTTACCAATGGTAGACAGGTGAGCGATACAGGCCCATCATGGCCCTCTTGTTTATTAGTATAGTTTTAAGAAAAAGACATTGGTATATTAATCACCAATGGAGTTTGAGTGATATATTTTGTGTTTACAGATGCTGTCTATCTGGACCATGCTGGAGCAACCCTGGTGTCTCGTAGTCAGCTTGAGGCTCACCAGCAAGACATTCTCACCAACATTTATGGGAATCCACACAGTAGAAGTGCAAGCAGTCAGCTTACCACAGATACCATAGACCAGATCAGATACAGGTAACAAGTCATAATTACATATTGAAAAATTTATATTTCCTTCACCTCTGCAGCAAAATGTTTACTAGATTACCAAGAGTTTCATACCCGAGCCAGAAATGTGAAGTAGCAGAATTTTTAATAATTACGAAATACTAAATTTTAGTAATGAATTTTAATTACGAATTTTAATTATTATAAAATATTCTGCAGAATTCATAGAAGATCTACGCTGTTTCTTTCTTAAGCACGCACCAAACCTCGTTCTTTATAAATCATGTGAAATGTACAAGACATAATGTGAAGTGTCAGTTCAGAAATTTCTGTCTTAGGTGTGGACTGCTGCATAAAATCAGTCCCATTATTAAAATTAAATCACAGTCTATATAACTGCTCAGACTTTGCTAGAATATGCTGAGCGCATGATGCATGATGCACTCTCTGGTCATAAATTACACAGGAAGGGAAGAGTAAAACATTTAAACTGATTAGCTCACTGCTAGAGCCCAGCATCATTATATAACTGTAAAATATCTTCCCCATGTCATACATTATTGGGATTTATGTATATTTGTTAGAGAAGGTACTTTCATGTCCTCAGGAAAACACTTTCTGTAACATAAAGTTGGTAATAAAAAGCTAGAATTGTAATATTTTTGCCAATTATTGAAGTTCAAGCAGTATAGGGGGAAGACAGGAAGTGAAGCCGGAAACTCAGAGGTGTTATGTGATATTTTTCATCAAATAACCTAGTCTTTTTATTATAGAAGGTAAACATGAACTTTAGAAGGTATACAGTCATGTATCATAGAAGGTAAACATGTATCGTAGAAGGTATACCTGTATTGTAAATGGTATACATTTGTCATAGACAATTTACATGTATCATAAAAGGTATACATGTATCGTAATGGTGTATTGTGTATTGACGATGTTTTTGTTTGAAAATGATAGACTGCAATTTACCATGGTTTGGAAATGGTAGTCTTACAAATTTACCATATTTGGTTTGGAAATGGTAGTCTGACCAAATGAACATGTTTTGTTTGGAAATGGTAGTTTTAATAAATTTACCATGTTTGGTTTTGAAATAGAAGTATTACATAATTTACTATGTTTGGTTCGGAAATAGTGATCTTACAAATTTACCATATTTGGTTTGTAAATGGTAGTCTTACCAATTGACCATGTTTGGTTTGGAAATAGTAGTACATGTAGCAATTTCATGTTTGTTTTGGAAATAGTAGTATTACAAATTTACCATATTTGGTTTGGAAATGGTATAGTCTTACAAATTCACCATATTTGGTTTGAGAATGATAGTCTACCAAATTGACCATGTTGGGTTTTAGTTAGCCAAATTGACCATGTTGGGTTTTAGTCTGCCAAATTGACCATGTAAGATTTTTATAAAGGGAGTCTGACAAAATAGATAAGTGTGGGTCTCCAGAAAGTATGCCAGCCAATTTAAGCTATGGTAGCTGGTCTCCACTGATGTGGTTTGTTATCAACATGACAATGTTTAGTTTCGAGAAATATAAGTAGATTATTTGACTGTTTTTGATATTTGTGTTTGATATTCTCAAACTGAATCATGTTAGATCTTCACAAAGCTAGTCTGACAAAGTAAGGTAGAGAAATATAAATGATTGGCTTTATACTGATGTTTTCTGTTCACTCTGATAATTTTCCTATTTTTGTAAATACAAACTGTAGTATTAAACAACTGTAACTTTTAAGAGGAAAGTCAGTTAATGAATTTTCATCTAAGCTTGCTGTTTCATGTTATAATCCAGTTTCTCTATATGTTATCTATAAAGATTAAAATGCATCAGTTTTCAACATAATTTGGCATTTATCTACTCCTTCTAGACAACTGAAACCTCTATTACATTTTAGTGAAGTGCATCTCTTGAGAAAAATTGCAAATGAATTACACTTTAAAATGTTTTAATTATTTGGTACTGAAGGAATGATAAATTGTCGGCAGAATTTCCTAAAAATCAATAAACCATCATTTTTTTTATTGTATTTTATGATGGGCAATCGCTTGAAATTCAGGAACTTTGTTGTACTAGTTTAGAAATATCAGCTGTTAAAAAGTGTTCTTGCATCTATTCATGTTTATTTATTGATAACAATTAGCCCCATTGTTTAAAATTTCAGAATAAATGTGTCTCTTGTACCTAAGTGTTTAAGAGCTAAAGCTGTATGCAATGTCTGGTGATGAGGACTTAGTTATGTTTGTTTCTCATAGATAATATCTGTTAGCATTCATTGACGACATCTTGAAATTTTGCTGCTTCATTCAATGATTTAGATATTTACATTACTTAAGAAATACAATTATTTTAAATGATGGAAGAATGTTTAAGTATTGTTTAAGTATTATTTAAGTATTGTTTACTTAAAAGAATGCCTGCAGTTGCATCATCTGCGTCATCAAGTTCTAAACAATGGGTTGTGATAGATAACCTCAATGTTTAAGGAACTTTGATACTGTAAAACACAGTAGTGTTCATTGTAAAAACAGATTTATTTTCTCAGTTTGTGATATGTTAGTGTCAATAGTTTTAGTACAACACAGTCATGTTAATAGTCAATGTTTAACAGACATTATGATCTCTATTATATACACTGTAATACAGGTCAATGGGCCTTAGAGAAATTGTCATCAAGAAGTGGTAGTGCATTCACTGAGAGGGTCATGGGTTCGATCCCCACCAGTGGCAAGTAGTGGTTGTGTCCTCAAGACACAGATAATTCCACATTGCTCCTCTCTCTCTTCAAGGTTGATTATATCTGGAGTGAGTCTGAGAGAGCCAAGTTGTAAGAACTGTTTTGCAAAGAAGAAATAAATAAATCAGTATAAATTGATAACTAATAATTTTCTATAATAAGCTATAAAGTTCATTCTTATGATTATGCTCAATGTTCAACAGAACTTGTCTTCTTGAGTTGTGGTAATGGCTGATGTTTAAAGGTCCATTACTAACACCAAATCAAATTTTCTTTTAAATCTGGAATTGTAACGGGGAAACACAGTTTGAAACTGGCTTCTGAAACTTTTCAATAGCCGTGGAGTATTTCCCTGTTTGAAATACTGCTGCAGAAAAACGAGTGAGTGTTTGGGTATTTTCTTAGATTGACCTGGGTTGTCTTTTTGTCCTACTTCCGCTTAATTGAATGTTGTAAACAGTGAGAGATATACTTTGCACATCATTGGAAGTAAAATTCTTCAATTATAATTCCAAATAGACATGCTTATTTATGTACAACCTATTTGCAGTCTCTCTCTGGGAGACTTCTGGAAAATTACAAAGATATAAAAATTTGAAAACTGGAAAACCTCCTTTCGTATTTGAAAAGACAAAATATAATTTATTAATTTTTTTGTTAAACTCAAATTTTCAACACAATAATTATGGTCACATGTCATATTTTCCCTTCTGAGAAGACGCCAAGATTATATCCGTTATAATGACCTTTGAAGGAAATAATTGATCTTAGATTGTTCTCTCTTTTTAATGATGAGCAACGTTTAAGGAAAACAATGTGATCTTAAATTGTTCTCTCTTTTAAATGATGACCAGTGTTTAAGGAAAATAATGTGATCTTAAATTGTTCTTTCTTTTTATTGATGACCAGTGTTTAAGGAAAATAATGTGATCTTAAATTGTTCTTTCTTTTGAATGTGACCAGTGTTTAGAAGGAAAATAATGGGATCTTAAATTGTTCTTTCTTTTTATTGATGACCAGTGTTTAAGGAAAATAATGTGATCTTAAATTGTTCTTTCTTTTGAATAATGACCAGTGTTTAAGGAAAATAATGTGATCTTAAATTGTTCTTTCTTTTAAATGTGACCAGTGTTACAGGAAAACAATGTGATCTTAATTTTCTTCTTTTATGATGACCAGTGTTTAAGGAAAATAATGTGATCTTAAATTGTTCTTTCTTTTGAATGATGACCAGTGTTTAAGGGGGGGGGGAAACAATGTGATCTTAAATTGTTCTTTCTTTTTATTGATGACCAGTGTTTAAGGAAAATAATGTGATCTTAAATTGTTCTTTCTTTTGAATAATGACCAGTGTTTAAGGAAAATAATGTGATCTTAAATTGTTCTTTCTTTTTAATGATGACCAGTGTTAAGGAAAATAAGTATAAATTGTTCTTTCTTTTTAATGATGACCAGTGTTTAAGGAAAATAATGTGATCTTAAATTGTTCTTTCTTTTTAATGATGACCAATGTTTAAGGAAAATAATGTAAACTAAATGCTCTGTAGTACTGAGAATGACAATGTTTACTGAATATTTTGGCATTAATTTGTCCAATTTATGCTGTCGGAGATAATTTGAAGCCGAGACAAACAGTTGGCCTTCCACAATTTACGCTGTCTTTGAAACATTTCAAATTGTTTTGCAGTTTCCTTTAATTACACCACATGATGATTGTCAGTTTGAACAAGTTTATTGTTGAATGGCGAGTATTTTTAACTCAAAACCTTTCAAACTTCAGGTTTTATTGGTTTCATTGTGACAGTTGAAGACTTTATATTTTCAGGATTCTGCAGCACTTTGGAACCACAGCAGAGCAGTATTCTGTCATCTTCACAGCAGGCTGTACAGCTGCGCTAAAACTTGTTGCAGAGACATTTGATTACCATGGTAACCAAAATTGTGACAGGGCTCAGGATGCTGTTGAATGCCATGACAACATTTGCTTGGATACTGCTGATGTCACAAATAAGAATTTCGGAGACGGTAAAAGTCAGATAAGTCAAAGGAAGCCTGCATTTGGAAGGAAAAGAAATGGATGCATTTGTAATAAAAGGGGCAGTTTTAGTTACTTACTGGACAACCACACCTCAGTGCAAGGTATGCGGGAAATAGCCTTTGAGAAGTCTGGAAGAGTGCAATGTCTTGACTGTGATTCTGAAGACACTATACATGTACTGAATGTTCTTCACATGCAGAAAGATACTTGTGCTTGTGGAAATCACTTGTTTGCATACCCAGCTCAGTCCAATTTCTCAGGTAGAAAATATCCTCTTGACTGGGTTACTATGGTGAAGGAAGGTCAAATGGAGTGGCAGAAGACCATAAGAGATTGTGGGTCAAGGTCATCGCAATGTCAAGGTCACTTTTATACAGTATTGGATGCAGCAAGCCTGGTCAGCACTTCTCCATTGGACATTGAATCTGTAAAACCAGACTTTGTAGCCTTGTCATTTTACAAGATGTTTGGTTATCCAACAGGTTTAGGTAGGTATATAAATCTAGCATGCACCAATAATAGTTTCATCTGCCTCAATACCTCCTATTAATCAACCTCCTCTAGTTTATGACTCCTTATGTATAATGCCCTTATTACTGATCTACTTCAATCCTAGACTGATTATAGCCGACATATTATGTGTTCATGAGAAACATTTCTAGTCTGCTGTTACATTAGTTTTATAGTGCACTGGTTTGTATTGAAACTTTGTATGCATAAAACCATTCAATTTTGCAGAATCTGTGATATTGCAGAAAAATATCTGAAACTTGAAATCAGATGCTAAAGTTTTGCCATGGAATATTGATTAAGACTATTGCAGGACTATGGAAGTCTAAACATTTGCTCTTCAGTCATGTGTGGTATAAAAATTCCAGACCCCCCCCCTTTGCAGCCTTGAATATGCTTCATTATATGGCAGTAGTAGAGAAACCCAGTAAACCTCAAGATTAGCAATACTCAAACCAAACCTAAATCAGTCAACAGAAACCAAAAAACTGAATTGCCAGCCCTTTTACTATCAGTCACAGTCCCAAATAGAACACCTGGCTTATTTATGTAGATACATGTTTATGCATAATTGCTTTTAGTATTTCATGAACAGGTGGAAAATTTAAATACAAAGTGTATGCATAGATTTTGTTTAATTATGTACACATCTATTGTCCGATCAATAACAGACATTTAAACCTTAAAATTAGCTTTACCATAGAATCTGATGATATAAGCATTATCTATACTTTATGAAGGTATTGCTTCATTGTAAATAGAAGACATTTCAAAGTAAATTTATTCTCAAGTCTGTAATTAAAACAAACTGGACAATAACTGTTGTGAACAAGGACAGGCCTGCATTCATCCCTTATTTACATATGAACACTTCTTACATGTGAACCATACATGCAATTTATGCATCCATGTAAGCCGAGAGGCAGTGTGAAACTAATACAAGGTAAACCCTGCTTCCATCTGAACCCTGAGTCTACAGCCATGTGAAACCTTCTTCCTTGTGAACCTTGAGGCAATGTGTAAACTACTTCCATGTGAACTCTTAGGCCAAGTGAAACGTTCTTACATGTGAAACCCACTTCTATGTGAAGTCTGAGGCCATGTGGAACCTACTTCTATATGAAGTCTGAGGCCATGTGGAACCTACTTCTATGTGAAGTCTGAGGCCATGTGGAACCTACTTCTATGTGAACCCGTGCCATGTGAAACCTACTTCCATGTGAGCCCTATGGCCATGTGAAACCTTCTTCCACATGAACCCTGTGGCCATGTGACTGACTGTGTGGAACTCTGAGGTTATGTGAACCCTGTGGCCATGTGAAACCTTGTTAACCCTATGTTCTTGTGAAAACTAGGGCCATGCATTCTCAGCTTGCTTCCTTACATAATGATTTAATAACGCATCTATTTTAACTCTGTATTCATGTGAAACTCACTTAAATGAGAATCCTACTACTTTGTGAATCCTGTTTCTAGTGTACCCTGCTTCTGTATGAACACTACTACTTCAATGTGAATCCTGTTCATGTATCCGCTTCTGTATGAACATGTGTGAATCATACTTCTATTTAGTGTTGAGCCCTACTTCAATATGTCCTGTTGTGTACCCTGCTCTGTATGAACACAACATGAGTGAATCCTGTTCTATGAGCCCGCTCGTATGAACACTACTTCAATGTGAATCCTGTTTCTATGTGAACCCTGCCGTATGAACACAACTTTGATGTGAACCCTGTGGCTATGTGTACCCTGGTTCTGTGTGGAACCTACTTTGAGTGAATTATGTGATGTGTACCCTGCTTCGTATGAACACACATGATGTGAACCTTGTTTCTATGTTACCCTGCTTCTGTATGAACACAACTCTATATGAATCCTGTTTCTAAGTTTACCCTGCTTCTGTATGAACACTACTACTTCAATGTGAATCCGTTTCTATGTGTACCCTGCTTCTGTATGAAACTACATTGATGTGAATCCTTTCGTGTACCCTGCTTCTGTATGAACACTACTTTGATGTGAATCCTGTTTCTATGTGTACCCGCTCTATGAACACTACTACTTCAATGTGAATCCTGTTTCTATGTGTACCCTGCTTTTGTATGAACACTACTACTTCAATGTGAATCCTGTTTCTATGTGTACCCTGCTTCTGTATGAACACTACTACTTCAAGGTGAATCCTGTTTCTATGTGTACCCTGCTTCTGTATGAACACTACATGATGTGAATCTTGTTTCTATGTGTACCCTGCTTCTGTATGAACACTACTTCAATGTGAATCCTGTTTCTATGTGTACCCTGCTTCTGTATGAACACTACTTTGATGTGAATCCTGTTTCTATGTGTACCCTGCTTCTGTATGAACACTACTACCCAAATGTGAATCCTGTTTCTATGTGTACCCTGCTTCTGTATGAACACTACTTTGATGTGAATCCTGTTTCTATGTGTACCCTGCTTCTGTATGAACACTACTACTTCAATGTGAATCCTGTTTCTATGTGTACCCTGCTTCTGTATGAACACTACTGCTTCAATGTAAATCCTGTTTCTATGTGTACCCTGCTTCTGTATGAACACTACTTCAATGTGAATCCTGTTTCTATGTGTACCCTGCTTCTGTATGAACACTACTACTTCAGTGTGAATCCTGTTTCTATGTGTACCCTGCTTCTGTATGAACACTACTTTGATGTGAATCCTGTTTCTATGTGTACCCTGCTTTTGTATGAACACTACATGATGTGAATCCTGTTTCTATGTGTACCCTGCTTCTGTATGAACACTACTACTTCAAGGTGAATCCTGTTTCTATGTGTACCCTGCTTCTGTATGAACACTACTACTTCAAGGTGAATCCTGTTTCTATGTGTACCCTGCTTCTGTATGAACACTACTTCAATGTGAATCCTGTTTCTATGTGTACCCTGCTTCTGTATGAACACTACTTTGATGTGAATCCTGTTTCTATGTGTACCCTGCTTCTGTATGAACACTACTACTTCAATGTGAATCCTGTTTCTATGTGTACCCTGCTTCTGTATGAACACTACTTTGATGTGAATCCTGTTTCTATGTGTACCCTGCTTCTGTATGAACACTACTTTGATGTGAATCCTGTTTCTATGTGTACCCTGCTTCTGTATGAACACTACTTTGATGTGAATTCTGTTTCTATGTGTACCCTGCTTCTGTATGAACACTACTTTGATGTGAATCCTGTTTCTATGTGTACCCTGCTTCTGTATGAACACTACTACTTCAATGTGAATCCTGTTTCTATGTGTACCCTGCTTCTGTATGAACACTACTTTGATGTGAATCCTGTTTCTATGTGTACCCTGCTTCTGTATGAACACTACTTTGATGTGAATCCTGTTTCTATGTTTACCCTGCTTCTGTATGAACACTACATGATGTGAATCCTGTTTCTATGTGTACCCTGCTTCTGTATGAACACTACTTTGATGTGAGTCCTGTTTCTATGTGTACCCTACTTTGATGTGAATCCTACGGGTATGCCTGAAACTAGTAATAAGCTGTTCTAAGGTGAGTGCCTTTTGACCCATTTATTGGTGCTCTTGTTTTCTAGAATAATTATCACCACTGAAGAGTAACCATAATAACAGAATTACAGTCAATATTACCTTTATAACCATTGCTAAATGAACTTACAAGATTTCCAAGCATTATCTCTGTATATCTAAATTTTGACTTGCATATCCATAATCAAAAAGCCATTTTCTGATGGCACTTTAATAGCAATTGTATGATATATATGGTAATAATCCCTCCAGCAATGTTATCTTAGATTCCTGAAATTGAATAAATGCATCATTTGCTTAAGCTTTATGATCAGGTAGTTAAATATACACTGTAAAGATAATATTTCTCCCACCAAGGAAATGAGAATATAGAAAAGTGGCACACAGCTATCTTACATTAATGACTTCGCACTTTCGTTTTCTGTGAAATCATTAATTTTCATTAAGTCTTAGTCTTTTTTATATATTTTGGGTTAGTTTGGAACCACATGAATCTATTGCAAACCCATTTAGCACCTTGTCTGAAATCAGTACTGCCTGAATTCATGCCTGTGTAAAAAAACATTAATGAGGTAATTGATAAATAATCTGGAAGTAAAGATGGAAGTACTCTTGAAACACAAGATAAACACTATGTGTCAGGCAACTATCATACACACATTTCACTAACCACTTATATGACTGACCATAGAGCTTATTTGTAATTACATGTATTTTAAAATAAAAGATTATTCCCCCAGAAATTTAAAAAAAAAAAAAAAATCACTAAATTCTTCATGTTAAACTTAAAACAAACAAACAAAATCAAACAAAAAACTTATATGACTGACTTGAACTAAGTCTTGAGGAGTATCAGACAATCAAAATAGATAATTCTTGATTGAATTTATTTCAAATTATGGCCCTTTAAATACTGGGTGTACTCATTTTGGTTTAAGTTTTGCATGCATTAGCTACTTTCATATATATATATATATCTTATTTGTCATTACTGGGATTGATTTGAAACATAAACAAACTCTTCAGGGACATAAGACATCCAAGTTAGATAACTCTGGACTGAATTTAATTTAAATTATGCCTGTTATATATTACACTTAGAAATTTGAATTGAAGTTTTATTTGCAAGCAGCCATCCTGGACATATTCTTTTTAGAAGATTAATTAAGTACTTTCTATAGAATTGCTTGAGGCAGTTTGCTGTTCAGTATCGGAGGAAATAAAGGTATGATGTCATCAGAGAGCTCTTGTTGAAATCCTGTTCCTCAATGTCATCAGAGAGCTCTTGTTGAAATCCTGTTCCTCAATGTCATCAGAGAGCTCTTGTTGAAATCCTGTTCCTCAGTGTCATCAGAGAGCTCTTGTTGAAATCCTGTTCCTCAATGTTTTCAGAGAGCTCTTGTTGAAATCCTGTTCCTCAAGGAATATATAGTAATTCTCTGAATAAAACAAAAATGCAAGCAAGTTAAGTATTTCATAATTTTCCTATATCCTTTGAACACCTGTAACGTAATAAAACGTATACGCAGGTTAAGACAGGTTTGGCCTTCCATAGAAGTGACAGTGACCGATGGAACACGTTTTGTCTGTATGAATTTAAAGGCTTGCCGGCCAGCTCCTGATTGTTGAAAACTCAGGCGTCCGAGGCAAAGCTGACACTTTTAGACGACCTTGAAAAGACCTTGGACACAATTTTACCAGCTTTGAAAATTTTCATTTTACCAACGTTGGCGCTACAGGGGCCCTGTGGGATAGTGTTTTGTGCGGGGGCAAATATTTTTTCACAGACATAAAGCAGACATGTCGTACTCAAACCTAGGTAATTGACATCTTATGAGAACGGCTTGAAATTGACCTCCCGTTAGCAAAAAAAAAAAAAAAAAAAAAAAGAAGTCCATGCGCAGGTTAGCAGGCAGGGTGACCCCTGCGCGTGACCTCTGTAGGTGGGCCAATGGAAATTTTACTTTCATGTTACAGCTCAACTTTGCTGACGTATACAACACGCGCAGTAAACCGAAAGTAGCCAAAATGTGATGTACAGTGTTTACAAAAACGCATGCATGTCTGTCGAGTGTGTAACAAAATATGCCGGTGTCCAAAGGTTATAATCCTTCTTGAAAATGTCATCTCCAAGGAGGTAATCTCTAATATCAGTAAATCACAAAATCAGCCAAACTACTGTAAATTGCTTTAAATTTTGTGAAGGTTTAATTTTTGTGAATATATGAGGATGCAAATTTAAATCCACATGAAATATTTGCTTATGTTTTGTTCAATTAGCAGTTTTGTAAATTATTGACCAACCTTCAAGTTTATCAAACTCCAACAAGGCTGTTGCTTAAGGGGAAGATCAATGTTGCCTTTCTAAATTTTTCTATTGGGCCAGAAAAACAAACACAATAAAATAGGCTATCATCATAGATATTACAAAAGATTGTCAGTAGTAATTACAACTTAAGACAAGTTATAGCATTCCAAAAGTTCCTTCTAGGGCACATCGTTTTATATATATTATTGAAGTACAAAATACGACAGTCTAATTCAAATTCAGGCATAAGTATTTGATTGATAACTTCTACAATTTTTAATACTCCACGCACCTGTTACCACGTCACGCTAGATCTGCTTTGATATGGTCACATGGTAAGTTCATGCCAATACTTTCAGCAACAATATTAGCATATTTCTACGCTATGCAAACGATATGTAAATTAACATTCTTTCAGCTATTTGTCAAACTCATAATGCAAAAGCAAACGCATTGTTGGGCGATATCTGCAAGTCCAACGTGTAATAGCTTATTTTGTTTATGTGTGCAATAGCTTACCTAGCCTAATTAATTTGGCGTTTCAGTGTGACCCCTTTCACAGATCTGATATTTTATAACTGTCACACCATTTTGTAGAAGGCGGACAACTATTAAATGTCAACCTGTAAAATCGGTTTGCCTTCGAAGTGGAAATAGTGAGACTATAGCTTACCCAGTGAAGTTACCACATAAAGGGAAATAACCACAGTAACGTAAACATGTAGCGTGTACGGAAAAGAATGGCTGTTGCATCCAATTTTCAATATCACAGCGTTAAACTTATAACGGAAACACACCAAAAAACGGCTTACGTGATGCATTGTTCAGTAAAGTGTGTCTGTACAATTTCAACTGTTCCTTCCTTGGAAGGAACAATAAACAATTAAATCATTCTTTGTGTCCCCTCTTCATTTCTACATAAATTAGACATTTACAAGTCATATGAAATTAAATGGAAATGATCTTACTGTAAATATACTTGGCCATAAGTTGATCGCGGATAAGTGGTGGAGTATATTTTGGTGTGAGAAAGGTGGTATTTTGTGTGCGTCCACTCATAAATCGAGGTCAAGTTTCAAGATGATGTCAATGGGATATTTTTTCAAGAAAATGGACATCGTAATGGGGACAATGCATGTGGCAACAATTTAAACAAAGGTCAAGCTTCATTGACCAAAAAGTAAACAAGGATAGGTCTGCTGTACCCCAGTAACCAGTGAAAACATTGTATAAAAGTTTGGAATTTTTTTAGACAAAACAAGAATTAAATGTTAACTTAGGTACACAAACTTATACTGACAGAGACAATCAGCTATACAGACATACTGCTGCTTTCAGTGCAGTAAGGGTAAGACAGTATGCAGGCTATTATAAAGCAATTAGCACTCAATTCAGAAAATTCCAGGTTTGATACTTTTTGTGACAGAGGATATCAGAAAGCAAACTGTGGCTGAGATATCTAAGGATATTCTCCTTGAAAAACTAATTTTTCAAGAGGTTACACAGTTTTCAGAGACACATTTTACTGATTCTCATCTTGTAGTGCATTCTAATGCATTTGCAAAGAGATTTATCATTGTCGAGAACTTTTTTCACACTGTAGTGCCTGTAGGTAGATAAGAGGTGCCGTTGATGTCACCTGATGGCATACATTATCTTCCTTGATTATCTTATCCTCACATGGGATTTTTAAAATATTTTTGCTCATACAATGCACATATAATTACAAAACAAGCATTTGTAATAGTATGTCTTGATCTTAGAAAGTGATACTAAAAGTTATTTTCTAGTTACATAGAAATGAATAAGGTTCTACATTTCAAAGCAATACAGTTGCAAATCTTACTTTTTTTCGTATAAATTAGGATGGTATGCAATGAATCTTCAATTAGCTGGTAACAAGAAAGAGATAAGTCATTTGTATTTTTTGTCTCCACTTAGAATAAAAAGAGGCAAACAGGAAAAGATTTCTCAACCAGATTTTCTTTGTCTTTAGTTAACTTGAATTTTAACCTTACTAAATTTCTGAGAATGGACTTGTATAACTTGAGAAAAATGCAAAACACACTTATATAAGTGTAGTAAAATACTGTTGAAATATGTCTATGTAAAAAAAAATAAACCTTTGCCTTCTGTTAACATTAGAAATTATCAACTTTATTACTAAAAACAAATCTAAACTAAAACTAATTTAATTTTGAAATTAACATGAATTAGTGCTATCATATTGGGAACCCACTGACTATACAGTAGTGACTAATTAAGTAATAATAAATCCCTTACTGTGAATTAACGTGTATTAAATCACTGTTGGGAGTTCAAATGCATAGTAACTGGATCACATTTGCATGTGGATTACTGCATTTGAATGATTAATTGTGATTTAATAAAACATTTAATCACTGTAAGTGATTTATTATTTCGATTCTAACACAACATTGTCTTTGAAAAATACCCTGAACTATTTTCAACACATAGCAACATTTCATTTTAACTTATAAATGCAGAATGCAATTTGTCGCCATTAGTCAGTTACACACGTTTATTGCTAATATTTTATAAAATTAATTCACAGATTCTTTTCTACTACATGGACATAGAAAAACTTGTGGGTTGTATTAGAATGTAAGTAATTGCTACCATGAATATGTAAAATTTGCCAGTCAGTTTCAGTCTAGACATACTTTGCTAAAATACAGATATTTCTTTCTACAGTAGGGCAAGAGTCAATGGCAAATATACCAGTCTGTCAAAATGTAACAGTTGTAGTAATCTGTAAGAGCTGTTACATAAATTTGTCTCCATCAGTACTTAATTAACACTCAGAAAACATAAACTGCAGTCAATATTTTTTTCAAGTTTAGTAGGGCAAAAAAAAATTTGTTTTGCCTAATTTGCAATTAGTGTTCCTCTTCAAGAATATTGTTGCAGGTATGGTTTTGAACTGACACATCACCAACATAACACTTAGTTTATCTCAAGGCCTGCAGTCAAGGGTGTTTTTTTCTGCAATATGGAAGCCATTAGTTAGATAGCCTCAGGGATTGTTCTGATAGATCTGAGGACGATGCTTTCTCTACAGCGCTTAGGCAGACAGATTTTTCTTTTGAAGAAAGAAGGAATGTGGAGTGTACTGCTGGAAAAGAATGTCCATTATACAGAAGTATCATTTCTGTGGGTTTCTTGTGTATTTAAAGGTGTAATAAAGGTGGCAGTTTTTCCTCTTAGAAAAGACAGACATCTGTTACAGATTTGTATAATAGTACGTTATATACATATTGTATTAGTATATTGGTACAAGGAAAATACAATGAATGCAAAAGTCTTTATTCCAACACCATGGCAGTCTTTTTCTATATAGGAAACAAAACCATTATAAAATACTCAATAAATCATGGCACTAAAAGGAAAAATGCATATTGAAGTTGTTCATTGAAAAAGAATTATCCATTTTTTTAGCTAGACTTTTCGGGGGGAAAGGGGAGCTATCCTACTCGCCTTGGTGTCGGCATTGGTGTCACACTTTGGTTAAGTTTTTCGTACCACCCCTTTTTATTTCAAAACCATTAGAGGTATGACTTTGAAACTTACCATACTTGTTTACCATCATAACCTCCATCTACAGACAAGAGTACAAAACTCTGCCAAGGTTTTTGTCATAATTATGGCCCTTTTTTGACTTAAAAAGTATGTTGAGCTCGGTTAAGTTTTTTGCACCATCCAACTTTATTTCATAACCGTTACAGATATTGCTTTGAAACTTATCATACTAATTTATCATCATTACCTCCATCAACAGGCAAGAGAACATAACTCTGTCAAGGTTTTTGACAGAAATATACCCCAATTTGACTTAGAAAATACATTTAATATGGGTAAAATCCACTTATTTACTTAACCCTTTGAGATATTGCTTTGAAATTTTGAATGCTTGTTAACATCATTACCCCTATTTGTAGGCAAGAGGAGATAACTATGTCAAGGATTTTGTTTTAAATTAAGGCCCTTTATCGACTTGGAATCTCGATTAAGTTTTTCGTACTAATTCACTTTTTGACTAAAATGTTTGTGATATTACTTTGAAAGTTAGAATAATTGTTTTACCATCATGATTCCCAAACACAGACAGGAAAAGGTAACTCTGTCAAGGTTTTCATTTGAATTATTGCCCTTTTCGACTTTTCATTCAAATTTCAAAATTTTCATACTTGTCCACTTGTTGACTTTTCCATTTGAGATATTACTTTGAAAGTTCGAATACTTGAGTACCATTGTGACATCTGTCTGTTAGCAAGAGAAGATAACCCTGTGAAAATGTTTTTAGATTTGTACTTACAAATTCCTAGTTTTGTGCAAATGGCTCTGTCGTGCACATATATCATTAAATACTTGAAGTATTAATTTAAAACTTTGCTGTAGTATTCAGGGATATCAGACAATTAAGATTGATAACTCTTGACATAATATCTTTTGCTACTTCTTGCCCTTGTTTATACTTGGGGTTGTTTTACTGACAAAGTTTTGTTATATTGGCAAGTACTGAAAAAAGTCTAGTGTACTGTCCTAAGGAATCAAATTCTCCAGAACAACACATCTCCACAACAAACACATTTCTGTGCTCCCAGGTGCTTGCTCCTGAGAGGTACACTGTATTGTGCAGAATTAAAAATTAGCTTATTATACATTGCAAAATAATAAATTTTCAAGTGAAAATTTACCCGTTTGAGTTTTTAAAGTAAAGCAACTTAACATTTAAGTGTTCAGGAAATTGAACTTTACAAATGGTGTTTTCATTTTCAAGGGAAGTAATAAATCCTGACTTATCTCTCTATCTTGTGTAACGTGTAATACTAATCTTGTGGAAAGTTGCCATTTGAAAGAACGTTAAAAAAGTGCCAAGCAAGTCAACATAAAAGTTGTAAGAAACAAGAAAAAAAACAAAACAAACTCATTGTTGGTGAGTGATTGGATATATTAAGTTTTAAATAAGTTGGATTCTAATGAGTTGTTCAGCTCTGTTCTCTTCTTATCTCCTTGAAAATGACATACTTTCACTATGAACCTTCAGTGGCCCTGAGACATTACAAAAAGTCAAATCTGTAAAAAATCTCATATATCTTTTGTTTCACATATGATTAAAAACATATATTGGCATGCAGGAAACCTATTTACATGCATCACTGTTAAAACAGTTCAACAGTTGTCATGTACAACTGTTACAGTTGCAGCATTGTATCACTCAAAGAAATTATGCAGAAGAAGAGTAAATTGACATGTGCTTATTGACACACCATATGGACTTTTCATTGATAGCGATTGTTTTCACTAAAAATTTGGATGTTATTGCCAAGGGAAATATTCAGATTGTTCACTTAACATTGCACATACCTATTGTGTATCACTTCTGTTTTGTTTTTGTTTCCCCATAATGACTGTTTACAAATTGTTTGAACTGACTGCTATGATTAACATACGTTATTAGAAATAATATAGGCTGTTTGAAAAAAGTCTTTGAGGTGACAGTCTGAGTCTTAGATAAGTTATAGATGCCAGAACTGTAGAAAAAGGTGTTTTCCATCAGTTGTTTCAAGCTTTATCGAAATACTTCTGCATGCACATTATGCATGAAACAACTTTCAAGTAGCATAAACTAGCTACCCCTGTAGCAGTTGGGCTGATACAGCATTGCTATACACTTTATCAATTAACAAAACTGTCTTAAATTTTGACTCTTCCTTTGGTTTCAGGAATGTTTCTAGTTCTACCAGTATTAACATTAGGGGCATGCTGTTTGAGTGGAGGTGGCAGGGTGTATGAGGGTAGGGGGGAGGGGGCAGGATGTATTAGGGAAGAAGCAGGTTGTATAAGGGGAGGGGGCAAGGCATATGAAGAGAGCTGGCAGGGTGTAGGGGAAGGGACAGGGTTTAAAAGGGGAGGTTGCAGGGTGTATGATGGGAGGGGACAAAGCATATGAGGGGAGCTGGCAGGGTGTAAGAGGGATGATGGCAGGGTGTATTAGGGGAGAGGGCATAGTGTTTGAGGGGAGAGGGCAGGGCATATGAGGGGAGGTTGCAGGGTGTATGAGGGGAGGGGGCAAGGCATATGAGGGGAGATGGCAGGGTGTAGGAGAAGGGACGCGGTGTATGAGGAGAGGTTGCAGGGTGTATGAGGGGAGGGGACAAGGCATATGAGGGGAGCTTGCAGGGCGTATGAGGGAGCTGGTAGGTTGTAGGGGAGGGGACATGGTGTATGAGGAGAGATGTAGGGTTTATGAGGAGAGGGGGCAGGGCATACTAGAGGAGGGAGGTATAATAAGCAGAAAACTAAAATGTTAAGAAATTGACAGACAAAGTTGCTGCAGTTATTTTGTCAAGTTTAATGGTTATACAATTATACACAATATTCTCATAACATGTTAATTACACTATACTCTGTATGAACGGTTATTCTTATGAGAGCATTCAGACGGAAAAATTCATGTATGTCTTGCATAACCAACATAGACAAGATACGTGCTTGCAACATGGAAAAACTGCATGTTTTTAATAATAGAAAATCAGCCATATATCAAACTGTTACATGATGTTGAGACAAGATTACATCATATTTTATTCTTTATAGCTTACATCCTCCAGCAGTAATGAGAAATTTTTGGTCAAAATTTATGAGTTTATACTCCATAATTGAATTTATGTATGTTATTTGTCTTAGCTTGGAGGATGTTTTATGTCTAGGGAAAAATGTTCTTGATCATTAATTGTATGAGATGTACTGAAGGAAATGCGTAAGTATGCATTGAAGTAACATGATTATTATGCTGTTGTTTAAATAATGTGGTAGTCAAGAAAGGGCAGTCAGTATAGCACTGGACTTGAAAGCTGTTGACGCAAGACTTTCCAAGCCATGATAGCCATAGAATTTGTTTATACAAGTCCTTGAACACCACCAGTATGGTTTCCAGAAGAATGTGCTGTTAAGTAATAGACTGGGCAGGGGGGATGAGGGACAGGGGGAAGAAAGGGGGCTACTGATTTCTTTATTAGAAACCATGGGGAAAGTGTCTCACTGACTGCATTTATATAGTTGTGTTAATGTAAATGTACTTCTCATAGCAGATTCCTAATCTTAGCACAAGTAGCACCAATCTAAGCCCTGCTTATTCATGTTAACACTAATATATGACAACCTACACTGAAGATTGTGACGTCATCTGTGTCTATGTTCGGCATATTGAAAAAGATATTTTAACTTTCCAGCATTCATAGTTTCTGTGTATGCAATAAAAAGATATCAATAAAAAATTTGATTCCATATATTTGAAAAAATCTCCAAAAACTTGTATAGTTTTGTCAGAACACAGAGCACAAACACAGATAATATTATTTATTTCAAATAGATGCAAATGCTTTTGGGCATCTTCGTGATTACTTGTAGTTATCGGGGATTTTTGACATGTATACAGTCATACTGGCTGTGAAAGAGCCTTGTGAAAAGTGACTTTATGAACAAGTCAAAACCCATCAAGCTGATTGTATGAACAGTGATAATTATAATCTTTGAACAGCTCTTTACATACTATAACACAATTAAGGCATGTTTAATAAGTTTATGAAAAGTAGAACTCCTATATTTTCATTTACAATTATCAATATACTGCCTTTAAACTTCAGGAGCTTTACTAGTGAGAAATGACTCGGCTCATGTGTTGAAGAAAACATACTTCGGTGGTGGGACAGTGGCAGTCAGTCTGCCAACACAGGCTTTTCATGTGTCAAGGTCAACTCTAAGTGACAGGTAAGTTAGTGACTGGTAGTTGTCAGATTTTTTAACCGTTTTTTAATTTACCCCACCCAGAAAATGGCCTTGTGACATGATTTTGACTAGTGTTAGCTTTCCAGGTGGTAAATTTTATTGAATATGTAATGTTCAGTTCAAGGAGACAAGCTCATTTTCGAAGTTGGCATGCAGTCTGATCATGATCTGCACTAATCTCATTCAGTCATTAAATTTTCGTTGACCATTTCTTTAAACAATAATAGGCTAATGTTGAGGTCAATAGAGTTAGTTTTGCTGACCTGTTAAAATTGCAAAACTATTGACCGGAGCAGGAGTCTAAAATTATTATATTGTATACTACATAAAAGTGGTGAAAATAAGCGAAAATAAAACAGAAATTACGTCTTGCTTTTGCGGACCTGGCATGAGATCCCGATTGGCCAGTCAGATTGATGTATTTATGATAGGTTTACAATATTTAATGTTGCTGATCAAACTGTTAGTTAAACAAGTCTGTTTTACTAATGTAGCAGGGTAAGGTCTATGACTGTCATTGTAAACTGTTTGATATCATTGGACGAGAACAGTTGCATGCAGAGTCTCCAAAAGTATTTGTAGACCTTCATGCTATTCTCCAGCTATACACATACTTCTCTAAAGGTCAATATATGTAATTAATTTGAGGTATACAATATAATTTCTGTAAGGTACATGATATAATAATTGTAGACTAATGTTTGAGGTCAACATACATTTTTGCAGACCTGTGAAAAAGTTATACTGACTTTGTCATTGGTCAATATAACTTTTTTTGCAGGTCTGCAAAACTATATATTGACCTCAACATAAGACAGCCTTAGAAATACACTGTCACCTCAGCTTTCTCACTGATGTGATTACATGTTACTTTGGTGCCAAAATAAAACCATCCCACAGTTTATTTGAGTCTCATAAAAGTGTTAGATTTGTTTGTAGCAGTGGTATATTGCAGACAACAAACCAAAAATGGTATTATTTGCAGAGATAGTAAATACCCTTCTCAGCAGACTGACAACAAATCAGACAGGATATTACTTGATTTGTCTACCAGGCACTTTGACACTGTAAATATGCTACCATAGGTTGATCTGTTAATGGTATTTTAGAATAAATCAGCTCCCTATGTTATATGTTGTGTTGTGGTAATCCTAAATGTATTAATGCTCTAAAATATCTTTAAAAGCTGTGAAAAACATGTCTAAAGAGAAATTTACTGTCTGAAGTATGGGAAATAAATCTATTATCTTGCTGCCAGTGAGAAATATTTATTCCATGTTTGACCTAGAAGCTTTGTGATCTGTTACCATAGCAATGTATTACAAATTGAAATTGTCTGAAACAGCAATATTTTAAAATTAAAGCAATGAAAGCACAGAAAGACTTTGAGATATACAGTTGTTTGATATGTAGTAAAATCATATTTGCTCGCCCTTTATTGATAAAAATCTAATTAAACAAAGCAAACAAGAAATATACAGAAGAACATAATTATATAGGTATAATAATACAGTCAAACTTGTGAGCAACGGCCGGTCAAGGGAAACCATGAAAATGGCCATTGTTCACAGGTGACCTTTGTTCGGAGGTGTGGGCAGTTGATATAGTTTCATCATACTAAACATTGTCTATCAAGTTTGATTGATTTCATTGCCGATTGTGAAATACAACAGCTAATTTACGAGATTAAAGTGCGTGTTTTTCAGTTTAATTGTAATAGATTAAACAATTCACTAAACGTGAATGCATTAGTTAGCTGATAAACAATTATTATTTAGTTGCACAAACCATGAAAACTGCAGCTCCAAATTGCGAAGATATTCTGCATCAAATAAACAATCAAGCAATTAAAAGAGCAATTTTTGGCAATTTTGAACAGACTAATTTCAGGTGTGAGAAGGTGACAATAAAATGTTAGCATCTCTTTTCATTTACTTTGATTATGATAGATACGGCCATCATATGAGGTGTAAACAACTTTACATGAAACAAAATGCTTTGATTCCACCGGCTGCAAAAATTTCAGTGGCAACACTTTGGACTATCTTTGCAAATGAATGTTAGATTGGTCTTATGGTCTGAGATTTTCAGTATTCAATATAGACTTGGACTTTATCCAACCTTGATAATGGAGAATCGTACTGACATGGGTATGAAATGCATTAGAGAAAGGGGCAACATCATCAGAAATTTTATGCCCCCATGATATCCTATGATACATGAAATGAAGATGATTATGTATGTATAAGTATGATATTATGTATAAATTTTTTTATGATGATAATGAATATTGCCATAATGTTGATGTTGTATAATGCGCTTTATTGCTGTGGCATTGTTTCTCTAGACATTATCATTCCTAGCCACTTGTATTTATGGAATGAAACACTCTATTCACATATCTGGGATCTTTCTACTAATTGAGAACAACTTAATTGTTTCAGATTTGAAGATGGCACAGTTTCGTTTCTCAATATCATATCACTGAGGCATGGCTTTGACGCCCTGGAGAAACCAGCAGGTATAGAGCTGTTATATGTTAGAATCTGACATGCATACCTCTTGCGAAATCTGTCAGTATTACAGCTTGAGTTTGGGAAATGTATTACACTGTGCCAGCCTGTCTATTGTAGGCCAATCACCTCTTTAGACTTTCATGATTCTACTTTCTGAACACCTTTATACCCTCTCAATGATTTTCTTTTCATATCTCCCAGAAGCAAAATATTTTATGGCTCTGACAACAAGATTTACAGGTGCGGTGTCAATGTTTTGGACAAAAAATTTCCTGGAATTTTCTCTTTATTTACTAAATTCGAAATCCAGGAAGATTTGCAGTACATACAAAACGCATTTATACCCTGAAATGATCTAGGCATTTAAATCAAGGATTAGTTTGTGGATCTGATTGAATGATAAAGAAATTAACAGGAAAATTGTGAAAATCCAGTGTTTGTCTTGATATGATATTAAAAGTTTCTGCATTACTGAAGTTTGTTTTAAAAATTCTTAATCACCAAATAAATCACTGATTGTATCTCATTCTTGTATGAAACAAATTAAATGTTTACCATGTTATGTAAGAAATTAACAGTTCCTCATTGCAAACAGATCAATTGCAGCACCAAAAGTTGAGTTAACCTAAATTGGTCATGTGAAGTCCTGAAAAATAAGAAAAGTGCTGAGTCACTATCTACAAACATACATGAGCTGTGTCATGAGAAAATCAGGCTTGATGATTGTGGTACTTTTACCTGAATATGTTTGAACATTAACTGAAATAGTAAATCAACATGACATCATTAACTTCATAAGTAACATGTTGATATCAGCATTTATTTGTTTTTCCTGAGCTTAAATTGACATTGGAAACAATGCATGTTTTGTAGTTCTAACCCTTACATGTTAATGCAATAAACAACAGTTTCTGTACAACAGAAAAAATACTTTCCATCATCTACAAAGTTTTGATGTGCTTTCAAAAATGTTTGTCATGGCACCATATTATTCTCACTAATTGTCATCTAAGTTGATAAAAGTAACTATTAGAACATGCTGTGGTGAGAAAAATTATGAATTTCTAGAAAGCAGTGGGAATGTACCTTAGTATTAAGAGAGAAATGCTGTTTTGTAAAAGATTGTAATGAGTAAAATAATCAACCCCCATTGTTCATGAAAATTGACAAAAAACAATGGAATGTTGGTGTTCTGGAAAACTGTCCTGTAAGTCTGAAAATGTAAACTTTAAGTTAACAGAATAGACTGGTAAGCTTTAAAAGAATGCACCCATAACATTCTAGAAGACTTACTGGTAGGGATGAAATTGCATACATATATTATAGTGTTCTGTAAAATTAAGTGGTTAAGAAGAGGATCCTATTGTAGGCTAGCAAGAGTGCACCCAGTCAGTCAGGGAGAGTATTCAGGAGGAGGGTGCACCCAGTCAGTCAGGGAGAGTATTCAGGAGGAGGGTGCACCCAGTCAGTCAGGGAGAGTATTCAGGAGGAGAATGCACCCAGTCAGTCAGAGAGAGTATTCAGGAAGAGAGTGTACCCAGTCAGTCAGGGAGAGTATTCAGGAAGAGAGTGCATCCAGTCAGTCAGGGGGAATATTCAGGAAGAGAGTGCACCCAGTCAGTCAGGGAGAGTATTCAGGAAGAGAGTGCATCCAGTCAGTCAGGGGGAATATTCAGGAAGAGGGTGCACCCAGTCAGTTAGGGAGAGTATTCAGGAAGAGGGTGCACCCAGTCAGTTAGGGAGAGTATTCAGGAAGAGGGTGCACCCAGACAGTTAGGGAGAGTATTCAGGAAGAGGGTGCACCCAGTCAGTCAGGGAGAGTATTCAGGAAGAGAGTGCACCCAGTCAGTTAGGAACTGAGAGTATTCAGGAAGAGAGTGCACCCAGTCAGTTAGGGAGAGTATTCAGGAAGAGGGTGCACCCAGTCAGTTAGGGAGAGTATTCAGGAAGAGAGTGCACCCAGTCAGTCAGGGAGAGTATTCAGGAAGAGAGTGCACCCAGTCAGTTAGGGAGAGTATTCAGGAAGAGGGTGCACCCAGTCAGTCAGGGAGAGTATTCAGGAAGAGAGTGCACCCAGTCAGTTAGGAACTGAGAGTATTCAGGAAGAGAGTGCACCCAGTCAGTTAGGGAGAGTATTCAGGAAGAGCGTGCACCCAGTCAGTTAGGGAGAGTATTCAGGAAGAGGGTGCACCCAGTCAGTTAGGGAGAGTATTCAGGAAGAGCGTGCACCCAGTCAGTTAGGGAGAGTATTCAGGAAGAGGGTGCACCCAGTCAGTTAGGGAGAGTATTCAGGAAGAGGGTGCACCCAGTCAGTTAGGGAGAGTATTCAGGAAGAGAGTGCACCTACTCAGTTAGGGAGGGTATTCAGGAAGAGGGTGCACCCAGTCAGTTAGGGAGAGTATTCAGGAAGAGAGTGCACCCAGTCAGTTAGGGAGAGTATTCAGGAAGAGGGTGCACCCAGTCAGTCAGGGAGAGTATTCAGGAAGAGGGTGCACCCAGTCAGTCAGGGAGAGTATTCAGGAAGAGGGTGCACCCAGTCAGTCAGGGAGAGTATTCAGGAAGAGATTGCACCCAGTCAGTTAGGGAGAGTATTCAGGAAGAGATGTCATCCATTGTTTAATTTGCCACCTTTAGTTGCATTAGAACATTATTATTACCAGAATGTATTAAAAACATTAAAGCTTGTACAAACCCTAGTATGGAAGAATATCTCTTGTGAATTTATTGTTGTGTCAGGTATACAAAGACTGATTACTTCCGCAATAATTACAGACTGAGTCCAGTTAGCTGAGTGCATACCATTTTATGGTGAGTAAGTTGACTATAGAGTTTCCCATAAGTTGAGTAATTAAATGGATTGATTAAAAGTTAATTGACTTGAACATGTGATTTCCAAGTAAGGTGATTGGTTACTGATAATGAAGTACTTTGCTGACTGATGAATAAATAATTGCATCTAGTATGAAGAGATCAGCATGCCTTTCAACAAGTTACGTAATTGTAACAGTGAATAAACCTCTGCTCTGCCCAAAACAGATTTGGATGCCTGGTATACTATAACAGTGAATAAACATCTGCTCTGCCCAAAACAGATTTGGATGCCTGGTATACTATAACAGTGAATAAACATCTGCACTGCCCAAAACAGATTTGGATGCCTGGTATACTATAACAGTGAATAAACATCTGCTCTGCCCAAAACAGATTTGGATGCCTAGTATACTATAACAGTGAATAAACATCTGCTCTGTCCAAAACAGATTTGGATGCCTAGTATACTATAACAGTGAATAAACATCTGCTCTGCCCAAAACAGATTTGGATGCCTGGTATACTATAACAGTGAATAAACATTTGCGCTGCCCAAAACAGATTTGGATGCCTGGTATACTATAACAGTGAATAAACATCTGCTCTGCCCAAAACAGATTTGGATGCCTAGTATACTATAACAGTGAATAAACATCTGCTCTGCCCAAAACAGATTTGTATGTCTGGTATACTATAACAGTGAATAAACATCTGCTCTGTCCAAAACAGATTTGGATGCCTGTTATACTATAACAGTGAATAAACATCTGCTCTGTCCAAAACAGATTTGGATGCCTGGTATACTATAACAGTGAATAACCATCTCTGCTGCCCAAAACAGATTTGGATGCTTGGTATACTATAACAGTGAATAAACATCTGCTCTGTCCAAAACAGATTTGGATGCCTGGTATACTATAACAGTGAATAACCATCTGCTCTGCCCAAAACAGATTTGGATGTCTGGTATACTATAACAGTGAATAAACATCTGCTCTGCCCAAAACAGATTTGGATGCCTGGTATACTATAACAGTGAATAAACATCTGCTCTGCCCAAAACAGATTTGGATGCCTGGTATACTATAACAGTGAATAACCATCTGTGCTGTCCAAAACAGATTTGGATGCCTAGTATACTATAACAGTGAATAACCATCTGCTCTGTCCAAAACAGATTTGGATGCGTGGTATACTATAACGTAATAACCATTGCTCTGTCCAAAACAGATTTGCATGCCTGGTATACTATAACATAATAACCATGCCAAAACAGATTTGGATGCATGGTAAATATAAATGAATAGCCAAATGTCTGCCACGATTTGGATGCCTATTTACATAACCAGAAAAAAAACATTTGCGCCCATATAACATGGTCCTGTTTATTGCCAGTGAATAAGTCTGTTCAGTTTTTTGTCTGGCATACTAGGTAACTTTACTAAACATTGGTTCAAACTTGGTGCATGCTGGTTACTGTCACAGGATAACTTGCTTGCTCAAAACATTTGGGGCATGCCTGGAATACTATAACTGAGTCCATCTGACATGTCATGACAGTTTTGTTCAGTGTATATATAACAGTGAATAAACATGTCTGTGCAAACAGTTTGGAGTTAATACTATAGCAGTGAATACATTTGTCTTTCCAAACAGATTGGATGCATGGTATACTATAACAGTAACATCTGTTCTGTCCAAAACGATTTGGTGCAGTATACTATAACATGAATAAACTGATCTGCTCTGTCCAAAAATTTGGATGCCTATTATACTATAACAGTTAATTAACATCTGCTCTGTCCAAAACAGATTTGGATGCCTAGTATACTATAACAGTGAATAAACATCTGCTCTGTCCAAAACAGATTTGGTACATCATATACTATAACATAATCCACATTGCTTTGAAAGCAATTTTGATGTCTGGTATATTATAAAGTAATAAAAATTGCCATGCCCAAAAGAAGGCATGGAGACGCCTATTTTAATATAAAAGTTAAGAAGAAATCTGCTCTGCCCAAACAGACTTGGATGGCAGGTATACTATAACAGTGAATAACCAGTGAATAAACATCTGCTTTGAAAAACAGATTTGGATCCTTGTATACATAACAGTGAATTTTAATCATTGCTCTGCCCAAAAAATTTGGATGCCTGGTAAATATAACAGTGAATAATAATCTGATCTGCCCAAAACAGATTTGTATGTCTGATATACTATAACAGTGAATAAACATCGCTCGCCCAAAACAGATTTAGATACCTGGTATACTATAACAGTGAATAAACATCTGCTCTGCCCAAAAACAGATTTGGAGCCTAGTATACTATAACAGTGAATAAACATCTGCTATGTCCAAAACAGATTTGGATGCCTGGTATACTATAACATGAATAAACTCTGCTATCCAAAACAGATTTGGATGCTTGGCATACTATAACTGAATAAACATCTGCCGCCCAAAACAGATTTGGATTGCCTGGTATACTATAACAGTGAATAAACATATGCCTGTCCAAAAGAGGTTTGGATGACTGGTATACTATAACAGTGAATAAACATCTGCTCTGCCCAAAACAGATTTGGATGCCTGGTATACTATAACAGTGAATAAACCTCTGATCTGCCCAAAACAGATTTGGATGCCTCGTATACTATAACAGTGAATAAACATCTGCTCTGCCCAAAACAGATTTGGATTTTGTATACTATAACAGTGAATAAACATCTGCCCTGCCCAAAACAGATTTGGATGCCTAGTATACTATAACAGTGAATAAACATCTGCTCTGCCCAAAACAGACTTGGATGGCTGGTATACTATAACAGTGAATAACCAGTGAATAAACATCTGCTCTGCCCAAAACAGATTTGGAAACCTGTAATATTATTACAGTGAATAAACATATGAACTGCTCAAACAGATTTGTTGATGCCTGGTTACTATTATAACAGTGAATAACCATCTGCTCTGCCCAAACAGATTTGTATGTCAGGTATACTATAACAGTGAATAAACATGCTCTGCCCAAAACAGATTTAGATACCTGGTAATACTATAACAGTGAATAAACATCTCTGCCCAAAACAGATTTGGGGCCTAGTATATATAACATATAACAGCTATGTCCAAAACAGATGTTGGATGCCTGGTAGACTAAGACAGATATAAACCTGTGTTTTCCCAAAACGATTTGGTGTTGGTATATTATAACAGTGAATAAACATCGCTCGCCCAAAACAGATTTGGTGTGGTATACTATAACAGTGAATAAACATATGCTCTGTCCAAAACAGATTTGGATGCCTGGTATACTATAACAGTGAATAAACATCTGCTCTGCCCAAAACAGATTTGGATGCCTGGTATACTATAACAGTGAATAAACATCTGCTCTGCCCAAAACAGATTTGGATGCCTAGTATACTATAACAGTGAATAAACATCTGCTCTGCCCAAAACAGATTTGGATGCCTGGTATACTATAACAGTGAATAAACATCTGCTCTGCCCAAAACAGACTTGGATGCCTGGTATACTATAACAGTGAATAAACATCTGCTCTGCCCAAAACAGATTTGGATGCCTGGTATACTATAGCAGTGAATAAACATCTACTCTGCTCAAAACAGACTTGGATGCCTGGTATACTATAACAGTGAATAAACATCTGCTCTGCCCAAAACAGACTTGGATGGCTGGTATACTATAACAGTGAATAAACATCTGCTCTGCCCAAAACAGATTTGGATGCGTAGTATACTATAACAGTGAATAAACATCTGCTCTGCCCAAAACAGATTTGGATGCCTAGTATACTATAACAGTGAATAAACATCTGCTCTGCCCAAAACAGATTTGGATGCGTAGTATACTATAACAGTGAATAAACATGTGCTCTGCCCAAAACAGATTTGGATGCCTGGTATACTATAACAGTGAATAAACATCTGCTCTGCCCAAAACAGATTTGGATGCCTGGTATACTATAACAGTGAATAAACATCTGCTCTGGCCAAAACAGATTTGGATGTCTGGTATACTATAACAGTGAATAACCATCTGCTCTGCCCAAAACAGATTTGGATGCCTGGTATACTATAACAGTGAATAAACATCTGCGCTGTCCAAAACAGATTTGGATGCCTCGTATACTATAACAGTGAATAAACATCTGCTCTGCCCAAAACAGACTTGGGTGGCTGGTATACTATAACAGTGAATAAACATGTGCTCTGCCCAAAACAGATTTGGATGCCTAGTATACTATAACAGTGAATAAACATGTGCTCTGCCCAAAACAGATTTGGATGCCTCGTATACTATAACAGTGAATAAACATCTGCGCTGCCCAAAACAGATTTGGATGCCTGGTATACTATAACAGTGAATAAACCTCTGCTCTGCCCAAAACAGATTTGGATGCCTGGTATACTATAACAGTGAATAAACATCTGCTCTGCCAAAAACAGATTTGGATGCCTAGTATACTATAACAGTGAATAAACATCTGCTCTGCCCAAAACAGATTTGGATGCTTAGTATACTATAACAGTGAATAAACATCTGCTCTGTCCAAAACAGATTTGGATGCCTAACATACTATAACAGTAAATAAACATCTGCTCTGTCCAAAACAGATTTGGATGCCTGGTATACTAACAGTGAATAAACATCTGCTCTGTCCAAAACATATTTGGATGCCTGGTATACTATAACAGTGAATAAACATCTGCTCTGTCCAAAACAGATTTGTATGTCTGGTATACTATAACAGTGAATAACCATCTGCTCTGCCCAAAACATATTTGTATGCCTGGTATACTATAACAGTGAATAAACATCTGCTCTGTCCAAAACATATTTGGATGCCTGGTATACTATAACAGTGAATAAACATCAGTCTGCTCTGCCCAAAACATATTTGGATGCCTAGTATACTATAACAGTGAATAAACATCTGCTCTGTCCAAAACATATTTGGATGCCTGGTATACTATAACAGTGAATAAACATCAGTCTGCTCTGCCCAAAACATATTTGGATGCCTAGTATACTATAACAGTGAATAAACATCTGCTCTGTCCAAAACATATTTGGATGCCTGGTATACTATAACAGTGAATAAACATCTGCTCTGTCCAAAACAGATTTGTATGTCTGGTATACTATAACATTGAATAAACATCTGCTCTGCCCAAAACAGATTTGGATGCCTGGTATACTATAACAGTGAATAAACATCTGCACTGCCCAAAACAGATTTGTATGTCTGGTATACTATAACAGTGAATAAACATCTGCTCTGCCCAAAACAGATTGGGATGCCTGGTATACTATAACAGTGAATAACCATCTGCTGTGCCCAAAACAGATTTGGATGCCTAGTATACTATAACAGTGAATAAACTTCTGCTCTGCCCAAAACAGATTTGGATGCCTGGTATACTATAACAGTGAATAAACCTCTGCACTGCCCAAAACAGATTTGGATGCCTAGTATACTATAACAGTGAATAAACCTCTGCTCTGCCCAAAACAGATTTGGATGCCTGGTATACTATAACAGTGAATAAACATCTGCTCTGTCCAAAACAGATTTGGATGCCTGGTATACTATAACAGTGATTAAACCTCTGCACTGCCCAAAACAGATTTGGATGCCTAGTATACTATAACAGTGATTAAACCTCTGCTCTGCCCAAAACAGATTTGGATGCCTAGTATACTATAACAGTGAATAAACCTCTGCCCTGTCCAAAACAGATTTGGATGTCTGGTATACTATAACAGTGAATAAACCTCTGCACTGCCTAAAACAGATTTGGATGCCTAGTATACTATAACAGTGAATAAACCTCTGCTCTGTCCAAAACAGATTTGGATGCCTTGTATACTATAACAGTGAATAACCATCTGCACTGCCCAAAACAGATTTGGATGCCTGGTATACTATAACAGTGAATAAACCTCTGCTCTGTCCAAAACAGATTTGGATGCCTAGTATACTATAACAGTGAATAACCATCTGTGCTGCCCAAAACAGATTTGGATGCCTAGTATACTATAACAGTGAATAAGCATCTGCCCTGCCCAAAACAGATTTGGATGTCTGGTATACTGTAACAGTGAATAAACATCTGCTCTGCCCAAAATAGATTTGGATGTCTTGTGCATACAGTGTAGTCTGAAAAGTTGTAGAGTCTTATCATGGTCTACACTGGTTCCCAGTTAAGCTTGTAAATATTGACTGAACACAAGTATGATAAACAATTACAGTGTAGTTGTTTATTGTAGAAATAAAGCTATGTTATGGTCAATTTATAAATGGTGCATTGTCTTATTATAGACACATTAGATGAGCACCTGTCAGGCAGTAATTGGACAGTCAGGCTTCAGAATCTAGTGGTCATGTGATTTACTAGACTGGTAGGTGACAATTACAAGTGGCTAGTTATTCAGACAGGATGTTTGTCCTTGTCAGCACCATCTACTCAGAACTTACTCATTTCAATCTAGTTTGTTTTAGCTTTAGCCCTTTAATCTCCACCTAAAAATTACTTTAAACCAATCGTTTAAGAGAAAGAGACAGGAACTTCCATCCATTAGTCTTAAGTGTCTTGCCCGGACACAGCATACAGCATGACTTAGGATCAAACCTAAGTCTTCTGGATTGTGCAGCAAACACTGTAGCTGCTACAATGTTTGAAAAATTCATTTTGTTGTGTAAAGGGGAAGTAAATCTGTAATGTTTTGTTGACTATTCCTGTAATGTTTGTCTTTCTCTATAATATTTCGGTGCATTTTGTCCTCTCATTTATTCTAAATGCTTCAAAGATGAAAGATTTTTTTTAGGCCTTCACTTTATTTGTGTCAAAAAAATCAATTCTTTAAATCTCTTTTTTAATTGAATTACATTCTGCATGAGAAAAAAGTTATCATTTTCATTTTATGAAGATATCAAAAATTAATCTGAGTTGCTTATGTGATTAAAAAGCAGTTGCATTGCAAAAAGTTCTGAGAGAATTTGGCATTTCATTCCGCCTTATCGTCTTTAGTGCATTTCAATTTGTGAAAGTTGTAAGGCTAGGTGTGTAGGAGGCAGTTTGTTTTATGCTTTGGCGTAAATTCAAACAATTACAGCTTTTCCCATCATTTCAGTTTTCTAGTAGAAAATACATCGATTGATAGTTTTGATTGTTTTACATTTTAGCAGATTTCATGCCATGTCATTTCTATCAAATTTTATCACCATGTCTGTACTCCACCCATCAATAGATGCATTGTCTTTCTGATCTGAAACCTTGCAAGTTTTGAATGTAGTTGAGTCATGTATATAGTACAACTCAAGAATCATTTTATAACAGCTTCGTTTATTATGTAGTTAAATTTTGGCAGACTAGATTTTCAGGAAATATTTTGCTTCCAGTGAGCCAAAGTGTGTTTCATTCATATTTGACATACATTTTTAGCGTTTTATTCTAACATCTAGGTCAAAACCAGGTTTGGAAGTGTTACAGGGTTACGGGGTTACGGACCTTTGTAATGTTGCCTGTACACAAATCAATGGTTTTCACATCAGCTGTTCATTGTTTTCTGATAAAGATTCTGTTTCAATGTGTAAATGCTACATATTTTAGATAAAAACAGGATCCTAAGTTGACACCTTAGGATAGGAAAGTCAATTAAGTGCAAAAAAAAAATATTCAAGAACAGCAAACATGTACCAATGACCTCTATGAATTTATTATGAATATGAATTATATCATATAATTTGATTATACAGTTAAAACCTTTTGTTTATAAACATGTAACTTCCTGTCTACTTATAATGTTTTATCATAATTATTTTTTCATGGTATCCATCATTTGCAACACATTAACATGTAAATAAAAAAATGCACAGGTTATGAAAAAGAAGTGTACTTACAACCTTATTCTAAGGACTTGATAAATTTGCAGAAGTTGAACTGAAGCAGTTACAACACCAGAGAGAGATTTTAAACAAAGTACCTCAACCTTGTAAAAAGGTCATCTTATGATTTCAGGTGGAATTTCTTCCATATCCCAGCACACTTTCAACTTGGCTCAATATTTTCACCACTCCCTATCTGCTTGTTGCCATGGCATTGGTGTCCGGCTTGCAGACATCTACTGTAATGGTGACTATGAAGACATACAGAAGCAGGGAGCCATTGTTAGCTTTAATTTACTTAGAGCAAGTGGGGAATATGTTGGCTTCTCTGAGGTAAGAGGAGAGAAATTCAAAGATGTCTAAATGTTATCATCTTCAGGTCCTCTAGACTCATTAAGACCCATCTACCTGAAGATCAAGGTCATAGTTCAAAGTTTCTTTTGGCTCACTGTTATTATAATGTACTCATGCTTTGAAAACTACTTTATATTATTATGTCCTTCAAAGAAAAAGTAAATGTAGCAAGGAAACCAAAGACCACTGTCACTGTAAAACATTGTTTCATATAGTACAGACCTTTTTAACATGAAGTGATCAGTTGCAGTGGGCACTATGTTAACTTTCAGGGTGATGATATATAGAGAACTGTATGTTGGATAAGTTTTAAAGTACATGGTCAGTGCTATTCAGGCACAAGTTACTTGCCATTTCCTCTCGTAACTTTTGAATGAGCCTTTACATAAATACAAAGCAACTTTTTTTAAAAACTGTTCAGTCTTTTATTTTATGTTGAGTACCTCTATGGAAACAAGATGGTCTATGTCGTGTCAAAGTTGAAAGAAAGGCAAGTCCCTAGGAACTTATTGAGCTAAGGAATAAACTCATACAAAACAAGCTTTTTCACTTGTAGGTTGACAAATTGGCACAGCTTTACAACATTCATGTGAGAACAGGATGCTTCTGTAACATAGGAGCATGTCAGAAATACCTCAGGATGTCAGATGAGCAAATCAGACATAACTTTGATGTAAGTTTCCCAGATACTCTTTATCAGTTAGGCAATAAAAAGCTTTTTTCCCCATACATTTCAAGCAGATTTTAATAGATAGCAAGAGATATAATACTAAAGAGGATGATGTGTTAGACAGACAGGTTGCAGGTTTGAACTCCAATGAAGATTGTAGTCTTCACCTGGGAATTGATGACTGTAGGCTTCAACACCACTGCATGGTGTCATGATTGTATCTTACAATACCACTGGTAGCATATCTGCATGTTTAACCACCACCCTCACCATGAATGCTGGTCTGAACAATACTTGAGTCATGACTGCAGATTTGAACACCAGTTTGAGTATGAATGCAGCTTTGACCACCACAAACATCATAATTCTAGGATTAAACTCTAATGGCATCAAACATGCAGGTCTGAACACAACTAGAGTTATAACTAAGTTTTAGAACCATTGGATTTAAATTTAAGGACTGCACAGCTAAAAGGTTGTAACTATGTATTATTTCTGCATAAAGTTACAACTGGGTGATTAGTCTGAATATCTGAGTTTTTTTTTCAAACTTGACTTTATTACTTTAAGCACTGCTATCTATAAATGATACTGCCAAGATGAAGTAAGGACAACCCTCTTGGCCTCTTCTATAAATTTAGCAGATTTAGTAGCTTTTTAGCTCACCTGAGCTGGCTCAGGGTGAGCTATTAGGATCGATGAATGTCCGTCGCGTCCACATTTACTTAACACTCTAGTGGTCACATTTTTCCTCATTGTCACGAAACTGGTCAGGATGTTTGTCCCAGTAATTACTCGGACGAGTTCGAATATGGGTCATCTGGGGTCAAAAACTAGGTCACAGAGCCCAAAAATCGAAAGAAATCTTGTTAAGGCTCTATAGGCTACTGTTTCAGTCCAAATATCCGGCATCATTTGTCAGAAAGGTTGTTTCTATGATTTCTAGCTCAAGTTTTAATATGGGTCACCTGGGGTCAAAACTAGGTCACACAGCCCAAATATGGAAAAACCTTGTTAACACTCTAGAGGTAACATTTTCGCCCAAATATCCTGGAAATTTGTCAGAAAGGTTGTTAAGTTGATTTCTGCCCAAGTTCGAATATGGGTCATCTGGGGTCAAAAACTAGGTCACAGCCCAAATATGGAAAAACCTTGTTAACACTCTAGATGTTACATTTTCGCCCAGATATCCTTGAAATTTGTCAGAAAGTGCAGATCATGATCAGACAGCAAAATAATGAAAGTGCAGATCATGATCAGACAGCTAAATTATGAAAGTGCAAATCATGATCAGACAGCTAAATAGTGTAGATCATGATCAGACAGCAAAAAATAAAAAGCTGACAGTGCAGATCATGACCAGCCAACATACAATGAATAGCTTACAGTGCAGATCATGATCAGACAGCAAAAAAATGAATAACCAACAGTGCAGATCATGATCAGACAGCAAAATAATGAGGCCTAGAGCTTAGATATTCAGCATGTGGCAATAATTGACTCTCACAAGATTGTTCAAATCCTGACCTCAAGGTCAAAATTAACCCTGCCTGGGGTCTTTTGATTTTACATAGCTTATTAAGAGGATATCATGGCCAAAGGTGAAGTAAGTGATCCTTTCTGCTTTATAACCTTTTTATTTTTGCCAATGGTAGACAGGTGAGCGATACAGGGCCATCATGGCCCTTTGTTGGTAACAGTGTCAGAAAGATTAACTGATGATGAAGGGAAATCTTGCAGATGTCATTTTGCTCCAAACATTTTTAATTTAGTAATAATTAGTGATTGTGTTTATATTTATTTGTAATTCTTTGTAGTACAAATGTTTTTTTACATGTTTTTTTAGGCAGGGCATGTATGTGGAGATGACAGAGACCTAATAGATGGCAAACCAACAGGAGCTATTAGGGTCTCCTTCGGATATATGTCAACATTAGAGGATGCCCGGAAATGTCTTCAGTTTATTGTTGACTGCTTCCTAGAAAATGTGCCAAAACCAATCTTTTGGGATAAGATTCAAACAGAGAACAGTTCTGTTTCTATTTATAGCCCAAGTTTGATCTCTGGAACAAATGAAGTTGTTGAAAACTCATATGATATTACTGAAAAAGAAACAGTTGAAGAAAAATATGAAACAGAACTACTGAAGAAGAAAGATAGCGTTCCAAAAAGTTTTGAAGATAATTTTGTTGATGATGCAATAGTCAAGCAGTTAGATTTAAGTGAAGAGACTTCATTAAGTGAGAAAAAAGAGTCTACTGTGATAGATGAAAGTGATTGTAATGACATGTTTAAGTCTTGTGAAGGTCGACATCTGTCTGATATACATCTGTATCCTGTGAAATCTTGTGCAGCATATAAGGTAAGTTTCTCAGGCTCTACATAATTATATGTTTCTCAGATCCATCAATGTCTGTGACAATATGGAATTGAGACTTTGTTTCTAATAAATATGTCATGCTAACATTGTTTATAAACTTGTGAGCTTAGGTTGTCTGGGAGTGATGGTGTTGGCTTTTCCACTTATAGTTAGCAGTGTGCAACCATCCAGTTTTATTTATGAGTTTTATTGTTGGCACCTGATAATCTATATGACCAGGGCCCCGAGAAGAGTTTAGTTAGTTTAGGTTTAGAGGGGAAAGTGCCGCAGTTCTTAAACATGCCCAATGTACAGCACCAATACATCTGACCACAGTTTTTGGTCTCATCCGAAAGACCATTAGTAATGTTAGTGAAGGAGAAATGGATAGAACCTGCGATAACCTGGATTATCAGTCCAGCGCGTTAACCACTGGACCACTGATCCGCTCCATCTTGTAAATGGGTACAAGTAAAGTAAGTTAATTGCAACTTCAGTGCAAATAAGTTGTTTTCAAAAGTAATCAAGCTTAAACAAAATAATCTGTAATTTCATGTAGGAAAATAACTTTATATGATATAATAATCTTGATTAGATTCCAAATGTTCTTATTAGTCATTCTGCTTAGATTGATCATCAAACAAGAATGATTGATGTAGACATTATCTTAAAGTCTGACCCAAAGAGAAATATAGAGACAATAATTATATCTGTCTGATGGAGAAGTTTTTGTGTCTCATGACTGTGAACGTTGTTCATTATGATAGGACAATACTTTCAAGACATTCCTTCACAAGACAACAGTTACTGTTTTTCTGGTCAAAGCAAATCATTTCATTGGTCTGTTTTGGCTGTAACATATAATACATGTTTGTTGTAGTTCTGGTTAGTGAACATGTTTTTAGTTTTATGAATCAGCAAGGATGGGTGTTACCTGGGTAAATGTGCATGGCATATACATTTACATATACATGTCATTATATTTAACATTTTCTACATTAGCCAGTTTATATTACATGTAATACAGTAACCTGGACATTTTCCAGTGATTTAAATGTTTTGGTTTTCAGGTAACTCAGTGGCCATTGTGTGATCGAGGATTGCTGTATGACAGAGAGTGGATGGTTGTCACGGAGACTGGGATAGCCATGAGTCAGAAACGGGAAAGCAGACTGTGTCTGCTGCAACCATCAATTGATCTCAACACACAACAACTACTGCTGGATTTTCCAGGTAAAACTTTATTAGGTTTTTAATACTAATTTAATTTTTATGAATTTAATTATTTAGTTCGATTATGAAGAAAGCTCTATAGCTTATTGGATCGGCTTAACACTCATTGCAATGTCAACCCCCCACCCCAAGAAAGGGGCAGCGAGTTTTTCATCACGCACCCATTGCATGGGGGGGGGCGGGGTTTTTGCCCAAAGACACACCTCATGCTCAGGCTGGGATTCGAACCCGGGACCTCCCATTCCAGAGATGAACGCCCTAAACACTGAGCTATCGAGGGCCACATTAGGCTTTTGACAATTTGAGCTTTTGTAATGACAGATCCGTTGGAAAAATATATATACCCACATCGTTTATGTATAGAAAGTATAATGCATAAGCATGTTAACACCTTAGAATGAGAAGGCAGTAAGTGCAAGGACACAGTTTTGCAAGATCAGCAATATTGTACTAATGACCTTCTTTCTTACTGAGTTTTAAGATCTATCAAGTAGTTCACTATGATATTATTATGCCCTTATGACCTTTACATAGACACATCATGTAACTTCCTGTTTACTTATGACCTTATATTATCATCAGTTTAATCAATGTAACTGGCCCCAATAACCGTCTAGTAAGGCTCCTTAAAAGCACCTTTACATGCAGACTTTAGAAATGTATGTGTTATAACAGGTCTCAAGTAACACATGCAACTTTATAAGCCTAATGAGTCTGATTTTAGAATGTAACGGAAATCTTCATGAATTTTTCATTCGGTGGACTATGGCTGCTGTCTTATATAACCATTTGCCAAAATACCATCATAGTTAGATTATGAAATTGATAAGTTTTCAAATAGTATTGCTAGTAATGTTGTTGTAGTTGCTGATAGTTTTGGCATGTACTTCTTGTGTAGTATTCATGTTACAGGATCATGTATATTTTAGGGATGGATACAATGTGTGTCAGTTTAAGTGTGAAAGAACAACATGAAACGGAGGCTAGATTGTGCAGTTCAAAAGTTTGTGGGGACAGGTACGTTCTCATTTCAGTAAAGAACATTTACTGATGACATTTTACTGCATAATATATTCTTCAATTACTTCCCTTGGTATTGTCTCATGGAGACCACAAAAGGCAAGACTAAAACCTACTAGAGCAACTCAGGAACTCTGTTGATATTAGTAATTGAGCTATATATATAAGGGAATTCCCCCATGCCATATTTCAGTAATGGAAAATTAGACGTTGATGCCTAGGCTGATCCACAAGTTAAAGCTTGCAAAAAGAAGTACAACATTACCATTTTCTGTTAGACAGATGGAATTTACAAAATTAAGTTACCATGAATTAATTTTTTTTATTAAGAAAAGCATGAAATTTAATGCTCATGTGTTTAGATGCATTCACAGTAATTAGGTTATTCAGTTGTACAATTTCCTTTTCCAGGGTACAAAGTTCTGACTGTGGAAATGCAGTTGCTGATTGGTTAAGTGAAGCATTATGCAGGCCTGGATGTAGGCTTATAAGACAAGCCTCAGGGGATAGCAGGGCCTCGAAGTTGAACAGTGGGGGTGTGTATATATTTATTTTACTTTTTCTTTTCATCATCCCTGTTTTATAAAATGCAGTAAATGACTATGATGTACTGTATTTCATTTTCAGCTCACATTATGTTAAAACATAGGCCAGGATGTCAAATAATTAATAAAACATTGAGAACAGACAAAAACCTTGTGTGCACTCTATATCATACCACATTTTATCTAAGGAATGTAATCAAACAGATAGCCAAATTTTTAACATTATGATCTTTCCTGATCATAGCTAAGAATGTTCTTTTCCGTCTCAGGTGAGCGACTCTTGCACAGAGATAAATGTAACATGTGGCACTGCATTTAGTATAAAAAATATGGATTTATTTACTGTGTGCAATACTTCAGTGTTGCGGTAGTTTTCGAATTCACGGAAGACCATACTTTTACCGGAGAATAAAATTTCCTGTGGTGCCCCTACAGATGGATCTGTTCTTACTTTTTCTCGCAGTTGTTGAAAACCACTCTTTTCACCATTAGTTATAGCTGGGTTACCAAGTCAGTGAGATGGCGTTTGATTTATCATGTTGTCACAAGGCTTACCTTTTACTCCGGCCATAATGACATACTGCACAGTCAGAATAGATGTTCCTGCACCACATTCTTCTTCTCCAAATTCTTTCTTTCCTAATGCTATATTTTCATCTTTTTCTTTGTCTAAAAATGACAGTTGAGAAATGGGAAATTGTGTAAACATCAAAGTTCTCTCTTCAATATATATTCAGCCAGACAGTGCCTAGGGTGACTGATGAGTCCAATGCTCCCAAGCAGAAATTACTTAATTAATTTGCAAAAGGTTGCCACTTTTGTTTTATAAGATACAAAGCTGTGAATTTTAATCTGGGTACAATGCTTTTTGTGATTAGACTGCTAAACTTGCTTTTCAATTTTGCCTAAATTAGGAGTGGAAGTAACATTTCATTTATCATTGTTGGCATAACGTGTATTCATTCTTCAATTGTAGACCTGAATACAAAAATGTAATTAGTTTCTCAGAGTTATGAAGTGACTACACTATATTATTCTCATATATTATTCATCTAAGCATTTTGGATGCTTTTCTGTAAAACTAAAATATGTAACAAGTGTGTATGACCACTTGGATACAATGACAGATCATGTTTTAAAAGTGAAAAATACAGTGCTATTTTTACAAAGTTAAAAGCCACTAGCCTGCTTCTGTTATGTGAAACCAAATTGAAACCATAACTTCATGCTTATATTTCTATAGAATGTCAGGACTCATACTTATTTCCAGTGTACCACACTAGTTTCCCCTGACAGAGCAAGGATAAATCAATATCCCTCATGTGAGGACATGTAGGAAAAGGGAACAAGAGTTAGTGTTGTTTTAGATAACTGTGCTACAGATAACAAGAAATTGTCTTTTTCAGATATAGTTCCATGGTTAGAAAAAGATGTGGTCTGACTTTGATTCAAACTTGGTACTTATTGATTTCAGGGCAAATCCTCTACAGACTGAGTTACCTGCCTGCATACAGTTTATCCCTTTTTAGTAATGAAGTCCTATTTCCTGACAATATAGTACAAGAGTGAAGTGACCAGTCATATTTCACAAATACAAAACCTTTCACATTTTGTGTCATGTTGTAGATTCTGCAATGGAAGATAAAACTAAACTTTCCCTAGCTAATGAGTCCCAGTACCTCCTGATTAGTAGAGACAGTGTGGCTTCATTACATCAGAAAATCCTGGAACGACGGGAAGATGGGGATACTCAGGAATCGTTTGGTAATTTCCTTATTAAGGTCAAAGTTTCAAAAATTCAATGGTAGGAAGTGACTCTGACTTTGTGACCAGTGTAGATCATGATCAGCTTGCTGTGAATGACATTCTCTGTATTGAAAGACACAGAAGTACATTTTGTTGAAAAATATCAGGCAGAGTTAAGATAATGTGTTCAGTGAGGGCACAGAGCTTATCAAGACTGTGTATGTACCAAGTCCATGATGCTGTGCTAGTGAGGTGTTGTTCTGCTTAATGTGAACATATAAAGAAGTAGGCAAGGATAGTGGTCAACATAGTGGAAATGAATTGTTACCAAGACAGATTTTTATCCCCATTTCCGTATTTTAGTTAACCAGCCAATATTTCAGTAACTGTTAAAGAGAACCAAATAAAACAATACATTTGAACTTAGGACATGTTGTTAAAGTTGAATATATAAGAACCATAACTCTGTCTAAAATAAGATTATCTCCCTTTTTGTAATTTAAGTTGTCCGGTTCATGTCTTGATCACCGTTAGCTCACCAGAAGTTCTTTATCTAAATAGTTCACATTGATAGGGAAATGCACTGCTAATGAAAAATAAATCTATAATCAGTAATGTTATGCCTTACTGAAGTAACTTTAATGCAATGTAATTGAATAGGAGTTAATGGAATATATTTGAATGTCAATTATTCTTACCATTTCTTTTTACTTTAAAGGTTTTACTCATCTCAATCATATGTTCCAGCAGTTGACACATTTGTTCCATGGAACAATTAACAGAATTATTTACTAGCACTGATTATAGATTAAACTAAATTTTGAGTTGTTTTACTTTCAAGACATTGAGAATCTTGTGGATCGTTTCCGTGGCAACCTCATCACTAGTGGCTGTGACCCATTTGAAGAAGAGACATGGAGCAGTATAAAGATAGGAAATCTTCATTTCAGAGTTTGTATAAATTCATCTTTATTAGGTATTAATTATTCAATCACATCCTGAAACCTGAAGTCTTGATCTATAAGGAATATGTAGTAGAAAATTTATGCTTGATACCAGTCTAATAACAGTCAGTAATAACCATTATGTACAGCATCAGTCTTCATTACAAGGTGTTGCTGATATTTTTTAAGCCCAGTATACTGCTGGTTGTGGGGGAAATATAGAAAGGTTCTCTGCCTATTGTATTGTTGTTTTAAACCTTCATATTCTTATCCCCTGTAAAGTATTACTACCAAGGCCATCTAAATGTCTTGAGGCGTTTTTGACATTTGGTAGAGCAGTGTCTCAATAAATTACGGAAAGAAATGGAACAAGTGAAATAGGGCATAAGATTTGTAAAATTCAGGTACATTTTATATTTGAGACGTACATGTATATAGTTGAATGTAACATTTTGACATGTTTAGGTCAAATCTCCTTTAATTTTTGCAGAACTTGAAACATATATTGTCTGTATAAAGTTGATAATATTAACTGTACATACACAGAGCCAGGGTACCTGTACAAGATGCCAGATGGTCTGTTTAGATCAACAAACTGGAGAAAAAAGTAAAGAACCACTGAAAACACTTGCAGTTTGGAGAGGCACAAAGGTAGAGTGTATGAATAACATTTACACAAAGTTCAATCAAAAATGCTTTTCTTACCATATGACAAACACATGTAAACTACATAGTCTTACTATTCATTTTAGGAGAAATACCCAAATTAATCTCTTAGAAAACTGAAACTTTCTCACACCTGTCAGATTTACTTGAGATTAACATATTTTCTTGAGGTTAAATTTACAAAATTTAATGTAACTCTCTACATTATCTATTTTTTGTTAGGGTGCTTCCCATTGGTCAGTAGAAGATTCCTGCATATTGATGGCCTTAATAATCTTGCTTTTGTTTGGATCGTTTCTAACTTCTATATCACACTAATCGGAGATTTTTTTCAAATGTATGCTTACAAGGGCAAGTAATTACCTAAAGGTATATACTAGTATGTCTTGTCAGAGTTATGGCACATAGACATGTTTGCTCACTGTCAACAAGTACTGTATGTACAATTGTGGCATATTGCTAGAGAGGAGCATTAAAATATAGCAAAAGATCTAAAATTGTGATCCATGCTGCAGTGAAAGTAAGGTATGAAATAACTAGCTAAATTTATATTTTCAGGTGCCATTTGGTATACACCTGTGCCAGGCTGCTAGTCTGAAGGGTTCCAGTCATATGATAACCGTTGGAGATCCAGTCTTCATTTTATGACAGTTTCAAATCTTAACTTTTATAACTATTTTTTTAGATTATACAATACAATGTTTAGATTTTTACTGTTTTTCTATTTGAAACAGCTCTTTAATTCAAATTTTTGGCAATATAACCTTTTTTTCAAGAAATTTGTCTGCACTTTTTACATTTACATGTTGGCCATATTCATGAAAAGCTTCGATTTTCTAAGCTTGCAGTATTTGATGTGATAGTATTTTTTTCTTCAGGTTTTATTTGAAAAAAGTCTGACCAAACATATGGGGGATAATTGTTGGTTTCGATGTAGGATGTATAATTGGGGTGGGCACAAAGTGATATTTTCACGGGGGACAGGTAAAATAACTTTGTTCCAGATGAAATTAGCGTAAATTAATCCCAACAATTTTCTGTTTTTTTTGGTTAAAACTCTATTTTATTGAGTTTGTTTCTATAAAACATTGAAAATCGCGGGAAACGTCATCAAAAATAGAACAAATGAGTATTTAAACGCGCATAGTGCATGGTCTCCAGCATAAAAACGCGGTGTTTTTGACGTAAACCGGGCTAAAGGGGGGGGGGGGGGGGGGGGGAGGGGGGGGGGGGCAGTGTAAAAACAGGGGGGAAAAAAAAGTGGGAATCCACTGTTTCAAAACTGTGGATTATCACTTTTATTTCACTGAGAAAACTCTATAATTCACTGGAAAACATAAAATAAAATGTTATTATTTCCATGATAGGAGGTATATAGTAATCACAAAATCTGTTTGTTTGTTAGTTATTGTTTCTCAGCCAGGACTTCTTTAATAGTAATGGGATGTCATTGAAACCTCACAATAATAGAGCAACACTGGCTAGAATGTCATGCATGACACGAGGGTACTCAGATCTCAGAGGTAAAGACCATGCTCCAAGGTCAAAGTCAAAGTTCAGATATTAACTTCCTTTTACTATTATTTCATTTTCAATCAGACCTCTAATGATGTTGTAGAGTACTATTAGAAGATGTTGAAACAATACCAGGGTACACAGCTCTAGGGCCCAACTTGGACTTCAGTTTCAAAGTTTATACATTGTCTGGGCTATTACCTCATTTCTATTCATAGAAATTCAGTTCCAATTTTACTGAATTATTGAGTGCTATGGGAAAAGTGTGTTGCAAACAATATTCAGGTCTTTGAATTAAATTCTGTCAAAACTGTTTTATTACTTTGGGGGCATTATGTCACTTACTGTGATAGTTTTGCAATTTTGTTTCACTTACAAGCTAAAAATGCTCATATGATATTAACTGGAGTTATTTTAATCAGAACTATAAATTATAAATACTTTTTTAGTGTGTATGTTTGTAATACTTTACATGGCTCTATAGTTGTTACTCTAACAGGAATTCAGTTTAATTATGTAATTTGTATTTTTCATTTTTGTTCATGTAAACTAACTATGGCATGACCATTCCTCTGGTTGTCAATCTATATCATTGATATTTTGTCTTGAAAGTTACGTAAACTTTGCTGTTCAAGCAGCTATGAAGCAACAATACCAGAATGACACAAGAGTCTGACTTGGCTTTAAACTCCATTTTCTTGCCTGGTTGATTTGTGTCAATGGTAAAGCCAGTGTCTTATGTATCAACACTCTGATGAACAAATCGTGGCTGTCATCATTATCTTATTTAGAGTTTTTAAGGAAAGTTTTTCTTAAATGACTGTGATATTATTTATGTAGAAATATTTAGATAAGAGTGAGATCATATTTATATATTGTAGTGTTGTCTAGTCTGAGAACATGTCTGCTTCACATACATACTTCATTCATCTAACAACAACTAGAGACATAATATACAGCTGAAATGTAGAAAACACAAAATGCATAGCACTTTATTATTATTGTGTAAGGTAAAGTAGCTGTTTTGTATATCAAAAATATGGAAACATTAACTCCTTTACAGCAAAGGATTGAAGTTCTGGCAGGGCCAGAAGAAACATTTTGGCAATACATTTTAAACGGTTTGCAAGCATTAAAGGTTGTGATTTCTTTTTTTCTTCAAAGCTTGATAAAAAGACTCTGTCATGTATATTAAATTGATGGTTAATACAAGCATGCTTAAAGAGATATTTTGACTCGTTATACAATGTAAAATGTTATGTGAAGTATTCTAAATAAAGATGTTTAAACAGAAACCAAGGCTTCATTGTTTCTAAGTCTTTTCTCAAGGCCCCAGTTCTGTTTTGAAGGCAACAGTTCACTGTTCAATTATTCACCATTTTTCCCATTATCATATATTTGTTGACTGTGTTATGGTCCGTACAAGATGTGTGGACCGTAGGGAGATCACATGATCAACATTCCCTTAACAAGGACTATGTTCAAAGAATATCAACAGGAATAGTTGATCTAACTAGATGGGTGTTCAGTAGAACACTTGTGTCGCCCTCTTACTCTTTGTTAGAATAACCAATAATTTTGTGACAAAATCTAAGTACAAAAAGGAGCATAACTGTCAAATATGACCTTGACCTACAAAATTTGGCAGCATCACGACCCTTTTGTCAGAAGCAATGCAATTTGAAAGTTTGATGAAGAACAAAGTTATAGCCAACATTAAGTTTTCATGACAAAATCTAAGTACAAAAAGGGGCATATTATGCAAATATGACCAATTAATTTGTGTGCCCTGTCTGAGCAAGCAATTTGAAAGTTAGATGAAGAATGTTAAGAAATGGCAAAGTATAGCCAACGTTAAGTTTTCATGACAAAATCTAAGTACAAAAAGGGGCATAACTCTGTCAAATATGACCTTGACCTACAAAACGTGGCGGCATCACAACCATTTTGTCATAAGCAATACAATTGTAAAGTTTGATGAAGAAATCTTAAGAAATGGTAAAGTTATAGCCAAGTTTATGTGACAGACGGATGGACCGACGGACCGATAAAGCGATCCCTATGGAAAGGGCGACACAATAATACTACTGAGAACAAGAATCACAACAAAACTAAAAGCAAATAAAACAATTGATGTAATTTCTAGAATGTAATTTGAAAAACAATAGAAGCTGATATTTTGTGGCTAATTGAGACATCTGGTGTATCACTACTAAATGGCTGTTGCCAAGGGAGGTAAATCTGCTATTGTTATGACAGGAAGCAAAAACATACGGTGTATCACTACAAATGGCTGTAGCTGAGGGAGGTTAATCTGCTACTGTTATGACAGCAATCGAAGACATCAGGTGTATCACTACTAAATGGCTGTTGTCAAGGGAGGCAAATCTACTATTGCTCAGTATTGCTATTGATGAAGAACTGCAGTATTTTATTGACTGTAGTTGAGTCAAGACTACAGTCTAGAAGTTCTTCCTTTGTTGCTGTTACAAGCTTGCCAAGGCTGCCTAGTCCATCTTCAATCACTTGACACTGTAAATCTAGTTAAGGCTATGTGTATTCTCACACATCTTCAATCACTTGACACTGTAAATCTAGTTAAGGCTATGTGTATTCTCACACATCTTCAATCACTTGACACTGTAAATCTAGTTAAGGATGTTTATTCTTGAAAAAATTTTTTTTTGACAACAGTAAAGTTATACCATAGACCATACAGCACAGCCACAACAAAGATGTAAACATACAGTCGAAGTACTCTTGCTCCTTTGTATATGCAAACAGGGGAGCTGTGGTGTAGAGGTTATGGTGTCTGCCGCTCATCCCGGAGGTTGCAGGTTCGAGCCCCACCAGGGTCAGGACGGTACTTCCTCATATGACGCCAGTACTGGTTCTTCCAGGTAGCGGACTCGAGAGTGACTCGATAAGCTTCGAGCTTTCCTTTTGATCGAGCTTAAATAAATTAGTATAAACTAATCTGTACATTGAAGATTTCGGAATCATGTGACCAGTATAGAAAATTCATTCTGTATTTCAAGCAAAAAACAGTAACTTTGGCTCTAGAGCATCAAAGGCATTTTTCTTTAATTAACGTTCATTAACATAGCACAGCATTCTTCTATCCAGTGCTGTTTCTGATTTAGCTTTACTTTGCAAATTATAGTATAAAGGGATATCATGGCAGTTCAGTCCAAGCTGTTGAAGTGCTGCAGACATAAAGTTGGTCTGCATTTGTTCATTTACCACAGCCTGCAATCTGTCTGCTAAAACATCACTGACTGGCTTACATTGGGCCTGTAAATAAATACAGCAATATGACTTCTGCTATAAAATTATTTTTGTAGTGGATATATTTATACAAATATTGACCTTTGACCTTTAAATTGCTGGAACAAGATATTTCTGCCTTTGTCAAGCACTGCAGGTGAAGAGGAGTCTGCACAGGTGATATAACTAGATCTGCATATTGACAAACAAACTGGTACAATATTTGTAGTGCAATCATTATTTAACCATTGATTGTTAGTTCTTAAATTTATTAAACATATGTACCAGTATGAACAAGCTACTTATTGCGGGCCGCTGTTGTGGCCCACTATATTGAATACGTGGTGAGTAAAATATGCATGGAGACTTAAGCACTAGATCGAACATATGCGTCTCTCTTCATTATAAAATTGAGGTACTTCTGAGATGAAAACTGTAGACACAGTCAATTTTTTTGGAAAAGCAAGAGTTGTCGTTTGTAATTGAGTTGTCGTTCGTTTCACAGAGGGCGCAATCTACGCTGATGAAAATAGAAAGAAGTGCTTTTCACATTTCAGGCGCAATCTACGCTGAGAAAAATAGATATATGATTGCTTTTTCCACTTACACAGCCTTTGACATAATAGAAACAAAGTGCAGTCGACTGAATATTCTTTGATGGCCTTTTTAAATATTGTGTTAGCTATTTTTTTCCCTTCTCTTACAAGTCTGTCTCCGTGGTGTAATGGATAGAGCCGTTAGCTCATACACTTTTGTGTTAGTGTACTTTTATGAATCCACAAGTTCGAATCCCATCAACACCCAATTTCTTCAGTCATGTCAAATTAATAAGGATTATGGTAATGAAAAATAGAGCATTCCTGGACATACTGTATAATTATTATTTGATAACAGTAAAGTTTCGATACTACAGGTCAGTCAGTAGATCCGGTGTCGTGTCAGGTTTTGCTTGTTCAACCAGAATTGGTTTCTTCGAGTTCTTTTGGGGCCATGCCTCAATATCAACCATCACCAATTTCCAAAATATTTACATGGGATTATTGTTTGTTGGCCTGCTGTGATACTTTGTATCACAGTTTTTCTTGTTTAAAGATAAGCTGACCTTTTTTGGCAGGGCATGGTCCAAAAAGAAAAGGAAACAACATACATCCCAATACCCATGCTATAGTAGGATTTTGACCTATGACCTATTATAAAATAGAGAAATATAAAAGTGCAGTCACAGCTCAATGCATAAAATCTAACTAGAGTAAAATGCACTGCTTGTTATCAGTTATGTGTTTGCCAGATTGTAACAAGTGGTCATATATATGATTGCATTTATGCAAAGAGAAAAAATGCAGTATGTTCTTTTGCAAAACTGATCAATCATTTTAGGACTTTTTATGTTAGATATTTATCTTTAAAGTTTTCCCTTCTGACCATGCAGTTTTTGAAATATTCCTGTCAAACTTTGTGAGTGCAAACCTATTTTTGAAACAATATTATACCCATGGCCCCTGGGCTTGGTTTCAAGAAAAGGCATATGCCCCTGATTTTACTTGGACTCTAGATAAATATTTGTATTTTTATTAAATGAGATCAAAGAAGAAATTTCTTTGAAATGTTTGCAAGTTACAATGGAAACAAAATGTAATTGTGTCTCTTTTGAAGAACTGCATTTTTTTCTCACTGACAAAGTATTTGTATTTTATGTTTAAAAAAGTACCTTTGCAATAGTTAGCATTGACTTTATAGCTTCATTAGCATTATGTACAGGAAGCATGTTCAGCCTGGTGTCTAAATACCTGAAAAACAAAAAATAATGACTGATACATTCAACTTATACCAATTTTATAGCAAGAAAGTGTTCAGAATCTAGTATAACTCATTTTTCATTCATTATTTTAAACCAGTGCATTGTATTACAAATCCACTCTGACTCTGATGTCACACTAATTTCTCCAAAAGGCATTAGGAAAGGTTTACCAAAGACTGGAGATAGAAAGTGACTTGGTATGCTTCAGCCTTTTATCACAGCTGATCTAGAAGTAACTGTACACTGTGTATACCCTGTGTGAACTGTAATCTACAACTGCACGAACTGACTGTTATGAGTCTGTTTGTAGAGTAGAGTCATACTCAGTGTTTAAAGTTCAGGTTGTATGTCTTAGCCCCGCTGAGTACAAGACTATGCCCCTGAGAGTCACACCAATAACAATGATATTTTTCCCAGAAAGCTGATTTGAAAGTCATTTCACAAGCACACCCCACAAATGAAACTTATAAAGGTGGTGTAAACATGTAACTTCATAAAGTTTACTTTCTCTGTATGATGGAGAAGACATTTCTCTCAGCTGTTCCATGAAGGGGAGCCTGGCATAACATGTAACATCTCCTGTGAACCTGCAGGAACTTCTCAACCCTGATGACAGAAAATTATTAAATATTTATAAAAGCAGATCTAGTTAATTGTAAAAAGGAGTTTTACCATTCGGACTACATTTATATGTAACCTTTTAAAGGGAGGTATAGATAGCCTAACTCAAGATCCATAAATCTTACCATTATCCGTAGTATGAGCAAATGGCAATGTCCTAAATTAAAGGACTAACAGGTTCATAATAAATCTTTTGACAGAATGCTTTTAATTTTAATGCAATATTGTAGAAAGTCCACTTCACAAACTGAGGGTCCCTGACTGAACTGTTCTAGGACAAGGAGTTTTCTGGGTTACACTTTGCTTTTCAGATTTGTTCTACTGTAACACCAATGAAGAAGTCAAATTACACCACTAAACAAGTCAAATTACACAAACAAAGAAGTCAAATTACACCAATGACGATGTTAAGTAAGAACTCGAGTTACAAAACCTTTCAATAAGTTCCTGTGACAGCAGGAGACCTTTGTTGTCCTTGTCCTGACTTGTAGCTTGAGATAATGGGACAACGAGGAAGGCCACACCAGACAATGGAAATATCACTGTCCCTGGTATCACACCATCTGATACTGAAAAAGCAGAAAAAGAAGAAACCAACATTCAAACATCTCTATAACTTAAATCTGTTAAACAAATCTAAACCATTTCCTTTTTTCATTTACCAACAATAGTACTATACTATTAAGCCAGGTATTTCTGCTTCATCTGGAAGATAACTGCAAGATGCCAAACTTTACCCCTCACTGTACAAAAACACTGTGTCCTCCAGGTGTCTGACTTCTTCTTTCTTATACATAGTTTTACTTGACAGGTCTATACTTTTGGCTCTAAGTTAATTTTCTGTTAAATGAACATTCAGAATACGTACTTAATGTGTGAATATGAACTTCACTGATATGTGATATGCTCTGTTTGGCTTTTGGCATTTTTAGCCCGATTAATGGTTTCATGAAAGAGCAGCTTGTGAGTTACCAATCATATTTCTTGCTTTTTAAGCCAGTTAGTAACAGATCTTGATAGTACAGTGGATTCTATTGACAGGCACAATAAATAATTTGCTGTGGATTTTTGGGAGTTTGCCACTTTAACAGGTTACTAACCTCTCAGTTTTAGTTGCTTTTGTTTGAGAATAGTAGCATAGTCTGTATGTGACATTGATTGATGAATTATCACTGGCCAGGCTGACACCACTGGTACCTAGGAGAAAGAATATTTCTAATCTGTAATATCATCCTTCAGCTAGAATTCAACAACAAAGTGCGCAATAAACCTCTCTCTGATTGGGGTACATGTCAGATATATAGGCGGCAGTCACGGGGTTGTAGGTTGGTAATAGATTTGAAATAAGCAAGCCAAGCAGGCATTTGGACAGTTTGGAGGCACCTGGTCCCAGTAGTACTCAAGGGGCTTTAAGGCAGCAGCCCCAGTGATGGGCCCCATGTTGCATGGAGTCACAATATATAAAGGGACTGCAATATACTGCTATGCAGTAAGTGCTTATATGATTGTATTAGAGGGCACACTATTGACTTAATTTCTAAATGTATTGCATTGTTTGAGGAAAACCTCTGTTTAGAAAATGCTTGCAATCAATCAAAGGAGGAATAAGGAGGAAGCTGCAATTCCCTCAATCTGGAACTGGTATATTTTAACCACTGTTCAGGAGGTCTTTCTGATGTAGTTATAAGACATGGGAAGTTGGTAAGTTTTGGAAGATCGTACCTCTGTATTGTCTGACATACTTTTCTTAGATAAAATCAAATTAAAATTGATAGATATCGTAAGCTCTTTCAAATTGTACCGCTGTCAAAACATCTAGGTCAGCTTGATTAAATTTAACTCGTATTGAATTCTTTCCTGTTTTGACCAACGTTTTTTTAATCGATTAAAATATTATGCTTGCGCGTACACGTACAGTACTTAATCAGTTTCGATGTAATTATTCTGAGCTCTTTAAAGATAACATGTTTATCATGTTAGAATATATTATCCTCTACTGTCTTATTTTGTTTCCACTATCTTTCATATTTATAGCTGACACACATGAACTGATAAGAGATACTCTATGACTATGTTGGAATAACCTTGTACAGTACTACAGAAATATGGCAGAGGGAAAAGAGGTTGCTATAATTGGATGGTATGAACGTTTTTAACAAATTGAAACAATTATTTACTTTTTTTGACATAATTTCATCAAAAAGTTTTATTGTGTAACTTCACTGACAATGCAGATATTAATTTTCAATATTGGATTCTTTAAAAATGTAGGCCTAATATAAAATTTGCTTCTGTACATTTAATTTTGCAGTGGTTTGGTTGGCCAAAGCTGGGCCATTGTTTTTTCAACCGCCAAATTTCACGTAAGGATATATGACAACCTGCCAGAGAAACTAACAGAAGGCATTGCTTCAATTCAAAGAAAGATGGTAGATCTAGAAACTAAGGGATGTCTACGTGGTACTATCTCCGCGGCTGAAGCCTTAAAGTACATAAAGGCCACGCCGACTATTGAGCAATGCGTTGCTGGCGCATGCTATATTCAGGTATCGTTTGACAAACATGCGTTACTATAGTAAACGTATTGTTGAATTTTAAAAAAGCGGACGCATCGAACGAACATAACCGGGACACGTGCTCTGTAACGCACCTTGATCTTTCTTTACATGCGTTGTAGCAAAGGGTTAACATCTAACTCTTACATTTCATCAGTTTTTACAGTTTCAACTTCTTAACAAACAAGCTTTGTGTTTAAATGTACGAGCATGTAGGATAAATAACAAGCATGTGCAGTATGCGCCCCTAAAACGGCCCTGGCCCTGTGCTTATAAAAGTTTCTTGAGCACAATCTCATGCTCAGCACGAAAACATGCTCAAATTATATGAAGTCAATACAAGGTACATCTTTTTACAAAGTCGGGTTCAAGATATAGATACATACGCTCAAGAACAGACCGTCTAAATCATTGTTATGGAACCGATTTTGCAAACAGAAATAATTTTACTTTGCTTCTTATTCATTTGAGCACAATCTTGTGCTGAGCATGAGATTGTGCTAAAAAAAAACCTTATTAGCACGTAGCTATCTGACATCATACTATAAATCAGGATTATCGAAAGAAGCTTATATCTTATATTCGACTTGTGTTTCACTAGGAATGCGTCTTTGAAGACTTCGCCTTGAAGAGGAGTGTATTTGAGGAAGCGGAGAAGTATGCTTCTGGTGATGCCATTTTGGCCAGCTCCACTGGAAACATATTCCCTTCTAGACTGTCGGAGGGTATGAAACTCAAGGAGAGAATTATAGTGTCACATCCGGTAATAATCGGACTTATAACATTGTTATCAATATTTGTGCATAGATGTACAAATGATATTACAAAGTTACCTTTCTTCTTAATTGAAGTTGAAACACATTGAACTTTACTTTGCTTGAACGGACGTAAACACAAAACAATACTTCAGTGCTTAATAAGAGCCTGTGGCTGGTGGTGAGGTAATAACATATTGCAGTTTGTCTACTGAAAAAATGTTTCAAGTGTTCTATGATTCAAAGATTAAATGATCTTTCTGGACCATAGGTTATGAACCTACTTATAGACCACAATAGAGTTATATTTCAAGTGCATGTAACTTTGAATTATAACAAAAGGGTTCAAACAAAACTTGGCAGTACCTCATCAATATTGCATGACCCCTAACGCGTATTTTCAGCTTAATCCACCGCACCTGGTTCCTATTGTTGAAATTATTTCGGCCCCATGGACAAACCCTGCAGTTATTGCCGAAGCCAGAGCTATCCTGGACGACGCCGGTCAAGTGCCTATTGTTGCCAAGAAGGAGACGGCTGGATTTATTATTTGCCGCATCCAACATACAATCACCGCGGAATGTTTCAAACTCATAAGGGTATGACATATAATTACGACGGAAAGTAACAAATAGTAAGAAAAGTGTGTGAAGATGCGTACGAGATATCTATAGAAATCGATAATAACTAAATAACTAAATAAATAGTTAAATAATTTTCACGCAACTTGTAAGGAGGCACAAAGGTAGGTGACAATCAGTCAAAAAACTGACACACCATGCCAAGCTTGCAGGTTCATATAAATGAAGAAGTTGCAGGTTATGACGCGGACAAGTTTTGACCTTGGGCTTCAGTCATATAGCAAAAGAACGCATTGAATAATTCTCCAGTTACACTCTAATGCGGAGTGAAATTTGCTTTAAAACTGTGTCAATCTTAATTACTTTGAAAGTTGTTAGTTCTTTTATTTGACTTTTTCATAGCACCAATTGATACATTATGGAACCTACAGAGTCCGGCGCGTTAAAACCAGACCGCGGATCCACTCTTAGCCAGTGCCAGTGTATCGTTATAATCTGCATATCACTGTTGTTATAATGTTGTCCATGCATCATATTTTTACCATGCATTGCCTGTACACATCTACCTACATAAAATATACCTTATCTATCTATCTAGCTATCTATCTACTGTATTTTAGGATGACGTAATCAGCGTTTCTGACTTGGACAAACTGATGCCATACGGACTTGGTCTGAGATATGCCTTCCTTGGCGCATTGGAAACATCATACCTTAATGCCAATGGTAGTATTCTTCTTGTTTCATTGTGCTTTCATTATGTAAGAACTCAATCTGATATCTTTGTTAAAATATATTTTACATTTTACTATCATTCTTTAAATAATATAAAAGTTAATTATTAATGTTCGCTTCAAAAAGGCAATATTTGAAATTAGCGTATCGTTTGCAAGGTTACCCGTGCATCTTAAACGTGTATATTAACATGTTTCCTTACAGCCTTCATTATTATGCCCCCCTTCGAAGAAGTGGGAGAAGTGAGAGGTCGGTCAGTAAATCTTTGATTTCCCAATAACTTGAGAAGGCCTTGACCATGATGTCTCAAACATGTTCTGGTTGATAGAGACATTGGGCAGTAGACGAGCCATGTCACTTTGAGGTCTCTGGATAAGATGTCAAGGTCATAGTGGTCTGGCATCTAAAAACGGATTCTGGTCAATAACGAAACAATGTTTAACCTAAGATTTTCACATTACCAAACGTTTATGGATATTAGCTGATCCCTTTAGAATTTAGGTCACTGTGTCAAAGGTCCCCACACTTGCTAGGAGTAAAGCTTATGGAGAGTACGTGTGACTCTTAATGACTTAAGGGTCAACTGGTCTGTTCAACGTGACCTCACATTTAATAACAGTTTCTGCTCGACAACTCGACATTGCTTTGAAATAAAGTCTTCAGACTTGCAAGGGTGATTGATTTGAGATTTGATACCCCTAGACCTCTAAACTCTTGGCACTACATCATCAACAATCCTGTGTGCACCCGGGGTGGGGCAAGCATCAGTATCAAGTGGATTTGATTTGGGTATGGCAAAACCCCTTGTACTTCCACCAAACCTGTTGGAGGTGTACGTGTGCATATTGTAATTAAGGGGCATCATATGTTCAAAGATTGAAATCACAGGTACATGTAGATATAAATCCTTGTCTGATCTTCATCCTTAAAACCCCTCATTGGATTTTCGAGTATTTTTTTTTTCCAAAAGCAATCCTTGTTCTTTATTAGAATTTTATTAATTATTCTTATTGAACTGTAAAGACTTTTGGGTAAGTAAATCAAGGGGGGGGGGGGGCATTTGTGTTTTACAAACATCTCTCGTTACACTAGTACATGTAAATAACTTTATGGAATCGTCGAACCATGATATGAATAGATCTACCATAAAAATATTTATTCACCATAACTGATTTACAGGAATGAAACACTTCTGCTCGATGTATAAAGAACCCCTATATGAACTACAGAAGCAGTCTGGACCACCTATCAGGTTGGAGGGAGACCCTCTCGAGAAGATTCAAAAAGAACTAGAGCAACAGATACCTTTAGATAAGATAGAAGAACGCCGAGAATGGCGGGACCAGAAACTTGCTGAACTATATAAACTCAAATATAAACCTGCAAACTGAGCGTATGAAACATATGTGTTATTTCGTATATGATTAATATGCCTTACGTTGGGACACAATAAAACTTCCTTTTTGTTTGAAAGATAGTCAGTATATTTATGTGACATCATTGAGCAATGCCGAAATACAACTTTCCACTTTCAATCCGTCCATCCTGCGACCAGATCTGAAATGTGTGATAAACTAAACCACTACAACTGATATAAAAATTTTAGGGTATGTCTTATGTTGGTAAGGTCAGCCCGGTTAGCTCAATCGGTAGAGCACGAGACTTTTGTAATCTCGAAGTAGCGGGTTCGATTCCAGGGGCTGACCACAGTCTTTCGGATGAGACAAAAACCGAGGTCCCATGTACGGGTGCTATACACCTGGCATGTTAAAAGAACCAGGATTGGGACGCTTTCTTTATCTTGCACTATCCTACGAAAACCTCTTCTGGGGGCGTTTGTCATATGGATTATCCGGTACCAACGATAAAACTCTAATTACATATATTATGTTGGTAATTGAAATGATATCCTATCCGCATGTAGACAGTCAGTGCATTCTATAAAAGTTGATTAATTAATACTTTTGATATTGGGGTAAATGTATGTAAAAGTGGGTTTCATGATACAGTCATCTCAATAACACAATACTAGTTACTTTTTTTTCTTTATACGAATTTATTTTAGTTCCATTACGAAAAAAGCTGCGTAGCTTACTGAATCTCTCTCGAACACTTTCATTACTGTTACCCATTTACAGCACGTGTATCAGTATCTTTGCCTAAAGAACACACCTCGTGCGTTGATAAGAGTTGGACAGAGGCAGGCCATAATTTATTACTGCTGGTCAACTTGGGCTGTAAGACCTTGTTCTGTGATATATCCAGTGCTCCATATAAGACACGGATCTGTGCAACTGAAAAAGAAAACTGTTGAAATTGTGTTTAACATGATATAATTTTAATACTCTCAGAAAATTATTTTTGTCTAGGACGACACAATCAACTACCCCTCCCCCTATAGCAACATTGAGTAACTTAGAGCTGAAACCTTCAATCAAGTAGTGAATGCTCTGCCCTAAAATTTAAAATAAAATCAAATATTTTCACGAGGAGTTATCAGGGAGAGAACTCCGACATAGCTTGTATACCGGCAACAGCATCTCTCCTGTGATGCTGTGAAACTATGATTTTAACGTCTAAAGGGTCGAATTTTGTAAGGCAATGCCACCCTCCTTTTTTTATCAAAAGTTTGTTATTTTTGAGTGCCAATTTTGCCTAGAAAGCTTGTCTTGATTTCGTTCGTACCTGCAGCCTATTTTAGGGTGGCTGATAGCTACTGCAAGTTTTGATTGGTCGGGTAAAAATAACAAAAGGACACTAGAAAAGGATCCGCGTGTTTGTATTTCTTTAAATTCAACAGGAAATTGAATATTACCTGCATCTAGACTGTGTTTCTGATATCCTTTCGACACCTGTAGCGTAATAAGACGTATATGAGGGTTAAGACAGGTTTGGCTTTCAATAGAAGCGATAGTTACCGTATGGAACACGAATTTAAAAGTTATGCAAACAGCTCCTGAATATTGAAAACTCAGTCGTCTGAGGCAAATGGCGACACTTCTAGACAACCTTGAAAATGATCTTGGACACGATTTTACCAGGTTTGAAAATCTTCATTTTACGTATACCCTGTGAGTTTCATAGACATAAAGCAGAGACGTCGTGCTCAAACCAAGGTATATTGACATCTTAGGCTTCGTTTACATACAACAAGTTTCTTGTACAAGACATTAAAGATAAGTCAAAGTTATGACTTGTACAAGAAATTTTTCTACACAAGATCTAGCAAGAATTGCTTTGACAATTAATCACAAAATAGCGGGAAGATGTCTTCAGCACATAATATTGTCTTTAGCATGCAGACGAGTTTCTGATTTTTTTAAGAAAATATGAAATTAATGGTTTATGTTTTTAAAAAAATGCATTAAGTGTTCTTATCGAGAAAAATCTTTGATTGAATGACCAATACATATTAAAATGATTTTTAAATTTCATCTTAAAAACTCTCTTTTTAGTTCAGTGTGATAGTACTTTAAACTTATATCATATAAATGTTCCCTTTTTTTGGTATAAATTGATCAGTTGGTCAACTTTGTCCTTTGACCAAGCCATTGTGTACAAAATTTTAAAAAATGTACCTGAATTACCTCTCCCACACCTGTTTTTCCCATCTAACACTTCTTATCAGTAATTTGACAGCCAAGAAATTGTGAAAAAATAGAACAGGCTCTATTCTCATGCAAGAAAATTATCGCATATTATGTCACATAAATTCTGACAAAAGTTGCTCAAATATGAAAAATTCTTGTACAAGACATAAATAGTACTTATCTTAATGTCTTGTACGACACACGAAAACGCTTAAAATCGACCTCTCATAGGCAAAAAAGAAAATAGAATAAGTCCAAGCGCAAGGACCCCTGCGCGTGAGGCTCTGTAGGTAGGCCAATGAAAATTCTACTTTCATGTTACAGCTCAGTTTCTTTGCTGACGTAGCATAACGTGATGCACCCACTGTGTATCAAACTATGCCAAGTGTGCTACTAATTGTTTTATTACCCCTTATCAGATTAGACCCTGTCTGATTATATGTCTTTAGACTGGAAATAGACAATACTTTTGATAATTGGTTTATTGATTATTTCCTGTTGTTTGTTTTTAGAGAAATTAGTTTATTATCCAACTATTAAATATTGTATCATGAAAAAAGCATTTACATTGTCATTTTACAGGCATATTGGCCAAGAGTTTCATACTTCGAACACATCACAAATGTATATTTACAAAAAAAAAACAATTCTCACTGTACAGAATTTTGTGATATCAAAGTAAAATATTTTGTTTAACAAAGCTATAAAATAAAAGGTAGATTTTCTTTAATGTTTTTATTCTGACCAAGAATGAGTTATTTATTTACATAACTCAGGACTATTTAGTTTTAAGGAGATAGTGCATATCTTTATGGTATCACATTGAAGTTGGTCCAACCATCATAAATATTTTTAGTAGAATCTATGCATTTTTAAAACTAGAAGTCCTAGTCTTTAAATTGTGTGCATTACCATTTATAAACTTTTACTTACTATAATAGCTAATTATGAAAAATAGAAGCTAGTATATCACTGACTAAGACCCGTACTATGTATACACAGGACTGGGTGTTCCCAAGGACCAGACTAAGACCCGTACTATGTATACACAGGACTGGGTGTTCCCAAGGACCAGACTAAGACCCGTACTATGTATACACAGGACTGGGTGTTCCCAAGGACCAGACTAAGACCCGTACTATGTATACACAGGACTGGGTGTTCCCAGGGACCAGACAGAGTACTATGTCTACCGGTTTGCCTCCCAGAGCACGTACTATGGAACAGAAATGGAGACCAAGGTATCCTTTTTGGAATGGAAAGAAATGGAGACATGTTATTACGAAATGTTATATTGATGTCATTTTTTTCACAACTGTTTTGTTTTACTTATTATTATACAAAATTTTTGATTATGTGAACAACTTAACTACAAAATTAATACACATCTAATCAGGGTCCTCCGTTTTCAAAGGGAAACAGAATTTGCCGCAGCTCTGTCCTTCATTTGGCAATCAAAATAATTATTCTTAATACATGTGGAGAGTGACATCTCCTTTTCTATAGGTCATCATGCGAGAGATGCTGGTGTCGGTCCCATGCTTACACATTCAAAGCATTAGACCTGACCTTATACACGTAATCATTTGATAGCAAAATAAAGTCTACGTACTGTTAGTAAATAAATTTTAAGTATACCTTTATGTTTGCATAATGAAAAAAAAACCATTAAATAAATATACGGTCATAGCTCCACTGTGTACCAAATATCTTTAAAGTAGTATACCCTACGATACTTCTTGTTCCTTTTGGGGCGGTTTTTCCATACTTGCTGGATGGTCTATTTTGATAGGGTACAATTTAGGTCTGAAGAAGACAGTAAATATGTTTGATACGCTTATCTTCTCAAAGCGAGACAAAAAGTTGATATATACGACACAATAATGGTTGTTCAGGAAGATTAGCCCCGAGCACATGTTACTTCATTAATTTTCACACTCCCACACTAGATGATAACATGCATCGTGCATCGAACAACTCAAACAACCAATCCCCTTAATTGCCTTGCATCTTTTGAACATTGTATAACTTTAATTTCCTTCAATTGCACAAAACGAAATGTATCATGTAATTAAGTTGATTGGGTCCAGACTGTAACGCTATCTTGTGACATCCACAATTACAGAGCAATTAAATAGGACTTACTCATTTCCGTAATGGTTTTATCATGTTTAAAGATTGTCTGTTCTTGAAGGGCGGTCTGGGGGTTTTGTTACAGGACGTAACCGATTGCTTTAAACAATTTGCATTTTGCATATCTAATTTTAACGGTACATGATGGCGTGTATGTGAAACTGGGTTGAGAATGGACATGTAAATAAATACCTTTACATTTATACTGAGGAATGGTTTGGTTGCACATGTTGCTGAAGTTGGTTATTACTGAAAAATGTCCAGCATTTGCCTTTTACGTTATCTGTTTCAAATAGCCCACATTTAACTTTAGGAAGTTTAAATGACTGAAAACAGTTTATGCAAATAAAGCACGGAACTTTTATTGACCTGAGCGTATAAAAGAATTTTATGAATGACGATATTGCGGATGTTACATCTTTAGCTGAGGTTTATCGCTGTTCTATGTTTATGACGGGGTGTCCGCCAAACCTCGTGAAGTATCACAGGAACACTTCAAACACGTACAATGTTTGGGGAAAGACTAGCTATAGAGCACAACGACGGTTTCGGGCATTTTCTTTTGTATTTAAAAAGTCATGTTTTGAAAAGTAAGTTATTTTACCAGGACTAAGGCAAATTAGATGAGTATTTTGACAAAGATGTACTCTTATATGGGAAAGCTCCTATATTTTCTATTAAAGCGGATATAGTTTATTTATATGACAGTTATGATTCAGTATACGTTTGACATCTTTACTGCAAATTTTTCCATAACTTTTTATTTTATGATATCATTTTTCTACTGATAATGTCTATTTTAAAAGGTACAATGCTTTTATATAAATATATATCATTTTTAAAGAAATGTTTGAAACATCTGCCGTTACTCGAATTAAGATTTATTTAAATAACGTGCGAAACTGCTTTGTAAAATCACTAAACACTCATTCTTTTAGAAAAAACTTTTCATTATTTACTAAGTATGTTCTAGTGCTGTCATGTTGAAATATATAAACAAATGCATGAGGAAAGAACGGAATAATGAGTTACAATGAGTTATTTTGTACCAGCGGTTATCCATTTGGTAGAATGAACGAGGAGGGAAATTAAAAAAATGAAAGGAAAGAAAACAAACAACATTTTTTTTCTTTGAACGTTTAAAGTTTTCTACTCATTGTTGTTTTCTCTATGCCATAAATTGAAAAATATCTACAGTGTAGAAGAAAATGTGCATAATTAAGGAAGGTGATGAATTAAAGGAGGGTTATTTGGTTATTTGGTTATGAGCGTAAATAAATATACTTATGATGCATAGTAAATAATGCTAGTTGAATATACTGCTTTTCTGCTGTGAGTATTTGAGACAGGTAGGTGTTAAGATATCAGACAAGTTTAATCGGGCATAAAACAATATCACGTGGAGCAAAGATAATGATTTTTATCTAATGAATAATGGCAATATTGAGAACAAAGCATTTATAAATATGAAATATATATTCAATGGTACAGCTTTTGCATATTCAAAATCATGAACCACCAGCAAGTCTATACATTGATATATTGGCGGTCCTATTTCAAACTTGATTAGACCTTGCTTGTATTTCACGAGAACAGACCCAGAATTATCTAAACCTTATTAACGAAATTGATAAAGATTCAGAAATTATGCACGGTGAAATTAGTGTGCGAAATCATGATTGGAAGGCCGGGGTTCACATAGAAGAAACTCATTTCATACATTTGATTCAATGGCATGCATAAGAAATCGTATTAATTTGGTTTCAATTCATTCAGTGCCATGAAAGAGCTGGGTATAAAGTGGACAACCTAGGCGGGATCTGGCAAGAGAACTCCCGAGCGGATGCAGACGACATTTTTGACAATTATGGCGTTGAGATGACATACGCCCCTTTCAAAGAGGAATGTGGTTATTCGGATACTTTTCAACCCGGATTAAGGTACATTTTATTTTGTGCATATACATATATATTTCTGATATTTACTTTGAGCTTTGAGAAAGGGTGTTAGATTCAAAATTTAATCAAAATTCGTACGATTGTTGAAACTACATATTTTATCGAAACAACTTTTAACATTCATGTTTATGTGAACAGTTGGTCAACATATTTAATTTGGCTCAAAGCTAAATGTCGAAATTTATGGCATTTTAATTTACCCTTTGTTTCATAGTAATTTTTATTCCGTTAGTCTACTCTGTCTTATTAACATCACTGAGGGATATTATTCAAATTAACTTCAGTTACATCGCTAAAGCAAATTTTATGCAGAATAAAGTTTGTTTTCCATCGATTTCCAAGTCATAAATATCTTGAGAACGCAATAAACTTATTATCAAGTACTTCTAACAGTTTATGATCGAAACATTCACATACCGAAATCGTAACAGGTAAATACTGTTACAGATGTATCGATTTCATTCATATTTCAGATTATGCCGAGTTTATGAAATTATTGTATTAGATTAGTCAAACATTTTCCAGACCTCCATGCTACAAGGATAGAAACAACGGTTAATTGTATATTTTATATAAAATATTACTCTGTTGCTCATTTTATAGCCTTTAAATATTTGCAGAAACATTTACTTGATTACAGAAATAACAAATACAATCTGTATTTTGAACTCTAACTTGAATCTTCAATGTTTGGAGAACAGTTCGGATGAGGGCGCGTGATGGCAGTGACGGATCTAAATTTTCAGCAAGAGCGAGACAGAACACGCATCTGTAATGATATGTGCATTCTTTTGTGCTTTGTCTATCCTGTCTCATATCTCGAGAAATCTAGATAGTAATGAAGGGATAGTAAATCAAAGATGCTTCTGGAAAAACGAACGGCTTACATCGGATCTCATTATCTTGGATCTGAATTTGGAGACTTCCTGTAGATGATACAACTTCCGGTACAGATAGATATGACCGAATGCTGAAGGGAGCAATTGATGACGGTCTGTAACAGTGTACTGTCATGGAGTTGCTCTCTTTAATAGGAAGGTCGCTTACAACACACACCGGAAATGACGGACATGTTGGAGAGAGGCTATTCATCGTTATTCTGCGATAATAGTAGAGAAGACACGGTTGAATAGGAAAATGGTGATGCAGATGGAGACCTTTTGCAATCACGTTCGGATCATGTAAGCGATTATTTTTAATGATATATATTTCGGATGTTATGTACTACAGTTCGTGCTACTGCACATATATTTAATAACTCACCGCCTTTTAAACATCATGTATTTTTTACGTTTTTGCATAAAAATCTGTAAAATGACCTGTATGTTGATAATATTTGGAGCACAGCTAATCAGTGTAGCGTGTTTACTTATATATGTGCCTTTATTTCATTACCTTATTGAAATTTGGGCCATAGGTCATTTATCTACGAAAGGTAACGTAAGCTGTTTCAAACCGCAATACTTTAGGCATTCTGACGTCATATCTCGTCATAAGTTGAGATTCGTTTTCACAGACAGTGGCACCGTGAGAATCTATCTGGTACAACAACTCCACGTAGTTCAAGTACTCAAGGTAAGTGGGTATTTTAAATATCTATTTGTAAATATATGGCAACGATTTTTTCTTGGGTGTTTGGACAGTATTCTGTAGGGTAATATAGACATGTGGTTTTATCACATCAAAAGTGGAGCCGCCGTGGCGCAGTGGTAGCGTGTTAGCCTCAGGATCAAAGGTTCGATCCCTACCATAGCCATGCCGGTAGTGTCCTTAGGTAACACAAATAATTCCATCTTGCCTCAGTAGTAGGGAAAGTAGGGTGCAAATCCCTCACGGGAGGGAAAACGCACCAAATCTTAAAGTACATTGGGAGGTTAAACAGTCCAAGTCGTAAAATGCATGGTAGAGTTATGGTTCGTGGGCACTGCACCTCTCCTTATTGTGCTCAATCACTTTATGAAGTTTCAAGTAATTCCCTGCATGACTTTTCGAGTTACGCACCGACGGACGTACACCGAACCATGTCGAGCTCACCGCAACCGGGCTTTACAAAAATGGCGTATAACACTTTCTATGCCTTTAGTCTTCGTTTAGTAATACTTGTGTGTGTGTGTGGGGGGGGGGGGGGGGATAGAAAAACATAAATTCTTCTGTTTTAACAGTGCCATGTTATTTTACTCGTACAACTACATTTATTACTATTCTTATATTACTGTTTTATTACATGGTAAGTATTGTCCGAATGATATGTCTTTAATCAGGAGATGATCGTTACGTTCCTTCTCGTATATTAAATAGTGAAACACTTAAAAATATTTCATAGTGTAGTTTCACACACATATCACTGCAAAAGCTTTTGTGAGATCGTTATGATGATTCACCTTCGTCTATATCGTCTATGTTTCGGAAACGTCTGGCGGGTTGTACTTGTCAAGGATTTTATCAAACAGAAACTGTCTTTTCTGTATGGCGTATTTCAGAGCCTCTTCCTTTTCATAGTTTTCAATGGTAATAAGATGACTGGCTGTATCCTTTATGCTTCTATACGTTGGGTCTTCCTTCATACTGTTGAACCAAAGTGTAGTTTTCTAACAGACTGAAAGACATTCATCATAGCCTTCGGATAATGCTTCTCATATTATTAAAAACAGTTTCCGGCTTCACTTTCACTGATTCCATCCTCTTCTTCCATGAGTTCATGAACTGCATTTTGGAACTGAGTTTCACAGCTGTTAATCACCTCTACTACAATATCATGCCAAGGATCAACTTCCCAAGCACGGTTGATCATCGTCATTCATCACTTCCAGACATTTCAACGTCATCGTTAGACCCAAAAATGTCCTCACGTTCAGAAATTTCCTACACAGAATCGTCGTCAGAATCCTCATTCGGATGTCTTTTTATGACGTAACATATTATCCCTTCTTCCAAAACTTTTCAAACAAATATCACACTGAATCATCGCTGTCGACGATTTCTATGAATGAGGAGGAGTCAGTTGTGCAGTCACCTAATTATTGGTCAATAGTAGTGATAGTATCAGAATTTATAGTGATTTTCACCTCCTGTTTGGGCTTTTAGTGCCTTTCCTTCCTGGTGTTTCTCCAGAGTTTTTTCGCTTGAGCGTTTTTCGTACCGTTTTCGTTCGCTCAAGTTCAGACAAAGTCCCAGGTGACTGACGTTCCAACATGCTCTTTGCTATACTGTCGTCGTGCTCGTATAACCATGCGTATATACATTTCGGACCAAGGATCTTTTCTGTCACGAGATCGGTTCCTCTTAAAGGTCCTCTTCCTTGATTTAACGGGTTTTCTAAATATATCCATCCCCTTTAAAATTATGTCTTAACTCTTCCAATACCAATTGGTAACTGAGATGTCGATCAACTCAAAGTATTGTAATATTATATTTATTTATAATGCTATATTTTTATAGCTTCGAAGTCCTCCGCTCTACATCAGTTTTGTCCCTAGATTATGTTTAAGATGACTCAAAAAGTTCTTCTTTCCTGAAATATTTCTTCACAGCATACGCATTTGTTGGAATAATAATCCTGTGTATGCCATACTCGAAAATGATGCAAAAGGTTTCTCCAAAACAAAAAGTAATAACCACATTTTGTGCACTGAAATATGAAAGTTTCTACTTTTGTTTCCATTGATTATTAATGTTAATGTTTACTCAATTTAACAACGGTTGAAAGTTTTCAGTAAATTTCTCTGATACTTTAGTATATTCCTCATGTTACAAACAATGCATCTGTGTAAACGAATGTGGTTTTAGTTTATGAAATTTCACCTCCTGTTCTCCAGGGATTGATATCTGCATACATTATCATTACAGGGAACTTGTTCAAACTAATATATAACTTTTACATATATTGTAACTATTCAAGTGACCAGGCTTCATAAAAGGCATAAGTTGAAATGCTTAATAATGCGACCGTACATTATATAGTTTAAATTCAAGAATACAATGGCTTACACATTATTGATTCTTTTACATAAGTTAGGAAGCAAAACGTCTGTTTCTCCAATACAATATCGATGTTGCATTACATTTTACACTTATTGCACTATAAAAGAATTATTTAGGCGTTCATCTTTGTGTATTTGTAAAAACGTTGTTCTAAGGATATGCTAAAAAGTTTTAAATCAAATCTAAATAAATAAATATCACATATGTAATAAATACTGGAAAAGAAAAACAGGAATATAAATCTGTTATAAAAACTATTGTATGTATGTATATTAACATATTAGCTAACCTTCTGTGTAATAGAGCAGATAGAAGTGGTTCACTGACTGTTATAAATGATTACTGGCGCGTGATTTGAATTCGATATTTATTAAGTTTATGTTTAACGAACAGACGTATTTGCATTTTGCAACTGACTTTCTAACGTACTTAAGTGATCCTCAATATTTTCCTCACATAATTAATACGATACTTGTTTTTAGTCTTTAGACTATTAGCCATTTGTTGTGATAAACGAATAACGTAGTGCAAAATAAAGCATTCAAACCTAGAGCTCTAACGCAAGATGACAACTTGATCAATTGTAATCTTATTGTAGTGAATGTAATGAGACATGTAACATTATAATGCAAGTATTTTAAAATTACGCTCCAGGTGGCTGTCATTTAACAATAAAGTCAGTCACGGTGGGGGGGGGGGGGGGGGGGGGGGGGGGGGGGGGTGGGTTTTTTTTTTTATTATAAATAAAAAAAAAAAAAAAATTTTTTTTTTTTTTTGGGGGGGGGGGGGGAAGAGAAAAAAAAAAAAAAATAAAAAAAAAAAAAATTTTTTTTTTTTTTTTTTTTTTTTTTTTTTTTAAAAGGGGGGGGGAAAAAAAATTTTTTTTTTTTATTTTTTTAGTTATCGGGGCTGACTTCAGTCAGTGCTTCACGTCCCTATGTATATCTACTTTAAGCACCAATGCACTTTACGACCCAATGCGTTTTACGACTTGGACTGTTTTACCTCCCAATGTACTTTAAGACTTGGTGCGTTTTGCCTCCCGTGAGGGATTTTGCACCCTACTTTCCCTACTACTTGCCTCTCTCTCTTTGAGGATGATTCCATCTGAAATTAGTCTCGATCTTAGTTGTAAGAACTTGTTTTGCAATCAAGAATAAATAAATTAGCATATACATTTGCATATATATCACATAAAAACTACTCTCATTGCAGCAAAGTTTGTCGAATTTGTTTAGATATTATAAAAGTAAAGGTGTGTACGATTTATTGGTGTACGAGATTTAAACAAATATTTAGGTACTAGGAACAGCTACTGATTGCGGGTTCTAAGATTCGATCTGGAAAATTTGACGGCCGCACTTTTAGTATTTTCTAATAATTCCGGAAGGTTTATCGTTATAAGTTTGATAAATTAAATCCAATAAAGTCAGTTTCTTTTTGGTTAGATATCAAGTGTGGTGTGTACCTGAATGGTCTGCACACTTTTCCCAGACTTAATGGATGTAGGGTTATGATTGTTGGAGCTGTGTTTGATGTAAAGTGTTTTTTCTTATTCTATATTATACTACTCGTCGGCTTCTCTTAATTGGGAAGAACAACAACGCTAAAATTACTCACTAGTCTAATAATATAAATTATAAATAAATTTGTATCACTTTTAAAAGTGTGCATTTATTTTTCATTGCATACTAAACCCTGTCTATTCGGTCCGAGAAAAAAGCCAGTTGGCTAGAAGAGAATATCAAACAAAGTAATAAAACAACACTTTTAGGCCAGGAACCAGTTGTTTGAAAATTTTATCTGCTAACTCTCAAAATTTATAGACAAATGCATAAAGGTAAGGGTTAAATAGTATCATATTTAACGAGACTGACAAGTGTTAATTCAGCATAGTTTTTAAAGATATCAAATTGGCGGCCCTGTTAATGAACGTTTTAATGATATCAATCCGTATCAAGCTACCACACACATTGCAATAACGCGTTCATTTTAATAAAATTAAATTCCTTTTAAATCGATTGGAAATCTGGTGAATTTCAATGGTTTTGAAACAATCACTTGGTGTTGATTTAAGCGTTTTTGTTTTATTTCAAATGTAGTTAAAATTGAAATTAATCTAATTTGCATAAAATATTCAAATCTACTTTGGTTTGAAAATCATGTATTTTTATTACGTAGAAAACACGTTTTAATTGAGTGCGAAAGTCTTTGAATTTAACACTTGTCATTTTTATGGATTAACAGCAAAAAGTTCACAATAAAAAGTTCTCAGATTTCTGGCGTCCCACATTGGGCTTAAGCCAAAAATGGTGATTTTATACACCAGTTGAAGTAGTCAAAATGTTATGTAATAGTTAGAGGCTAAATAGAGAAATTTATACAATATACAATATAGAAACCCAAAGGAGGGAGCGCTAGCGACCGACTTGGTTTCTATGTTGTATAAATTTCTCTATTTTAGCCTTTAACTTACTTAGTGTTTGCCCTACATTTAGTCTTTATTTACTACATTTTATGACCCCATACGCAAACAAGTTTATAGAGTCTCGCTCTATCAAGATATATACAAAATATTTACATATTTTCAATGTGGCCTTCTGAGGAAGAAAGCATAGATAATATACAAAATGAAATGAAATGAAAATTAAACGTAATGAAAATGTACACATTTTCTTTTACACATCACCAAAGAAAGACAAACACTCATTATATTAAATACAAGCACGCATACAAAAATGTATAAACAATATCATGTCAGTATTAACAGTAGTAAAAACAATTTGTAATGATATTTGAAAGATTGGATATTTGAAATATTTCTTATCTTTAAAGGAATTATATCCCATACAATTCTGCTGTTATAAACAAAACTTGTTTTAAAACAATTTGTGTTAATTTTCTGTACATGCAGGTCTTTTATTGAAGCTGATCGTAAATTATACACCGTTTTGTTGGAAAAACACAATAGTATCAATCACAAACGTATTTTATTTTCAGAATAATGAAGCAAGTGGAATTATTTTTATTATCAGTGAGTTGTTTGTGTGTAATAGTTTACAGCGAGAACAAGTCAAAAGTCAAAGGTTTGTATTTCTAAATCAAAGTATTGAACTACCGATGGAAGGCGAATTCGAGAGAGGATAAGGCGTTATTCAATTCATTAAATATTCAGGTAAAATTAATTGTATACAGAAATTAAAAAAACATCTTCCTCATTTAATAGATCGTTCATATATCTTTTTTTTAGACCAGACTTTCCAAGCTTATTATGCAAGTGCGTGTGTGTGTTTCAAGCACTAAAGATAATGAGTATTTGATAAATATAAAGTATTTTTATGCCCTGAAGGATGGCATACTAAAATCGCACCGTCCGTCTGTCTGCCCGTCCGTCCGTCTGTGCATCCCCACTTACACATTCGTGTCCGGACTGTAACTTTGTCATGCATTGAAGGATTTTAAAATAATTTGGCACAAATGTCTAGCACATCAAGACGATGTGTCGCGTGCAAGACCCACGTCCCTACCTCAAAGATCAAGGTCACACTTAGAGTTTGAAGGTAATGGAATCCTGTATATATGCACACATTCGTGTCCGGACTGTAACTTTGAATGCATTGAAGGATTTTAAAAATAACTTGGCACAAATGTCTAGCACATCAAGCGGATGTGTCGCGTGCAAGACCCAAGTCCCTACCTCAAAGGCCAAGGTTACACTTAGAGATTATAGGTAATGGAATCCTGTATATATGCATACATTTGTGTCAGGATTGTAACTTTGTCATGCAACAATTGATTTAAAATAACTTGGCACAAATGTTCGGCACATCAAGACAATGTCTTGTCTGCAAGAACCATGTCGCTACCTCAAAAGTCAAGGTCACACTTAGTGTTAAAAAGTAATGGAATACTATATGCATAGTAACTCTGTCATGCATGGACGTATTTTAAAATTACATAGCACATTTATTGAGCACATGGAGAGGACACAGACTGTAAGACACCTCTTTCGGGGGCATTCGTCACTTGTGAGGGACAGCACTTGTTTAAATTAAACCCTTAATCCGTATTTCTTTATCAAACTAATACATATACAATAGTGTTTGATGGTTTCATATTTTGATTTACTTGAAGTACATCGAACTATATTGAATGGCGTATATAGATGTAATAGGGCGTATGGAGGGGTTACCTTTGATAGGAAGGCGATAACTGAAAGTATGACAATCCAGAAACAAGAAAACTATTCAGAAAAACTAAGTAGAATATGCAAGTGATCGTACATTTTCTTTCGATCTTTAACTGCTTGTCCGAAAAGTTAGATCACAAATGGATGAGACAAGAATCTGTTAATTCCTCTGAAATGAAGCCTGCACGGCCATATAGGTCTCAGACATTATATTGCAATAAAGGAAACAACATTTGCATGAAGCAATAAGTAAAATAAGACAGCATTTTGCATGTCTAGCAATTTGTAAAAGTTTTAAGTTGAAACACTCACATGGGGCACAAGCGGTCCTAAGGACAGAGCTGGTGAACAGTGTAGAGTCTACGTTGTAAACCTTTTGGAACCATCCTGAAACCCGGTAAGAATGTATGTTTTGATTATTTTCGAACATAATCGGAACTCCATTTAATCAAAATGTAGGTCAGTAAGTCAAATAAAAACTTCGAAGTGAATACCATACGGGGCACAATTTAAATTAAGTCAACTTAAAATTAGTCCTAATATTTGCTTGATAAACTTAAGTTTGGTGACCTTGGCCTTTGCGTTAGAGAAACTGGCGCTACATTTTCTTGAATCTTATGGCAGGCTTTGGTGGATATATAGGAGTGGTACAGGGTTATCATGGTCCTCTTTTTCTAATTTGTTAAAACTTAGGGAGCAAGATATCATATTTATAAAATTATTCTTTTCTTCCGCTCAGGTCATCAAGAAATAGTCATGTACACGTATCGAAGAACTTGATCGTGTTTTGCAGCATTGTATATGACACGCCTAGTCGAACTCGAGCCATGAAATGAAGCTGTAGCACAAATGTGGTAAAGTTCATGTATTTCCGTTGATGTTTTAACAGGTAGCTTCTCACCATCACTTCATCCTAATGTGAAGAACATCCAACATGAACGATTGAAGAAAAACGGAGGAAAATTGGATAAAATTAGGTCAATTATCAGCTTCTGCCAGACGCTTGAATGTCTTCAAGTCCTTGAGATGCTTGAAAAACAGATGAACAATCAATCTTTAGGCGTTTACAGTGGGCGTTGGTGACATTAGTAAAGTAACTTTTATTCGAAAGTTTCCTGTTTCTAATTAATATAAACTCACATGTTACTGGTTGGAGAAAACTTCAGTTTTGAACGACAATAAATGAAATTAAATCCATAAGACCTGTACTTTATAGTGATTTAATACCAACTTACAGACATGTCTGTAGAAATTACGCAAGAGACTATGACATAATTTAAATGCCAGCGGAATTTGAGTCTTAATGTGTCTGCCTAATCTCGCAAAATATCGTTGACCTAAATTCTCTCTTGACGAATTTCGGTCCGTTAGGTTTTAATTAAGCCATCTGCTTTGTGCACATACGGATTAATTGCTACAATCTCTATATATTTGTTTTGAATGCGTTGAGAGGCATACCTACAAGAAGAAATTATATTTTCAAAATGTTTAAAAGTAGTTAATGTACGTAAAGTAATAAAAGTACATTTTTCAGGAACATAAAACTCAAAGCAAAAATGTCTCGATATGATTTAAAATTGCACTCAGAGGGTGTGAGTGACTCTAAATCACTGTCATCCACCAGAGTGTAGACGTTTTAGTTGAAGAGGCACTTATGTGCAAATTTAAATCATATTACAACTGTAAGTTTTACATTGACACATGCATTAATAACTATAATATACTTTCCGAAAAAAGGGGTGATGTAGTGCCGTTAAGCCTTCATAGCAAGTTGTTTTACAATTTTGAGTTACATTTATTTTAATTTGCTTCTTGTAGGGGATTGTTAGTTATAGGTTAGGTCCCTTTGTCAGTATCATCTTTCTGTATCATTTCAGATCAGCTGGGCATGTAGAACCCTTTGTGAAATGTCGTCGTCTGTTGTCTATCGTCTGTCCAATTTTTCTCAGGAAACACATTTGATGTCCCATTACATTAGCAATCATAATCCGACAAATTGAAAGGGAACCGGAAACAGCCAGATTATACTGAGACTACAATATATCTTCTTTATCGTGAATTATTATTAAACTAACTTTAGCCTTCATCTCTATATAGAAAATGTGAAAATATCTAAATAAAGAAATGCTTTGTCACGACTGTTATTATCGTTACATAATTTGACTGTGGAATCCGGCCGATGGCATAAGACACTTAGTATACGTTTTGATGAAAGAATATGTACATTTTGCAGAGTGTTAGATGATGAATATTTATTTTATGTTTTCAGTGGTTTATCGAAATATAACGGTGAATTATATTACGATAAAATCACTGTCCACGTAGTGAAAATTTTCAAAATAAGTTACCCGGATTAACGTCAAAAAGTATACCGAGCATAATGAATGCCGGAAACCATATGACGATGACGTCGTTAAAATGATGTCATGATTGCAATGCTTTCTGGTGACGTTTCCCGCGATTTTCGGCATTTTTTCTTGAAATAAACTCAACAAAAGTAAAGTCTGAGACATAAAATATACAGAAAAATTGTTGGTATCAAGTCATATCACGATAATTTCACTCGTGAACACCAAAAGTAGTTATTTTCACTCATGGCTGCGCCACTCGTGAAAATATCACTTTTGGTGCCCACTATTATCACTTTTATTTCACTGAGAAAACTACACAATTCAGTGGAAAACATAAAATAAATCGTGATCGTACACCGAAACCAACAATTACCCTCTATCACTTTTTGTTTGAATGTGTATTATATACTGAAATGAGGAAGAAATATATTAATACATAGTTATTTCTGGAGAAGACCTAGTGTTTTTAAGCTAAAAGAATCATTCCATTATGAAAATTTGTCTACAATAAGAAGGTTAAGCATATTTGTACAAAAAGGTTTTGAAGTACGAGCTCAACCTTAACTCAGTAATGTTTAAAATTAATATGTAAAATTGTGCATGTTATTAGGTAAGGGACAAGGTGCTATGATAGTTTGTAGATTATAGTTATATTCCTTCTCCGCAACGAAAGGTGTCACCTATGTTTTGTCATTTGTGATGTAGTTCTTGTTTGTATGCACTGCTTATTCCTCATAGGTCTAATTGACTCACTGGAATTGAAATAAAAATCTCTCTACCAGTATATATAAAGTTCTCCTAAAGAGCGGTCACATGTTTTTGTTATATGAGCTATATGTACATACTTGGGCATGATGATCTTAGATATGATGGCATAGCTTATATTTGTTTTGTACTGATCACGTTTTACTTTTAATTCATATACTCCTCTGAGGAGAATAGTAACATATTTTACATACAACATATCATAGATAAATAGTAAAGTTAATAAACCACACTGAATTGACGCCTTGCAAGAATAAACATGCATAAATCATGCATACGTACGTACATATTTGATTGTTTTTCATACGTACATTCCTTGTGCCTTACGTCACACTATGTGATCTGTCCGTCAGTTGTTTATAGTAGTTATATTTTCAAGTCCCAGGGCCACAATTACAAATAGCTCTTATTTTACCAAGAAAGAATTCTTACCGCCGGAAATGACCTTTATGTGTAACAAAAACAATTCTTAATTTGATTTTTAAATCAATAAGTTCATGTCATAAATATAGCGCATTTTTTCTGATGATTATTTAATTTTTTAATGATATTGCAAAAAAAGAAGGAAAGTTATCGATAATGTTTTGAACTGAGCGCGCTGCATTAGAAGTTCGCCCTTTAATTCAGATTATGGCTTCTCGGTATCTTGGCTAAGCTTGTTATGTAGTATCTGTTCTTGTCAGATCAGAATTAATTTATTTTGTTATTAGTTTATCTTCTGTTAAAATACGAATAAAACAAATACATTTCAACGATCAATAACTTTGTAAAAATATAATGAGCTATAAGCTATGTTCGTACATAGAGCATAAAACAAATAAAATTGTATGTTTACCGGCGTAATGGCTCCCGTCAGAATTATGGCAACCAATGAAAACGTGTGGTGTCGCTGATAGTTGTCCAAGAGAAACCTATGATCTCAGTCGTGCTTGATTAGCTAATACCGCCAGCACACCAAAACCTATGTTCTGAACTAAGGACGTAAGTTCTCGAGTAACTTGAACTTATGTTCTCATAAGATTTGTGTATACGCCACTGAGAGCATAGGGGTTTTTAAAGAAAAACAAACAAACTTGAACGTAAATTTTCATTTGGAAATGATTGTGCAAATCGTGTGCCATAATTAAATCAACCGAAGGGCCTCTGACTACAGAAGAAGATTGTCTTGGTTTTCCCTATCCAAAGATGACTGGCAAAACTTGAAAGTCATGATTTACAAATATATAGTAAGTGTTGTTGCACTAAGAACCGTGCATGAATATCGGTTATAGCCAAGTCTACAGACAGCTTTCCGATACACAAAGACTGAGAAAAAGCCTGAAAACACTTTAGGAATATTTTTCATTGCCATTATGTATAGATTTTCGAACTGAAATAGAAATGTTTTATAACTTTGGGTGTAAATATAGTCTACAGATAGTTATAGAGCACTGACCGCCAACATGTAAAGGATTTGGCACTGAGAACAGACTCTGTATTGGTATTAATTTGGAAAGTAGGATGCATGAGTTTGATGGTGTCTTTTTTCATTCATACTTTTCCTTTCCTTGCTGACGTCTAAGCAGTTTCTGTTTAACAATACTTTTCAGTAGAGGTACATTGATCGATCTTATTGATAAACGTGACAGAATAATTACTTGATTTTATAAAGGAGTGGGTTTAATTTAACGCAGGAAACACTGATTTATGTTATTATATATTACTTAATTGAAAAGGAAGTATCTCTTAGAAATAAATGGTACACAGTAGCGCATAAAAAAATCGAAAGAAAGAAAGTAGTAAATGCCAAAGACTGAGATACCTTTGAAACAAATTACTTTTAATTCCTAATTGGCGCCAGCAAAAACCGACACCTTTATCAAAACGGTCGTATGTTTAGATATTATTTTAGACATAATTACGCTTTCAGAGCAGTACGTTGTACGGTCTCAGAAAGCCTAAATTTCAACCACCTATTTGAACGCTGAAGGTAAGGAAACATGGGTCTTGCAGAATTATTTTGCTTAGGGATACGCAAAATTCTTCCTTTCTCTGTCTTTCTTGCGTGTTAGTTATATAAACCAGCCTTCTTTCTCTGTCTTTCTTGCGTGTTAGTTATATAAACCAGCCTTCTTTCTCTGTCTTTCTTGCGTGTTAGTTATATAAACCAGCCTTCTTTAGCAAAACATTGAAAATTACGTTTTGTTGGCTTTAAAAAATCGCATTAAGAAAGGGCCGCATACTGCTTAGCATTTCATAGTGTAAGGGACATCACTTTGACGAACAGTCGATAAATTCTGAAAAATGCGACAGTACTAGAATATTCATCTGATACAACTGTACATGTGCATAGGTAGACTTATAAAAGTCTGTTGAGGTTGAAAGTTTTTTTTCTCTAGAAGTCTTATTTTCTTTTAAGAAAAATATCTCTATTGAAAATTTGTCTCAATATAAGCTCATCTCAACAGAGTCAAGGGCAGCAGAAATTGTGAAGATGTTGTTTAATGTCCAGAAAAGACGCGGCAATGACTCTAACGACTGATGCCAGTCTAGTGGATAGGCTTCATACTTGAAATATGTACGCATATACTAACATGATGTTTAGGACATTGCAGCATTTGGCAAATATTACTAAAATGAGATTTAAATGCGAAGAGGCGTGTTTAGAGGTACGTTAAAAGGCAGAGAGTTAAGTTACAAGACAGACACTAATCTGTCAGAACTATAATGACAACAGTACGCATACTAGCTATTTACAACCGCAATTAAACTTTCGTCTGTTTCAGACATATACATCTACGTCACAATCGCTTTGCCATTGGTAGTAGCCCAACTACTTGACGTGTGCATTACAACATTTATGTGATATAGTTCCATTTTTGCAAATGCATGCTAATATGAATACAGTCTCTCGGTATAATGGGGTTACCTTGAACTATTGTGATTACTCATGGATTTCTCACCTCGCTGCTTTTTGACTTTGGCCTTTTGACTCATTGGTTTTTCATCATTCAAATTATCTACCCTTTATTTCATTTCAAAGCCATTGAAACACTTAATGGTGTAATTGTCTGAAAAAACACCATCATATCCCAACACTTATCTTTGTCTAGTCCAGACATAAATGCATCTATCTAACCGATATTACCTCATAACAAAGACACTTAATTATCAGGAGTTGATCACGCAATTACGTGTTCGTTCTAATACGTCTTTTTCTCTTACTTCACGTCTGTGTCTCGCATTAAATAATTAACTAAGTCACGCATATGGAATATTACAAATGTGTTTTGGTTTTCAAAGACAAGTTAAAATGTGTACGTACTTCCGAATCTTGAATTTTGCACTACAGTAAATTCCGTATATAACGATCTTCTGTTCCTGACATCCGGGGTATATTGCTGCCATATTAACTGAAGAAGAAATTAATTGGGCCAAGATAATTTATTCCTTATTATATATTCGGAGTCGTTACGGGATTTATTCTGTTGCCGTAACGTAAGTGTAAGAATGAAGAACAAGGTTCTCAATTATTTATCAACAATTTATCAATATTGATATAATGTATACGTTTCTTTAGTGTTTGACCCCATTTGCTTACAAATCGAATCGCCTAGATTTTCAAATAAACATCTCTCTTTTTTTAAATTAAAACTAACTACTGAAATCACTTAATCATTAAGACTTCGCTCTTAATAGAAAGCACTTTAGCTTCGCCCACAATACATGTCGGTGACTATGCAAAAAGTTAAATGAGGTTAAACAATAAGTAAGTTGGAGTTTATTAGTCAAATTTTAACAATTAAGAAACCCTGGTCGCTCGCTACCGCTTGCTAGGGTAACTAGGGTTTCTTAATTGTTAAAATTTGACTTAATAAACACTAACTTAAGCGTAGTGGCAAGTTTAAGTTATGTATTGAAAATCTGTATGAATCTTGTATTTGGACATATGTTATTTCTGATGCATACAAACAACATCATTACTCGTCCGGAAAGCCTTTCTTTATTTTTTTGTTATTGTTTGTTTATTTCTGAAAGAAAGTGACACTGACAGTGAAGTTGTAAGAACTCATGGTTGCAATATAACAAGACATGCGCGTGAATATTTAAGAAATAATCTGGTGTACAGACATGTTGAAGTAAATTTCTGAACTGTGAATCGCGAAATAAACAATTAGCCGTAAGATATGATTATCAACGGTTGCATGGTGTGGATAGGAATATCCGGTTCGAAAGAAGCTGTTTTTTGCGGTTCTCGGAGAATCATTTTGAAGTTGGATGCATAGCAAACTAAATCCACTGGTATATGAACTCAATAACATAAACACCGAAGAACTTCTAAAACTTTTATTTGTCAAACACAATTCTTCGTTCGCAAGGAACACAGATTTAGAATGGCCAGTAGGAAAGACCGGCAAAACACAGTCTACAGTTGGTTGTCTTGTTTGCAGTTAAACAAAATGGAATGAGTCTGTAACGGAACTTGGCTATATTTCACTAGGAAAAGAGCTGACACGATGTTCTGATATCAGGTCAGCCATAAAGTAGACAACGTAATCGTGTTCAGCAAAACGTAAAACACCCGATTAATTAATTCAGAATTTAATTCATTGATATATCAATACAAACAATCAATATTAAATCAAGTATTCTACAGAATGTAGTTAACCCATGGATGAGTTCTTTGTGAAGTAGCGATCGAGACTTTATCTGCAATATTTAATCAACGATTCCGCCTATTAGTCTTGCCTTAAGTTCATTAACAATTTATCCCGGAATATAATCAAGGAATGGTTTTATTGCATAGTGAATATACCAGTTCATAGTTGAGAGAAGGACGACCCACTAACAGTACCAATAAACATTATTTCTTCTGGGACACAGACATTGTAACGTGTAAATTAAACCAGATTGATCAGTAATGCTAAAATTACAGCCTCGGAGGCCAACACTTTCTCAGTTACGAATTCGATAGCTGTAGCATGAGCAAATCGCTAGATTAAAGAACATTGGAGATAACCGAGCGACTTAAATAGAATCAATTGTTAGAAGTTTAGTATAACTATTTAAAACAGAAAAACCCCAGCAAGGACTAGACTTGGAACAATATCTGACTCGGACGACGCACGTTCCACTACCGGAAGTGTTAGATGACGTAAAATTGTCATGTGAGTAATAAAATACATATCTATTTTATCATAAGTATGGTTTAGTTTAATTCCATTTAAAACAGTTCCGATAGTTTCAAATCCTGTATACTTATTGATTCTGTCCATAGCATGTTTCCCAAAAACAACCCTACACTTTTTAATGTTAAGATTCGAACACGTAACCGCCGACTTTAGCGATCGGCAGCATATTCTTTAAACCATAGCTGTGAAATAAGAACGTAAGAGCTCGTGAGTATTAGGCTTTCATCTTGTAAATTATTCAATGTCGCATTTACCTTTTATATAGACTTGCACTTAAAACAAAACATTTCGCCACATTGCTGTTAATATTAATTTGGCAAAGTTTCATCTGAAGGGTAAAGAGAAATTAGATGTATTAGAAATAGGAAAAGCCATTAATACTATTTACATTTAAATTTAAGCTATAAAGTTTAAAACTGGATTCTAAATTCGCTGTTACCTTACAATTAAAGAAAATAGATTACGTAAAGGAAGTAGGGGTCAATTAGAAGGACGCAATATAACATGAGCATAAAGTTCCATTTGTTTAAAGGTAGTTAGTACTTTAAATTGTAATTTGGAAGGTCAAATTTTAGTTTTAAAGTAATGCATATAATAAATCGCGTGACATTTTGTTAGATTTAGAAAGACTGTGGATACTTGAATCAAAAGTAGCTCATTTACATAGTAATTGTATAGCAGAGAAACAAGAAGAAAAAATAAATTAAAAACAAAAACACGAAATAAAACAAAACAAACCCAAACTACAACAAATACAACAGCACACATAAGAACACGCTGTATAGTCATAGTCAGTGCCTTTTTGCATACAAGATACGTATTTTTGTAACTGTATTATTTTTTCAACTTTTAGAAAGACAGTCAAAATACAAGCAAACCAAAACTGGACGAAACTGTTACTGCTACAATTTCACTTAAAATGTTAATGGCTTGAAGAGTACTATTGTTTCAAAATTAGTCTAAGTCAATGTACGTATAGTTAGTCATCAAAATTAGTCTAAGTCAATGTACGTATAGTTAGTCATCAAAATTAGTCTAAGTAAATGTACGTATAGTTAGTCATCAAAATTAGTCAAAGTAAATGTACGTATAGTTAGTCATCAAAATTAGTCTAAGTAAATGTACGTATAGTTAGTCATCAAAATTAGTCTAAGTAAATGTACGTATAGTTAGTCATCAAAATTAGTCTAAGTAAAGTACGTATAGTTAGTCATCAAAATTAGTCTAAGTAAATGTACGTATAGTTAGTCATCAAAATTAGCTAAGTAAATGTACGTATAGTTAGTCATCAAAATTAGTCTAAGTAAATGTACGTAAAGTTAGCATCAAAATTAGTCTAAGAAAGTACGTATAGTTAGTCATCAAAATTAGTCTAAGAAATGTACGTATAGTTAGTCATCAAAATTAGTCTAAGTAAATGTACGTATAGTTAGTCATCAAAATTAGTCTAAGTAAATGTACGTATAGTTAGTCATCAAAATTAGTCTAAGTAAATGTACGTATAGTTAGTCATCAAAATTAGTCTAAGTAAATGTACGTATAGTTAGTCATCAAAATTAGTCTAAGTAAATGTACGTATAGTTAGTCATCAAAATAAACTAATACACGTATATTGAGGAAAAATGGATAAGTTTTGAGTTTCTTCGATCAACACACAGCTGTATACCTTTGAAAGGGTTGGTTACCCTGTACGTTTTCTTTTATAGATGAAATATCTATTTTGATTCCTATTGACGATCACTGCATTTTGGAGTTCTTTTTTAATTAATCTATGCCAAAAGGAGTTAACATTATCATCTTATAATACAAATTCCTGAAGGAAAAACTGAAACAATAGCTGTGTATAGCTAAAGTATATTATTACAATGTTTGATGCTCATTCATACTACGCTCTGTCTGTTAGCTAAAGACATATGTTTTTGAGTTACCTTATAAAGTTTGGTGTTGTGCATTTTGAAAATAGGGCTTCTTCTCTTTGGGCTTGAGACAAAATTTATCGTTTTCGTTGATTGACTTTGCAATATTACGTGATAGCAGATCGTATTTACTTGAATTATTTTCCTCAACAAAGCTTGATAAAGAGTCTTTTTGGGCAGAGGAAATTAACAAAAACATCACTAACTTTCAATTCTTGAGCGCATTAAAAGCTGTGATTCTCTCGCAGAAAACAATTTAAAACCTTCAGCGCTCTCATCAATAGTATGCGTCCTCGCAGAGGCAAAATTAATGTTTACAGTTTCAGAAGGACATTATAAAATTGCTTTTCAAGCTGCGAGAAACAATTTTAACAATTTTATAAATACATAAGACAAGACACATTGCACGACTTTAGTTTTAATTACATAGAATCATTGAATATGCAGACCCATTCTATACATTTTCTGCTATCAATGTTTTCAATTTTCAATATTTAAGTCCTGAAATAAATGTTTTACATTGAACAATTATGTATCCATTTTAAACTAATGCCTCATGTCCTGTTTACGAGAATTATATACATATTGCTTGGTTTTGAATTTACCTAAATATTACCAGCACTATACAAGCGTCATACATTTGCTATCAGTTTTTAGAAAAGAAACACGATGCAATAGAATTACATATTTAATATGTTGTCATTTTATACCTGCTCGACAAAGGAGACTTATTTTTCACAACAAAACCGCAAGCAATCAAGTTTCGACATATTTGATCAAGTTTTTTGTATACCTTAACGCCGGACAATATAAGATATCCGAGTCCTGTCGGGTCACAGTCTCCCTGACAACAATGTCATACCTACTTTAGCAAGCAGAAAGGACCATCACGCACCTAGTCTCTTCACCTCCGCAGGAACAGTACTATGACGTGCACGTGTAGAGAGACCTCTGTGGGATTTTAGATTAAAGTGAAAAAAATCTCTTATAGTCGGACAAGAGATTAAATGACATTTATTATGGGTTTTAAATCCAAAAGCCACATGACGCTAATTGAGTAGCTAACACCCAGTTGTAAAAATTACTTATAGTTGGTAATCTTAACACTTAAGAAAAGAAACGTATTAAACAAAATGTAAAGTCATCACTATGTATTATATAAATATCTTAATTTATTCCCAAATCGCAAGAAAAACATTACAATCTTTTCTTGACAAGAGTTAAACAAGTATTTATTAACGATTTATTCGCAAATTTAAATATTCGGATGTGACAAATGCTGAAGCAGGACTAGATGTGTGTGCATTACCGATCGAGTTGACAAAGCTAGAGCTTGCAGAGAAAAGGAAAAATAGATTAATGTAACTAAACAAGCAAAAACAGTGGTGACATTGTTTCAAAATGCGTGTTTTGATGTCTACTATACTTCCAGATCCTTTTGTCTTGTTAAGTATCCCGCAAAACTCACCAAGGCGTTTCTTGGTGTTTATTACAAATGTCAGTCAAAATTGTTCTATTTTGTTTCCTGTGCGGAAGGATACTATAGAAACAATTTCTTATACCTGGTTTTGTTCGAGCTGTAATACTGTACAATGTCGATGCGACGGCGTAACGACAACAAAGATGGCAGCAAATTCTACGCAAAAAAAAAAAGAAATGCGGAAATGTCACGAAGAAAAAACGTTCTCATTTAGGATGGAGAAGCAACCCTTAATTTAATACATTACTTTGCTTTTGAGTGCATCGTCTCCCCAGTGATTACCATTTCACCAAATTACCAGTACCAAAACAGTACAATGTATATTAATCGCCGATTTAATGGAAGTAAGACATTAGTCTTCAATTAGTAGACGCAATATACAGAATACCAGCATTTCCTAAAGCAATGGCAAAGGAACAAAAGAGGTTATTTTAATGTGACTTTAATCATTAGCTGTACTAATGATTTAAAGATTAATTTAATTATTTGGAAATAAGAAAAAGCTCCAATCGGCTGTGGCTCAATTAAGTTTAGAGCGTCTACACTTTTCCGGTTGTTGTTTTGGTGTCACGTGAACGTATTTGCTAGTATGTACAGGGTTGTCTTACTGACGCCTAGTAGTATTTTCTCGGACACCCCAACTTTAACAACAATTTGTCATTGCCTAATCCAAAGTAATAAAATAACTCAAGGACCGACACAGTAACTTGGTTGTGTGTTTATTATAACTGCAACTTAGCCAGGGTAGATGGAACGACTGAAGAAGACGCTTACGCTGCTACATTTTTCACGGAGGGAAAAGTCTCTATAATATCCGCAAAAACAAAATATAAATTACTCAATTACAACTATTTTCTTGGAACTACAAGAGAAAAGGCAAATGCTTTGTAGACAATAATGGTTAATCAATTAACTAATGAATCAAGTAGGGCTGTGAAGAAAGCGACACAGTAATAGAAGACAATATTGGACACAAAACAGTAACGAGCTTTGTTGCAGAATCAATTGAACTTATTATGTAAGTAATGCTGAGGCAAATGTCTGTTAACTTAAATAACAAGTAAAATTGGTATGCCGTGATCATTATGGGATTGTCGGGGTTGTATGTAACGCATTGCTGTATAGAAAATACAATCCCCTTTAGCATAAAAGATGTATAAATGTAGTGTATTGTATATTTTACTGCTAGTAATTTGGAAATTGGAGTGCAATAACGTTAGACTTTGACAAAACTTCAATTATAAAAACACACATTTGAACATTTTAGTGCAATAACTGCGGCTTAAAATGAAAGAGCAATCAAGAGTCTGTACTTTTTCCTATTGCACCCAAGTTTTATTATCTACTTTGTAAATTTCTTTTAGAACAAAATGGTATATCTGTTTTACGGTATATTCTGTATTGTCAAGTATGGCAATGAATGTTGTCTTCCATTACGAAACCATGTTCCTTTTGCAGTCATTTATGAAATGTTTGATTGATTACTCGCTTTAAAGTTATAGAAAGCGGAAAATAATCTCATCACAAAGCATTATTTTGAATGACAACATTTAAATGACTGAGATCATTAATGGCTTATTCGGAGCGTACGTTTTGTTTGCAGCGTCGTGTATGTATTATAATACACTTAAACAAATTTATTATGATAAATTTAGGTATGTCTCATCAAGGTAGGACTTGGAACCAGTCAATTTCTGTAGGTAACATGCGGACCTATTATATGACTGTGACCGCCGATTGGTCCAAAAAGGTTGGCAGCACTCAAGTTTTCTGTGATAAAATTGAAAGTGCAATGATTAAGCATAACAAAAATACTTTATGAATTTTCTGATTAATGTTACGTTGTGATTATGTCTGTCTGGTTATATTGCAATTCTGGCAGAATGTAAATAAAAATCCCATAGACGAGGCAGTGATGTCATATCGGCGCAATTTTAGGATATATGGACTATGCTGGTTCTACAGAAATATTGGGATGTAAATACTCAAGGAATATTAAGCTAGTGTTTGGAAACATATTTAGCGGAGTTATACCTAAACTATTTGTTTCCAGTATCTTACACCACTACACGACAATGCGCTACCACTTTCAGTTTGTCTTTTTTCGGTAGTAGATGCTAACCCAATTCATTTCCGTTGATTTTTGGCGTAATTCAACGTTTTGTTTTACATAGCTTTGATTTAATATTTTCCACTATCTGAGTTTGGCTGCTAAAAAGCTTTGACGTCAACACGGGCAACTAATTTAAGTCGCTGCCAACTGGGCCAGCGCACATAAGACTTGCCAAGAACACTTCATTTATTGACAAAATCTGTTACACTTTGAGAAAAAATATATGTTGTAGTATCTGGGTCATGTATTTGAGCCATATTTATGTATATAGAACAATTTGGTTGATAGTTGGTCAATAAACATTGTATTAAATATAATCACATTCAAGCTTAGTTTTACTGCATAGTAAATGTCTGTGAGAATAACGTTCAGCCTGATAGTAGAGATTGGAAGTGGGGAGAGATATAACTAATTTAGAGTAGGAGTTTAGCCTCCCTATGAAGAAAGTAATGAAATTTTAAATAAAAGCTGAGATTTATAGCACATTTTGAACTATGTTATTATTATCATTATTATTATTTATCATTATGGGGTACACATATTTTGGATATTGTAAATGCAATTTGTAGCAATAAAAACTGAAAATTGACCAGTCGCCAGATTTTTTATTTCTTCTTCCACATGTCTAAGATATTTGGTAACGCTTAAAATTTACATGCAAAATTCTAAATACCTATAATCTTTCTCTCCAAAGAGGAACAAACTATTGATATTAAAATTGAAACAGAGATCTTTTCGCTGCACGTAGATAACTTCTTAGGGTTTCTCTATCTTATTAAATTTTCAAAAAAGTGAACATTAGCAATTTGAAAAAATGCTAACACATCAGGAAAAAATAGGTCATTTCAGCCTCAGCCGCCATAAAATATAGCGGGACAGAAGCCATCAATTTACACAGCATGGGGACATTCAGCACTTCCGTACTTAATTCTGCTTCGTTAACCAAATGTCATAAATATTAGATTGATTGTTTTACGAGGAATAGTAAACACCTAGATCTTTATTGGGAAGGGTAATGCATATAATATTAGGCCGGTTTTAAATAATATAGCATTCGTCTACTATTTTATGCTTCAAGAATTGATCTACATGACAAGTTGCACGTTGAAACTGAAATATACAAGGGGAATGCTGTTACACGTTCTTTCACTATCCGTTACTGCTATCTCTTCTAAACCTGCTCATAATCTTTGTTTAAATATGTAAGATGTTTGGTTTTTCTCGTTTTCTGGATATTTTTTGTCATTAACCGGCTATCGATGAAACTGTTTGACAGGTATTTTCGTTTCTTAGCCATTCGTTTTATTTATGTAAGTGTATTTAATTCTACACAGTTTTCAATAGCAAAATGTAACCGTTAATCAGATATTGAACTTTTTAATACGTGTATTTATATACATATTGTTGTTGAAATTAATATTGTTTTATTGCATTCATGTTTGTTTTAGCCATGTTTGTTCTCCATATCAAAATAAATCTTTTTATCTTACATTGGTGATAATGAAAAAGATTGGGATATGGATACGTTTTATTCTATCTTCTGATGCGTAACGGTTAGGAAAGTAAATGTGCAATAGATCATCGTAACCAATGATTATCATTTGATTTAGGTTTCCAGCTTCAGGTCTGTTTTTAGGGTTTATACTGTGTCATTTTGAAAACACGAATTTCAATTGTGTTTTCTTTCAGAACAAATTTAAGTTTGAAAAAAGTTTGAAAACAGATGAGAAAAGGTTGTTGGCTATTAAGTCTGACACACAGTTGCAAAGAATATCAGTTTTAAAGTTTGTATATAAGTTACTTCCTCACCCCAGTGAGCATTATAATTCCTTTTACATTTTTGTATATAAGCAGCAACATGATAGATAACTAATGCAAAAGTAAATTCTAACTGCCGGTTATGAGTCCTTCTCCGTGGTCGAGTGGTTAGAGTCGCCGATTTGAAAACACTGTAGCCTCTGATAGATTGTAGGCCTTGGGTTTGAGCCCTGCTACCGAACATGTCTCTCTATGTGAGAATGTTGACAATTTCTAACGTAGAATTGGAGTCTAGTACCGGTTCTGCACAGGAACGATGGTAAGGTAAACTGTCCGACTGTAAAATGACCACAATAAGGTTGGAACGGGCGTTAAACTCATACAACAACAACCACTAAAGTCTGTTCCTTAGTTATAAAGATGAACATATTTACACTTTCGATAAATTATTAGGGAAAACAACTCCTACATGCGGGAGGGATGGGTTGTGAGTTATGACTTTGCTACTTTTTGCCGTCATGTTTAAGGTGAATCGCTAATATTTTTTCTGCAAAATCAGTTGGTATAATTTAGTTTCGACAAACAGCAACAATTATGTGAAAGAAATTAAATAACCTGATGAACCTTAAATTGCAAAGACTATTTACACAAACGAATGACTCATTTATCTAAATAATTAGTTAAAATTGTCTGCAATATTGGCATTACTTAAGGCTTAGGCTGAAGGTTGACTAGTCCGGTAGCCATTTTATTTTAATCCTGTCAAGATACCCAAACATAGCTCTATCTAATATACGTTTTGTCAGCTATATATCGATCTCAACATTAGTCTATAATAGTAAATGTATTATCTGTCCTTGTAACACGTTTCTACTCAACGTAGCCGCTTCAGTGGACCAACATCATTTAAAACATATGTATTTTAAAACACTTTATTTAAATCTTTATATATTGAAAAAAAAAACACATCGATAAAAAATCCTATACACGAGTACATACGAGGGAAGTAACATAGAATAACTGCAGAACATTTGAAAAAGATCAGAATGTGCTTGAAAACGTGCCTTTTGGTGGCTGCCTGGTTAAGAAAGTCATTTTCTTCGTACTCTTTGAGCATGCGGCATTTACTCCACGCTATTACCGATGCGTTTCTTTATGTGGTTTAGATTTGTAAAGCTAAAAGTATTCTATCAAATATCTTTTGCGAATAGGTACTATTGAAACATACACTGACATGGTATTCGCGTTAATAACGTGACGGCGTTCATGCTTTCATCTAACGTAAGTAAGGACGGACAACGTAATTATTGTGTTTGCATTAGGGATATGCTATACAAAAAAGGAATGCGGGCATGTCACCAGGAACAATTCTTAATTAGACAGCAGCTCTTAGTTAAATACAGTACGCTTGGATGTATTCCCTCAATGCTTACCATCGTACCAAATTCACAATACGAAATTATAGCGTTATCGGCGATAGAAGGAAGGTAAGATATCAGAAAATGACGTACGGAGACATCGGCATTTCACAAAGCAATGATACAAGAACAATAGAGTAACATTCATAATTAATGTGACCTTAATAATATTTAAGAAATTAATTCAATTATTTAGCCATCGGCTGCGGTTCAGATTTGTTTAGAACGTTTATAGATCTAACTATCATGCAGTTGGTTGGAGTTCCTGTTACTTTTAGTTTTGTCTTATAAATGCCTGGACACAAGTAATCGATGAACTCAAAAATAACTGTTTGATAATTTAAATCGTCATGGCACAGTTATTTGACTGTGTTTGTTATGTATCTGAAACTTGACCAGGGTGAGGACAGCCGTATCGTCGATGACGTATTTCCCAAGGTGGAAAAATCTCTACTATATTTGCAAAAACAAAATATAGATTACTTAATTACAACAAAACACGTGGAACCTCAAGAGAAAAGGGCAAATGCTTTGCAGACAATATTGGGTAATCAATTAACTGATGAATCAAGTAGGTTTTGAAGAATGCGACAGAGTTATTGGAGGCTGTATTAGACACAAAACAGTAACGGGATATCGAACTCATAAACCAAGTAATACTGAGGCAAATGTCCTTTGTTTAATATTACATGTAAAATTAATATTACGCATAGTATTGCGTTGATGATTATGGCTCTGTGTATAAAATATGGTCATTATAAAACATTTTCTGTATTAATGTATTTAATTTTGTCTTTACTGCTTTTAATGTGCAGAGGTTTAAACGTTATATCGTAATAACCGTTAGCTTTTGATACGAGATTAAATGATAAAAATATTGAAATGTCTTTACATTTTCCAATGGAAACCAAATTTTAGAATAAACCAAATTTTATTGAGGGCAGTGACCTTTTTGTTATGCCACAATAAACAGTTACCAGTTACAAAACTTTGAGTGATTACTCTTTTTCAAGTTGTAAGAAGCTGAAAATGAAACCATCATAATGGTATAATGATGAATGGTAACGTTCAAATGGCTGAGGTCTTGAAAGTCTTTGCTGTAAGCACACACATTGTATTGACAGTTAAAGTGTCTCTTAATCTTTAAAACAAATGTTTTTACACAAGTTAAGCCATTTCTAGATACTGACTATCTGCCGATATCAGCTTCACAATTTATTCCTTTTTGTCCATTTGCTTTATATAATATTAGTATATTCTACTTTAATTCAATAGTGTAGTTTTACAGAGACCTAATTTAATGAATTCCACATATGAATATGGCCGCTATCTTTAACTCTTGAGATAAACAAAACGCCAAAACGTCACAAGTACATTCCATTTATAGGCATTATATGTCACATTTAGAGTAAAATATGTCGAAGCTTTCTGTCCCTTTATCAAGCAATCTGTATTTCATTTTGCGTTTAGAGAGTAATTTGTCTAATAGTTGATGCTGGATAAACATCCTATCATATATATCTTGATATTACTTTATGGCTGTGAAAGTATCTTCGGTAGCAAGAGAGATCAAGAAGGGGCATTTTTTTCTAAGGACATATCATAAACTTTATTCGTAAGGACAAACATTTTTCAAAATAATGTTTGTCAGTCTGCAAAGAATGAAATTAATATGACTGATGCTGAGTAGGCCTGGGTGTATGTTTATATGAGGCTGGCTTTTAGAAAGGTCTGATATAGCAGCTTCAGAAGTTCCCTTCCACTGGATAAAAGTTTGATTATTTTTTCTCGAAAAGTGCGATTTCCAGCACTTCATGTTTATTTTTAAGCACACATTTGTATATTGGCGACAATATTTACCTGGCACTCATTAATCTTCGCCAATATCTTCGGTTATGTTCGGGTGTGTTTTCGTTGTTTCAATTGATTACCATATCGAACAAATACATTTCACCGACTGAAGTTCACACCGCAGTGACAGTGGCGTATTGGTAAGATGCCTTATTTGTATACAAGGTTTCATGTGTTCGAATCCGCACATATAATTTTTTTTTAAAGAGAAGGCTATTTCTATTTAATTTGTGACACTGTCTTAGCACCATTTTTGCTTTTATATATTACGTGAGTGTTGGTTAACTTTGCTTTGTTTTCTGTGTTTTATTTTTTATGTACTTATATACTATTGATATTCATGGCATTTTCTTCGAAGTTCTTCGATATATTAGCCGAGGCCATCTTATCTTTAGATCTCATCGTTTTTCAAGATGATTTGCTCGTCGGCATTTTCAATTATAAATACAAATGTATGCAGGACGACGGAGAAAAGAATGCTCAAAAAAGACATTAAAAAATCTTGAAACCCCGTGCTGAACAAAGACAAAAGTGAATACATTTAATGCAACGAAACGATTAAAAAAAGGTAATACAAAAATTCAAGCAAGACTCGAACCTGTATACGCTGGATTGGTAGTCAAATGCCTTATCCACTACACCATTGCGGAATGCGATATGTAGTACACTACGAAATTGATATTTTATATCAATCGCTTGTTATATTTTTATCCGAAGATTACCGACCACATACCGACCACATACGAAATATTCATGAGTGCCAGTTCAATATTGGCGCATAATATATTGTTATTGCAAATTATGGTAAAAGTTATTGATCTGTCGAAAATATTCAATCGATCTGTTCACGAAATAAAGAGATTAAGTAACGCATTAATCTCCCAAACAAATATCTCAATGACGGACATAATGTCTTTCCTTTCCAAGAGAAGCAGAACAATTAAAAAAAGTTTATGCAGCAAACGTTAATGGTTTTTTTTGTTAAAAGCAAACGATCGTTTTCTAACAATAGGAAACAATTTTCTTCAATTTTTAAGAAACGTATATCCATAAAAACCTGCATAAACTGATGCCACTCACCGGTCAGTTCAGTCTCAGTTGGCTTAAAACAAAGGATGAGGACATCAATTTTCACAGCATCGTGATATCTTACTTGCCCATTCTTAGTTCTACTTCATTATCTTAAGGCCATAAATTTAATATTTATAACTCTATGAGCTGAAGTAAGTTCGTGAAAGATATAGGGATGGGTTCTACATGGGCTAAATAATAGTATACCTATCTACCGTTTCATAATTCAAGAAATAGATTTAGGTGACTAACTTGACCCTTTTATGCATAGTAAAATACGATGGGAGTCCCGTTACGTGTGTACCTCCAGCGTCAGGAAAGGCTTGCCAGCCTGCATATATGATTGCTAGTAGTTAAATAGTGTGAGAAATTCGTTTTTTTCATGCCATGACCTAGTTACCGGCTAGTCTGTTTGGCAGTTTATTTTGTTACTTGTCTGTTCGTTTGGGTTTGGGTAATGGTGTTAGCTTCCTGCGATCCTATTTACTTGTCTGTGTCGCAGTAATTGATAAGAGCATAATTGATTTTTTTGTAACAAAACATGTGCATCCAAAGCTCGTTACGGACAAACTTTATGTTATTTGTTGGCTGTGAATCTATATCATTGATTACATGTTCGACAAAAGAACTTGAAAGTTCTTGTTGCACTATTAAACTTACTTGCACTTGATTTATTCTTGTGTTAATTTGACTGTACATTCAATTAGATTACTTGACATTGCAATTTGCTTCGTCACTGCGTCAGATGAAAGATATGGACATTGCTATGTGTATCCGCCTTTGTTAAAAACATTTATTTCATGGTCTACGCGACAAGCATTTGCAATTCTGTTGTAATAGACCATACTTTTATATCTTAAGAATTCATTTTCTTTACAAACTCGTTGTTAATTTAAGGGTGTCGATATCTTATATGTTTTGCCAACGTTTTTATAGCTATTCTAGTTTGTTAAACTTCCGTGTTGAATCGGTTTTCATTCGCCAAAGTTAGAAACAAACACTTCATACCTTCAGACATGTCAAGCTGCATTCAGACTGTTATAATAACAGTTTTTATAATAAAATCAGTTTTTAAACAGGCGGCTGCAGTATCGGTTTATGAGGGACAAGTATACATGTGTAGTATTCAACATAATTTGAATATTTGTGTCCTTGCTTGTTTTTGCAGTGTTTTAAACATATATTTTGTGTATGTCGTTACATGTGTAAACATCTCAATTATGGGTACTTGTAATCTTGGGATGCTGCTTTGTTTTATTTTTACTAAACTAAAGGACAGTAACACAGTATAAAGTAAGTTTTTAAACATCAGTTTCAGTAATACCGATTCATGGCTCTAAAGGCAAACAAGTTTGAAAAGGTTTGTGTGCAATAGATCATCGTAACTAGTAATTCTCTTTCATTTGATTTACGCTTTAAGCTAAGCATGAGTCTGTTGTTATGGTTAAACAGTGTTATTTTGAAAACACAAATTTCAATTAGTTTTTACTTTAAGAACAATTTTAAGCTGGTGAAGTTGAAAATGGAAATAAATCATGAATTATTAGCTTTAGTCTTTGCAATTTTCGCTTAAACTGTATGTTTAAAATGAATAATTAATGAAGCATTACGTCAGTATTGCTACATATATTTTCAAAATCAACGAACAAAGTTGAAAAAAACGTTACAAATGGGACGTGTGCTATCAAAACGTTGGACATTAACGCAATAAATTTCACTTGTCTTTTTCTTCTTCTGTCGAACTTTTACGGCATTTATGCTCGTAAACTCGAGATTTTTCAAAACATTTACTCAAGTTTTCTATCAGTTTCAATCACTTATATTTAGTCAAGTATAACAAGAACCTATGAACAGATTGTAGTCATCGGGTTACAATGAAGTATCTACACGCCTTAAAGGGGCACTCCATTCACCTACCAGACCATTTTCTCCGAACATCAGTAATGTGTTAAATAAAAGTAAATGTTAAATAAATACAATTTAATAAAGAACAGAACACTTAATTTAATAGAAATAAGCATATACAGCGTATCGTCTTTTATAAAACATTTAACAGCATACATTTTTCAATATACTTTTTTGATGAGAGGGCTTAAAACGCATTCAGGTTGTAATAAGAATTGAATAATATAGACGGTTGTATTGGTGTTATAAAGCAGTTGTTGAATTTTAAATCTAACGGAAAAATAAGTTACCATTTGGTAGTGTAATTGACTATAATTGCAATATACTATATAAAGAACAATTATACAATTAATGACAAGAAAAAGTGCACTTCACACTCCAAGTTTTCCAAGTTTATTTTGATATAAGCACACAGTTTGTACATTATAAACAAACAAACACATGAGACAGATAAATATATAAATAATACAATATACTTTATACAGAACAATTATACAATTAATGACAAGAAAAAGTGCACTTCAAACTGGACCCATTTTAACAATATATTAATGAAAGAGAATCAATAGAATAACGTTTGTTGCCCTAGTACAGGTAATGAAAGCTTGAACACTTACAAATTTAACTATGTATGTGTACAATGTATTCAACCTGTCGTTTCTTATCTTAAATGACCTTTCACTCTCAGTTATCAGACTTCAAAGACTAATAACTGGTCTCTAAACTTATACATACTGGGGTTTCTTACATAGTAATTTGATATGTACATACTTCTGATTTCGTTGTACAAAGGACAAATTAATACAAAGGGATATTCATCTTCAATATCGTAAACGCTACAGAAAGAACAAAAAAAATCCTTCATTCCTATTAAAGTTAGTATGTCTAGCTGCTTCTTTTTCAAAATTTTGGTATGACAATCTCAATATTGAAAACAACTTCGCCCCTGAGAAGTTAAGTCGTTTCTTTTAACTAGTGTATGTCCTCATTTTTGATACGCCCGAATCCAAAACTATTATAAAGCCATGTCCGTTGTATTACCTCTCGTATCGAGTTATGTGTATTTTATATTATTTACTGAATTCTGTGACAATATTATTATTTTATTAATATTCTTGGCATGAAGAATTGAAAGCACAGCGATATGTACACTGTTGTTTTCCATCGGTCAATCCATAAAATTCAATATAACTAAAACAACAAACGCAACAAAGAATGCTATTATAGAAAATGAATTTAAAACACATAAAACAAATGATGTTGGGACTAACTAATAGCATGACAATACCAATATATCCCCTAACTTCTAAGCAGTTTGAATAAGTTCCCTTCAACGCTTTTGCCGTTATACACTCACAAGAAAATGCGATAGAAACGATAATTAAATTACCGTTGTATGGCAACTGAAAAAAACCTACAACAAAACACAGCGTCCTGGTTGCATCACATTATACACTTCACCAGTATGTGAAATACCAAACTATAAAACTCAAATAGATTGTGAAATATGTTTAAATCAAGTATAATACATTGACTCTTTGACAGCTTCATGCTATTTGCCATTGTTCCAACGAGTAGTTCTTTAAATATTAGCATGGTTATAGTTATTGAAATAATAAATTAAATCATTCACAGCTATGGTAGAAAGCGACATTGTTCAATGGCACTCGGTTTTCCCTTAATTTTCCTCTGTCTTTGTGTGTAATTTGCGGAAAGTTCGGGTGTTCGAAAAGGAAATGTAGAAAAGGGGATCATTTAAAATGTAGTAAGGTTAAGTTATGTTTCTCGCAATATATGTGTTTTCTATATAACTTTCATATAATATGTACTAATCATTCGAAATTTCAACTAAGTTTGATTTGTGCTCAGGACAAAAATGTCACGAACAGCTAGTCACACGGTAAAAATATCAATTTTTGTTAGCCTTTTTGGGAGCATAAAAATATGTTAAAACAACAAAAACACAGTACTATATAGACAAACCAAACAAACGAATTTTCTATGTCGTGTGAGGAGTTACTATGTTCGTGTTAGATTATCATTTCTAGGTAATCAGAAATAGATAACTAAATTAAAATGCAAATTTACGTTACATAAAATTTGGTTAATATTCCAGTGTAAACAGTAACTGGCTGTTGCTATCGAAGGCGTTGGTTGAAGGAATATTTCATACATTTCGCTTTATCAAATTCAAAGTAAAATCATTTTTAAGAATATGGAACACGCCACCTGTCTGTTTGTTTGTTATATGCATATATTTTGATTTGTTTATACTTAGACACAACGTTTCTTTTCTTGGCGTTTAGTTAGTGGTTATTCTTGGGTATATTTAAGTTTCTGAGCAGTCATTTCAGTTTATCCTTGCCGATTTCCATACTGCTATGTTATATATTTTGCAATTTGTTCTCTCATTTTGTATGCTGTTAAATGGTTAGGTCAGGTTGTGTTTTGCATTTATCATATCGCTTATGTTCATTTTTCAAGTTTGGTGCATGTAATGTGAATCCAGTTTGAACAAATGTTCTACGGTACATCATCATTATACATGTACAATGTATAAGCACGAATAACACCATTGAAAAGCTTGCATGGCTGTTCAACAACGTACAAAATGCACCAAACAAATTGAGATATGACAAGGCAAAGCACAAACCAGTATGTCCACTTAACAATGTTTGCTAATTTACAAATTGTTATGTAGAAAACCACAGAGCAAACTTTTTTCTTCACAAATGATAAACAGATTTAATAGAAAATTGCCCCTAGTAAGGTAACAGAACCGTGTTATGAAACACAAAACAAATATGAAAGACAATGATAAAGAAGACAAATTTTCGAGTCTTTTAGAACAAAGAACGCAAGATAAATATGAATAACAAAAACCTATCGTCCCATCGACCATATTATTATTGGCATAAAGACCCGAAACACATTTCTTTTGTCCAAGGCTGGTCCCTTCGGCGTATTTTTTCAGAACGACGAGTGCTATCAGTATCGAGTGTAATCGATTCTAGTCTTAAAACACCTTTGCTTCTTAGTTCTTACATAAAGGTCCATTACTAAGACCAAATCGAATTTTCTTTTAAATCCTGAATTGTCAGAAGGAAAATATGACATACTGCATCGAATTTGACAATATACACGACTGTACAGTTTTGAGACTGTACAGCGTAGATATCCAAAGCGTATCGAGTGAAGTGGAGAGTTATCTCCCTTGAATTTCGAGTAAATTGAATGTATTACGTTTATAATCAATAGAAAATAAGCTATTTGTAAATTGTCCGAAAATTTTGAAAATTTGATTTTAACAAAAGAATGAATAAATTACATTTTACATTGTTCAAAAACGAAAATAGATTTTCCAGTTTTCAAAAATCTTTGTATGTAATTTTCCAAAAATCTCACAGAAAGAAGTTTTTAATAGGTTGTATATGAATAAGTATGCCTAATTTTAAATAACGTTGAAAGAATTTCACGTCTAGTGATCTGCAACGTATATTTCTGACTGTTGACAACATGCAGTTAAGCGAAAATAGGACAAAAAGACCACCCAGGTCAATCTAAGGAAATACAAAACATTCACTTGTTTTTCTGCAGCAGTATTTCAAACAGGGAAATACAGCACGGCTATTGCAAAGTTATAGAAGCCAGTTTCAAACTGTATTTCCCTGTTACAATTCTAAAAAATTCAATTTGGTCTTCGTAATTGACCTTTAAGTCAGTAAATCCAGGTTAAACTTAACCGAAAGGTAGGTTGCGAAATCAGTTGTATAACCTTCACACAATTTTGATCAAATTAAAATGACATTAAGACATTCTTTTCTTTCTTTTCTTTGTGTAATTGCCTTTGTCAAAACACAGACAACATCAACTAAACTGAGCTTTTCTATTTACGTAACGTTTACAGAACTCCTGGAAACTCATCAATCAGATATCCATTATCGTGCTTTCAGTTGATATATTAAAAGACTGAAAAAGATACTTTAACAACTTGATTTTGTTACTTTGTGAACACACGCTCAAACGTTGATATGCAGGGATACGATTGTGCTCGGATCAAAATTATGGTTGCACACTCATTTTGCTGAAAGGGGTACATATTTGTCTATTTTAGCGAAGTAAAACCAAGAATACAAACATCCCGCGCCACCCTCCAACACTCACCGCTCCAAATATAAGAGAAGAAACGATCGGAACAAAATCAAAACACCAACAACAACGAAAATAGCAAAATCCCACAGAAAGTCTTTTACACAATAATTGGTGTTCGAACCACTGGTTGGACCATTTAGATCATGTGATCAGACGATATATGATTGGGTGCTGATGTAAGATACATTCGATCTTTTATGACTAATAACATGAGCGTCTACGTAATGAAATGTAAACAAATACATAAATCATTTCATATTTATGTTTCTTTTTTTGACTACACACAAGTAGATACGCTAGCAGTGAAGATTGTTCATTATTCTCTACTTTGTTTTTATTCTGGTCAGATTAATATAAAATGCAATTATGATTATTCATAAGAACTCAATCGTATTTTTGACATTTTTGATGATATTACATGCCAGAGACCTAATATCATTATGTTAAAATGGCCTTCTAATTGGCAGCTTCATGCCACAAACAATTCAATAAGTTTCGGTTGTTATGCTCCAAATATTCCATTTTTTGTTCTCCGATGTTATGAACAGTAAACAGTAAAACGTTTACATATATATCGTTCCTTAAGAAGATACAGTATAGTTAATATGCGGAATATATTCACTCAAACGTATTAAAGTGAAAAAGTAGTGTTCAAACGACAGTGAAATGGTTTCCCTATATGCGGAGTAGAAACATAGTGATATCACAAAGTACGTTGATATATCATTAAATCTTGTTTAAGGTTTTGCAAAACCTTACCATATTGATTAGATACGTATACTACGTTGAATTATTTTTGCAATAAATATAATGTAGTTTCGCATTATGAAATAAACTGATTACATTTTCTTTCAGTTTTACCAGTTAATTTCCACCAAATCCGTAGAGGAAATGGAGGTTGGGTGAACCGGCGATTGAATTTTGATTGAAAATTGAAAAAAGTTGACGTCAAGGACATCTCGACGATAGGTATACGAGAAACGCGGGGAACTATACTGACACAATAAGACAGTGCATTGATTAATTTTTGAAGTAGTTACTTGATTGTCTTCTTGGAGTTATGAAATGAGAGCGCTATGGCTAGATGTTTGGAGTACATATGAACGAAGTAAGTGTTTCCTTTTTACTTTTTGTACTTTAGATTAATTTTAAGATCTGTAAAAAAAGATCAATCAAATTGTAATAACATGATAACTCCTCTGAAAATTAATCATATCCAGCGTCATAAAATTCATAAGTATCTAAAGAATACTTAGTTTGTTCTAAACTGGAATTCAGTCTTTTAGAAAATTGTAACCGTAGAACGTATGTTGAGTTACACGTGACTTAAAGGGCGAAGATGTTGATCTTTCACCGGAAATAGATTAATTGGGCCGACAAGCATATTTATTTAACAGTGTGGATAAATACTACTTAATTAATCTCATCCGAAAATACTTGAATCCGTAATCTTTCGACGGTATCTTTTTATTGTTTTTTTTTTTTTTATAGATTTTGCTCTTTCGGCAGGAAAACAAGATGACCGAACAAGAGGAAGAAACGGAACGTTTCTCAGTTGACGATTTTTATTTAACAGAAGATATAATTGATCAGTCAACGTCTAGAACATACCTGACAAGTGACCGGTCAAGTCCAAGCGATACTCAAACCGAGGCTGAAACCCCGCGTAATCGAGGGACAGCAAGGGTAGTTGCATGTGTTGCAATAACATTCATTGTCGTTTGCTTCATGATGGTTGGAGCCTCCTTGTTAATGTCGAAAGACATAGATAGTAAAGGTAACATTTTCTTAAATTTTGGTATAGTTTAGTATATTTACTAGAAGTATTGTTTAGATCGACGACAACATTTATGTAGTTACTGTTTCGGCTTCTGATGATAACTTGTTACTAGCTCCTAATAAAGAAGAATTCAGAACCTTGACCTCATTATGCATGTGCATTTTTGACTGCTTTAATAATGTCTAAAATATAAGTTGTTAACCAAAAAGTATAATTTTCTAATTGTATCCATATTTTAAAAGTTTCTAATCATTTTATCAACACAAGTATACTTAACCACGAATTGGAAATCTAAAATTTTGGAATTTACTTTTCGGTTAAAAATGGAATCATTACCGCTGTATTACCATGTTCTAGTTTTTAACACTGGTGATCAGATATGCATGAAAAAATATTTTCACACTTAAAATATGCAATAGTTTGAATAACAACGTCAGATTCGTTTTCTTATGTTGCCTTTACTTGCTATACGAAAACCCTTACATTGCCAAACAATACGTATTTGATAAACCTGCTGCTACTTAATCTTGAGATTCTTTAAATAATTCTCATGAAAAAAAAATTGAAAGGAAAACAAGATAATTAATTATGTTTATAAAATTTTCACCTGTGAATACAGTATCGTTTTTCTTTTGAAACTTTAAGCTTCTCCTTCATTTTGAATTGTTGAGAATTCATACTTGTGAAGCAAAAATGCATTTAGTTGTTTTGAAAAACGTCAGGGACTAAGTAGATTAAATTGTTATTTTTAGTTATTTGTACAAGTATTGTGTGTGATCAAAAGGACTGTTTGATTTAAGATATGCAATGTATTTTATTTTATTGCCACACAAATGGAACATTAACATAAATAAATACTGTCAGTTTAGATTGTAAATGCAAATGTCTCTTCGTGACAAACAATGACTGTTATCGCGAATACGAAAGTCTCAACTTCACCCAGTAACTCCGTAACACATATAGAGAAAAACGTGACTTTTTAAAAGACAGATATTCATTTTTAACAATTTTAACCACTACATGCGTTCTTTGGTATTTAACTGTTCCAGCAACACATCAATTAGATGGCTTACTTTTCTAAAATATACCTGAATGCATGTTTGATTTCTTCAAGAGTTGTCCTTTTAATGCATTAATCTTTAGTCATTATTAGTTCGTGCTATCTCTATATAAATTTTGTGTAACCATACAGTTTCATTTCAAATATCTAGATGCATCATCGATTCAATATAGAAATATCACCATTAAATATATCAGTAATTGGCATTTCAAATAAGCTCGTTTGATATGTTCCTCACATGGGATAATTAACTCTATCGATATAATTTCCCATCCTATCTCAGAATACAGGAATATGTCTGAATTGAATGATTATTGCATAACGGTTGCCGCTTTTAACTGTCGCTTTTCGTATTTTATATGCATTTCCCAGTAGATTTCCTAATAAATATTATTACGTTTGTATTGTATCAATAGCATCTGAATAACATGCTCTAATACGATTGTTGTTGTTTTTGTTCGTGATCATTGTTCGTGCCGCGGGTCTCTCTAAAAATTAGATTTAATTTAATTAGTATTATGTAGCCATTCATCTTTCACATTTACAGAAACCATGGTTTGATTCATCGACTTAACGGGGCTCACTGGTGAGGTTTTGGAGTTTTGCACTTCCGGAAATTTACAAATGTTATATTTCAAAAATTATCATTTAACTGGAAAAAATATTTTTTTGACCTAACATTTTTTGACTTTATTGACAACTTTCGCCATATGCCAAAATGGGGACACGGGTACAAAAATAGTCAATTCTCAAAAACTGTTTAATTTATTTACTTAATTTAAACTTTTTTACAAGGACTATTGTCAGGGGTTAAAAACAAAGTAAGAAAATTTTCCTATTACAGTTCTTTGTTACAGACCTTTGCTATTATATCTCAAAGCCCGCCGAGTTCTTAAAAACTCGTTTTCGTCAGTTTTTATTGAATTTCTGTCTTATATGCACATCAACCCCCACTTTTTATTTTTGCGTTCTAAAAACAAAGGTTTTAATCAAACTGTAGGCAAAATATCTTAAAAACATTGTTATTCCTTCATCATGAAAAAATCATTTACCAAAAAATGAAGAAAAATAATTTTAGTAAAGTTGGTGGGGTAACGATAAGGAGCGTAATATTTCTTCAGATTGATAAAAAATACCTCAAAACCTAATTTTTCGTCCCAAAGTATGACATATTACAATAGAAAAGATGGAAATTGATACATATTTTGGAAAATACACCACATACATAAACATTTATGATTCCCGTATTATAGCTAATTCTGCATTTAGCACCTCGCTTTTATGGTGTATCAAGAATGATAATAAATGCCAAAAGTGAAGTCATCGGCCAATCATTATTTTTTCCAGAAATTAACTAGGACTATGTTAGTCTCTATAAAAACAGGGTCAATAAAACGTCTTGTTTTTTCGATTTTTAGCATTGACCCCATTAAAAACGTTCTTGTTGTATTCTTGAATAAATATTAAAGTGAAATTTATAACACGTTATTATGTTTAAATCTGTAGTCAATATATTTCTTTCATTACCAAAGGTCACAAAAATACCACTACTATAAAATGTAATCGGAAATCTATCTAAGAGGTAGCATCGACGACAACACATGAGACATTTCAGCTTTTGTGAAGAACCAAAGCACAGTTAATGGGGTACTTGTTGAAGACATCGAATGCCATCAATATCAAACCAATCTTGCTTATCGTTATAACGTTTATAGTTTTTACGAATATGTCAATGTATCTGTTTTACTGACGAAAACTGAGAAGTCATGCGAATTATTACAAACGTTATATTTTGAAGTTGGCTACACATCCGCTAAAATTAACGAAAAGCCAGCTTTATTGTTAGGGAGTAAAGTTACACTTTAATTCCAAAAATTAGATTGGAACAAACTTTCAGACCGCATGTCTTACTTTTGCACTTGTCTAATTTACAGTTCTTGGTTGACCATTTCTTTGACAGGTGTATGCTTTATGTTATAAATAAATGACAGTGCAAAGCTGCAAAATGTCACCACACATACGTTACCTCAACAGCTCAATATAAAACCCACAAAATTCTAATTGTTTTCATCTTGTATCATGTCACTTAAAGAAATATTTCTTTGTAGCACTTCCCATTACAATATGTTGTTCTGAATTACAGGACAATGATAGACTTGTTCACAAAAGTGATTAGTACCTACAATTGCAACTTAAGCATCTGTTTACTAAATAGAATTGCTCTCACATCATTATAGGAAATTAGGCAGCCACAATGTTAAACCTGACATGCTTTATATAGTCAATTTACATTTTACTAAATTTTACTAGCATTTACAAACATTCAAATTGAAAGGCTTAAATAAAGTAAATGACAACCCCTAAAAGAGAGTAAAGTTCCCTTGATTATTACACTATCAAATACAAGAACCTTAGAATGACACCAGCGGCCTTAAAACGATATAGAAACCCAAAGGAGGAGGATTTGGATTTATCTAAGGCCTATATATCAGAATGAGTAAAAATGTAGGTCAATAGTCAATTAAAGGTTGATCGACAAGAAACGATGCCCCCCATTTTTTGATAAAGGTCAGCTATTAAACCATCCTAAATGAAGACATGATTAATGTTATACCAATTTACAAATTCTTAATATCATTTAGATAAGATAATTACTTTTTAACACAGAAATGTACAGAAAGATGATCAAATTTAAAAAACGTCAAATTTGAAATTACGCATTTTCATTATAAACAAGACCACCCCTAAGGAAACTTTAACACTATGAAATTCAGCCTTCGAATAACGGCTAAAAATATAAAAACATATGATATTGTCAAAGTGATATTAGCTAGAAGACATGATTAAGATACTATTATTAATTATTAGATAAACAATGATTATTACGAAAGATAATTGACTTATAGTGCTTTTCCTTTACCTTCTAAACAAAAGAGTGTTTGTAAAGTTAGCAGAGTACATCTTAAATTTTGTAAAGTGTTTAACAAATATTGCGTGCTTGTCCACAAACTGTTTTAATAAGCCATTTTGTAAAGAAACTAGTCATGAGTTGTTTTTGGCTTTAAACAATAATGATTTGATCATATATTTGGTTTTAAACTACTGATATAGAAGGGGAATAATGTGCGCTACTATGTTCAATTATATTGTATAATTTCCGTATCGTTTAGAAAAAAAAACGTTTAAGTGTTTGTTAGATTTTGCGATAAGGTGAGAATGGGGCGATGTTCCATTGCGTATTTTCACTTTTCACTGGGAAACGTTGTACCGTTATATATCTTGAGTAATGTAGCAGAGTTGCTGAATGCATTTTCAAGTGTTTAGGCAAAAGCCAAATACATGTACATACTACAACTTGTTTTCTAGTTTTGCATCCATTTTATAAGCAATCGTGATCGCATTGTCGCATGTTTCTACCTACTCATAAGATACATAAGATAGGAACTTTAAAAGGTATTGCGTGAATCCCTGTTGATCCGATTTGAAAGTTTACTGAGTTTTATTTCTTCATCCAGAATAAAAAAGCCTTAAAAAACGAAAGTCTATGTGGGAAAAAGCGTGCTAAACATGTAACAACAGGAAAATGTGCTCTATTGGGGGAAGTACAGGTGTTATATGGCGAAAAACAAACGTTGTGTAGCGAAAGTAAAAGTCGTTATATTGCGAAATGTCGTAATCTAATACTATTGTAATATTCAATCGTTATACAGCACTTTTTTTAAAAATCAATAAAAATGATAACAGTTTAAAAGACATATTCACACATAGAGATAAAACATGTATTATATGATTTTATAAAAATCTTGATATGTTTTATAGTTCATATGTTCGCCCATATAGCTTTGTGTTTAAAATTCTCCCGTAAAGATTGGTGATTTCTCGAGGTTCTTGTAAAGCTTTTGTATGAGACTCTCTTTTACTTTCGTCTTCTATACTTAAGGTAAATGATTTTCCACCAAACGTGTGTACATATTCTCCAGTCACTGGTTAAGGTATTCTCAAAACCCTTACCTGATAACTCTTGTAGCCATACACATACATGGTTTTGAATATTAACTTAAATGTTTACTATTAGGGAATCTCAGTCTGACAACTTGTGAGATAGGAAACTTCTTGTCCTTGTACTTTTTACAAATTAAGTAAATGTAACTCAAAACCGATCAGAACTTCATTTATGTTATGTTAACCTACTTGTTATATTGCTGTGATGATATTTGATGTCATGTAACCATAAGTGATGTTATGGAATATGTAATGTAATTGTGATTTTATATGTCGTGATACAGAAGTGATATGATGAAAAAAAATATATGGAAAAAAAATGTTCCCACCTCTCCTTGCAGACTTATTTTTGTCATTTATTAAGTTCGAGACTTTGATTAAGCTGTACTAAATGTTTTCCCCCATTATAAGCGTTTTAATAGTTTCTGTTAGCGATTAATTTTGTAAGGCTCCATCTTGGCTTTTTTCTGGTCAACTACCAACCGAGTGACGTGCCTAGACTAACTTTAAAATACGCAATATAAAATAATAAGGACGTTTAAATTTAAAATATGTTTTACCAATAAAACAATGATATTTTGATAAACAATGATATTGCTAGATCGTTGTGTGCGTAGCTTTTCAACTATTAAATCTAATATAGGTGAGAAAAATCTTTCAGTTCGGTTTACGTTTTTGTTACTTTTTCTATTTGTTCCTTGGCTTATATATTTGCGTGTCTCGCCGATAACAGTCATTATGATATATTTAACTCTGCTATCATTTCTAGAACAAGAGAACAAACAAGTGTGTTAGTAATGACATTTCGACTTTGATGTATGTTCTTTTTATTTTGGGAACATTCCAGTAATCTAAAATGTGTTCTAGCGGAACTGACAGTATAGGACCGAATAAGAATTATGACAGTTATTATAGTTGAAAACAGAAGTTCCTTTTCATATAGCCCTATGAGAAGTACAGAGGTACTTACGACCTATATCCTATTTATGAGATGTATTTAAGTTACATTTGTAACGTTGATGGTTTTCATGGAATGCACCTTTTATCGTAACTTTTTACTGTCCGCTGCCAAAAAAAACAAATAATGATGATGATGATGATATATAATAATAATAATAATAATAATAATAATAATAATAATAATAATAATAAATAAATAATAATAACAAAAATAACAATATCTTTATTTTTAGAAGGTAACACATTATGGTATTTTACAAAAATCCATAACAATATCATATTTACAATGCGGCCTTCTATAAAAAAGTCTGAAAAAAGGCAAACGACGTATCACATTTACACAATCACATACATGCATAATATATATGTTTAACTATTTAATTTTAACAAATAATTAGGAAACCTCTACTTCATTCATACCTTCACCATCAGACACTCGTGCATTTTTATTGTTGCTTTTTTTACATGTATGCAATTTGTAATCTGGGATTTATCTAAAGATTAGAATTTTTCAGTAAACTTTAAAAGATGTTAGCTTCTTTGCACTTCTTCTATTATTTGGTACTTCATTCAATTTTTCATTCTATAATAAGAAAATGAATCTTTGAAATAATTTGCTCTCGGTAGTTAATTTAAAAATAAATTATCTTTGAAGTAGCGTGTAATGTTAACTTTTTGAAAATGTAAGTAGATCTGTCATATATGATGGGGCCATACTATTTTATGTACAGCGGAGTGATATTTACATCTGTCTGTAAACGTTAACCATTTAAGTTCTTGAATTTAACCTCAGGATGGTGATCGTTTTGGTTTTTTAGCATTATCCTTGCTATTCTTCTTTGTAAGATGTTTATTTTATTCACGTATCTGTTATTGTCTTTTCTCCAAATATGGCGGCATTAATCAATGAGTTGGAAGTATATATGCATTAAAGAACATCAGTTTCATCTCATCAGTGAGGTCAAAAATTATATTCTTCAAAAGCGAAATTTTGTAGTTTATTTTTTTACGATGATTTTTTGTGAATGCCACTTTAGGTTACTATCGATATAAATCCCAAGCAACTTTTGTAAACATGCATTTTCTAAGGCGATTCCATTTATTGTTAGATATAGCTTTGCAGCTTTCTTCGTTTTATATATTGTGCCGATAACCATGCATTTTGATTTAGCAGTGTGTAAGGACATTCTATTTACTTTGCACCAGTCAACAATGCAGATAAGATTATTTTGAAGCTGGCATTCAATGTATGTTAAACTATAACCAGCTTCATGCAATGTTGAATCGTCCGCAAATAAGTCGATAGTCATGTTATTATGATTACAAAACGCTATATCATTTATATACATAAGAAATAGCAAGGGTCCTAGTATGGACCATTGAGGTACACCCGATGTTATAGTGAGCATATCAGATTGTGTATTTCCAACTTTAACAAGTTGCTGCCTATTCGTCAGATACGATTTAAAGAACTGCAAGGCCTTATGTGAATCAAAGCGCTGTGAGCGCTGAAGGCCTGGGGGCTATAGGTTAACTCCCCGAAAAACAACTTTTGACCAACGTGTTTTGCGCTGAACCTTACCTAAAGCGCGGGTCGAAATGTGCAGTGGACGAAATTCAATATATGACACAGAATGAATGATTCACAGGGCAGGGAAGTTTGTTTTATTATAAAACGTACGTTAAATGAAAAATAATCACATGGTCAACATTATAAATTGTTTAAGCCAATAAAAATAATTCGATCTGCGCTTTGTACAACTTCAAGCGATATGATCTGATGATGTGGATCGAAAATTATTGTGTACCAAGGACAAGACCTTGAAACAGAAATAAACAAAGCAATACCAGCAATGAAATATAAATACAGTACTGTAAAATATGTATAACAGAGAAAACCAAAAATGATTCTGGGCTACCTTGTAGTTATAATCGGTGAAACCGTTCACTGGGCCTTGACATGCAGCGTCCTCGATAAATGGCGGGTGATTTTGATCACGTGAGTACCTTCTCGGGAATGTACGTAAATTATATCTTTCTTTTAGAGAAATTTATTTTTAGGTAAATATATATGTAATCGTTCGTAAATAACAAAGTTGTCAATGAAATAACATCGGAAATTTGAAAATCAAACTACAAACTCTTATATCGAGCTCCGTACGTTTCCGTAAATATCCGTACTTTTCCGTGATGTCCATATGATTATCTTCCGTAATCAGCTAACAGCGCATTAATTTCTAAAACAGAAAAAAAAAATATAATGCAGCCCGTAAGCTATATACCTTCCTGCAATCGTTTGAAGTTGTATGTACTGTTTTTATTTGTAATATGTTCTTATCGTATGCGACATTCAAACAGAAGATTGATCTGGTCTGTCTTGCACTACTTTCGCATAGCGCATGTTTACAGTTGTTATTCGCACAAAGCACAGTTAAATGTCTTGCAGTGTTTGAAATGTTGTATGCTAACTTAGGCCTAGGGGACTTTCAGTCCCCAGGCCAAAAATTGTATAATTGTATAACTTATGCAGTAGAATTTCATGGTCCACTAGACCGAAAGCTTTACGAAGATCCAGAAAAATAGCCCCTATAAGTTTGCCGCTCTCAACATAAACTATAACATTGTATCATACTTGAGAACATAGAAGTTGTTCAAAACTTCCTAATTGGGGCAACAGAAGTTGTTCAATACTTCCTAATTGGGGCAACATATATGTAAATTCAATATCATATTCAGTGAAATGAAACATCATGTACGTAAATTCAAAACAGAAAGCTATGCAATGTGTGACAGTGATACAAACTCTACCCAAATGAAGCATAAATATGCGATTGAAACTCGACCTTTTCGCTTGTAAATGCCTGTAAATTAATAAGTCATCTGTAGCGATATGTCGGTTTGTTAATCGTCTAATAAGTTGTCGTTACATTTGAATTTTACTCCGATCAGTCAAGACCTTTTTGTAAAATGTGTATTCTAAAAAGCTGAGCTCTTGACAATTTATTTTAATGGGAAAAAGACTGGTTCTGTGTCAGACCAGTAAAAGTTGACGGGGCAATATTTCACGTTATTATAGAAATAAAAGTGTTTTGCTTTATTATGTTCATATAATTTTCATTAACGTTTACATTTTAAATTTTGTAGCTCCTTTGAAGTCATAAAGAGAGAGAGAGAGCGAGCGAGAGGCTTTTAGAAAAGGGAATAAGTGATTCTAAACAAAACGTATATTATGTTACCTGTAATGAATAAATGTCTTCGTAGGTAGGTCGTCCGAAATAAAAACACAATAATATCCACACTCACCTGCAACGTTATTGTAATCATGTGGGAAGTAAATTTGGCTTTATAACAATGTTAATAGATAGAGTATTTCCGTGCGATGATCTTGAAATATTTTAAAATTTGCACTTCGTTGCAAGAAGTGTTATCACTTGTTCTACGATCGCCATTATATGCGGTACATGAACAGTGACTACCTTACTCTTACACAATGTATACATTTTTATGGATATCAATTTTATCATAGAATACGTCAACTGCCTCCGCAGATCAAAGTTGTAAGCTGCTGTCTTAAGATCTCAACCTCTCATGATCGAATCCTGCAGGTTTCATTATACCTTTTGCCTCAGTAGAATAGAGCATAACACGCAAAGAACGCAGCTTCGGTTCCCTCAAGTAGTATAAAGTGCTGAAATTTAGTTGCAATCTATAACCACTTCAATGTCCCATGCAAAAGTAATTGCAAAAATAACATTTTAGCAGAGAGGTTAATCTAATATATTTCATTAATGGGTCCCTAAAGTACAATAAAATGCTGAAATTTAATGTTGCAATCTATAGCCACTCTTATGTCGTATGTTAAAGTAATTACATAGAGGTTAATTGTTGGTTTCGGTGTAATATCAGGTTATCATTTCACCGAGTGAGCACCAAAAGTGATATTTTCACGAGTGGCACAGCCACGAGTTCAATAACGTCTTTTGGAGTTCACGAGTGAAATTATCGTGATATTTCATCGATACCAACAATTTTTCTTGTTATTTTATGTCCCAAACTCTACTTCTGTTGCAGTTTTTTTCTCAGTAAAATGTCGAAACTGGAAAAGTCACCATAAAGCATAGTAAACATGACGTCATTTTCACGACGTCATCGTCGTATGGTTTCTTGCTCAGTATACATTTTGACGTTAATCCAGGTAAAAATTTAGATTATTTTCACTAAGGCCACAGTGAGTTTATCGGGATATAATCCACTCTTATATTTCAATAAACCACCGAAAAACATAAAACAAAATATATCATTTTATCAGAGTAAAGATTAATCTAACATCTTGATAACATTGAGCGTTTAACTACTACATGTATTTGCTTTTCAGAATGGGGAAAAATGACACCAGAATTTAAAAGCTTAGTATGTATGCAGCGTTCAATGTCATGAATATACGCACTGTCCATTTAAGGTAAATAATGGTAAGTGTAGCTGTCATTCAGACAGGATGTGTCATCATTGATATGCGATATCGATTCATTCACATTACTACGATAATCTAGTTCTGGAAATGAAAATCGTGCTGTGAGCTTCTTGTTACTGTTTGGTCTTTTATTACATAGGATGAAATATGTAGTAAAGAAAATTGGTAAAAGTGCAAGATCTGATCAATTATCTGCCAGTTGTACTTGAAAATACAATGCAAAGCAAAGTGCTTAAACTATCAGTAGCGACATTTTTAAATTGTCGGGCATGAAACTGACATATTATATCATTATAATACTCAAAATATAATACAAAACTGCAGACCACAGTAGGACAAAAATGCAGACAACAATACGGGATGGTGATTCATCCTGGGTCGTTAATCCAAACGGATGTCTTCCAGTTTCTTAAACTGACATTGAAATATGTGCTTCACATAAATAATTACACAGATAGAACACAAATAAATAACTAATAGCAGTTATGTCAGTGCTAAGTTCTTCCAGCATTGATTTCCCTGAAGGAGAGTTAAACACATTAGTTGTCCTTGCTCAGTACTGTTCTTTCTTGTATTGTCATCCCTTTGGATGCATTTATAGCGGATGAATTATATGTTACAAATTTAAGTGATGGATATATCGCTTTAATAACATTTTGAGAACACTGCCATTTTTCAACTTTCCAATTATGCTTTTAATGTTTGCATGGGTGATAACTCTATATGATGTAAAAACTTAGCACTAAATGCTATAAATAAGTCAAACGTTTATTTAGTCGCGCCAAATGTTCATAAAGTAAATGCAATGAATATAATATATGTAAAGTATGATTAAAACCAGTGTTTGTGATATTAAGATAAGGAGCCTCTTTAAGTATCATGGATTGAGCTTCTGTACCAAACTAAAATTTTAATTTGAAAAATTACTCGACGGTTTCTCGTGAAGAAAAATAGTTCCAGGTTTATAATTCTCTATCCACACTTTATTTTACAACAACTTCACACGTATTCAGCGAATACTAAATTGTACTGCAACATATTTCAAAACGCTGATTATACAGATAATGTCTGGAATATATACACTTTTAGGATTAGTAATTATACTTGCAAATATTCGTTTATTTATGCATTATTAATTTAATTTTACTCCAGTTTTAGGGAGGGTTTCTGTAAGCTTTCAGGCTGTGAATACTTGTAATATACAATGTTAAATGAATTGCACCGTTTGTCATAAATCCTCCATGCAAAGCAGCAGGGCCTAAAAATCTACATTCAGAAGTATTTCGCATTGTTTACGCCTTGAACAATTTTAAATCTTTAAAAATTTCATCTCGTTGCTTTCTTTCATCGAATATCTCACCCTTGTTGTTGTGATTCAATATTTGGCTTTTGTTTTAGTAAAATCGAAATGAACGAGATAAACAATTGTCTCACAGACATGTTACACTAGCTGCTACTGGTAATAGAATTATACTTAAGTAATTGAATTCTTTCATATATGACACTAAATTGCGTTGGTAGGGAAACTTTTCGATATTAATGTGTCATATAAAACGCAAATATCATCTTCCCTTCACTAAATATTACTTAGAAACTGACATTCCTGTCCGATGTACCGAGTTAGTTAAGGATCCATCAGAATGTTAGGAAAAGCAAAAATGAAAAACTCGGTAACCATGATATACAAGTAGATTTTGTAATACCGATTCTTAATTTATTACTCTTCTAAACGTAGCAAGATTTTGCATTAGGGCAACATGCTTTGTATAGAGCATTGGAATTTACATGGAAGAAATGTTAACTCCGATGAGAAAATGCAGGTCAGCTATGTTCAGTTAGATTTCAGGTAAAATTCGAGACCTGTAGACCATTTCAAAATTCATGTTTTTGAAAGCAAATGCCAGAAAAAAGCTATTTTTGGCACAAATATACTAAATAACTATTTTTTCCGCATGGATATGTTTCAACCTTTACTCGATAGCAAACTTTCTGAAGTGAAGGTGGTCACAAAGACAATAGTATTTACAATTTACATGATGATGATATAAAAAGCTGCTATAGCATCACTGCTACGTTCTGTACTATTTTCCAATAATCTGAAAACGTTTCCTAGCAAAACTGACAGTATAAAAGGCAATAAAAACTATGATGATGCAATCTGATATTTTTTTTTTCATTTAGAATAATAAGTTTACTGTTAGGAACTTGTTTTATTTATTATTTCAATTAAAGTCATGTTTGCGACAACAATGGTTTTCATGGACTGTGCGTTTGTATGTTACGACAGCTTTGACATTTACCTTTCCGCTGCTAATAGAAAAGTAGTGCCCAGAACTAGCAAAACAAGTTTTGTTTAAAGTGAAATCAATGTCTTAATTGCAATTTCTTGCAGAACCGTTAATTAATCTGTCACTAAGTCATGAATTATTTATCTTAACGATAGCGCGGACACATTTTCTATATGATAAAGTACTCGATATAAGTTTGTCTACGAAGAGTTATTCAAAGATGACAAATATTTGAAAGAAGTTCATTGGTATCTTTTAAAGAGTGCAGAGAAACTACATATAAGTTTTAATCCATCTTTATTCTAATATTGACTAATTCATATAAATAAAAAATCTACACTCTATTGACAAGTGGTAATGCAAATTTAGTCACATAAGACACATAAGTTCGACTCTTTTTCATTGCTGAAATGATCTTGTAAATGAAGCCTTTAATAGTAAGTCTCCTAGCCGGTGTACGTAACCCAATCAGTTATCCGCGGTGGTTTGTCATTCTGGTATTTATCTAGTAAGAGTTCGTTACATTTGATTCCCTTGAGTCGAAGTTGTTTAATTTTGAAACCCTATACAAACATGAAATCGAAATATTTAGTGTCCAACTTCTTTTATTCTATGGATTTTCATATCAATGAAACTTTTATAGTTCTTTTTATTTGAAATTAATCGTCAGAACTATATTTAATTTCAAACAGATAATCATCATATAAGTATATACCAACATTTTTCAAATAAAGACGATCCCTCAACAAATGATACCCCATGTGAGATGGGCCACTTTCCCTTTACAATCTACAGAAACTTAAAAATGTTTAGAATGTTATCTGAACTTGTACGATTAATAAGCTTATGGTCCTTAACCAAAACTGTAAAAGGAAGTTTACCATGAAGCAGGAAATTCATACATATCGAGTAAGGCCTCAACAGGGGCTAAGTCTATATTTGCTCTGTCTTCCATATATAATTAGCAAAGAAGCATTAAAAACAATTTTCGTTTAATTCAGTCCCTATAACTTTATTTCATTTCGCACAAATCATACATATTGCCATATTCGGAGGGGGTCTTGCTTGTTTACCACAATATCCTCCTGTGCAAGTGCTGGTCAGGGTACCAGAAAATAGTCATCGATCGTAGTTATTGCATGTTTTTTTACGGCATTTGTCTGAAGTTTATGTACCATTAATGAATCTGTCAAAGATATATAAATTCTATCTCACAAGAAAGTACTATTTACTGTTTGTTTTCGTTGTTAAACCCAACAAAATATCAATTTGAGCGTCTGGTATGAACAAGTGCAGAAGTAATAGTGTTCACATGGGAACCATATCTAATAAAAAACTATTATGTGATCATTAATGATTAATCAACGTAGTTTTACTTGAGGGTGAGATTGCATTCCAAGACCAATTATGTAGTGTATCTAACGTTATAAAGAAATATCCCTGAATCGCATCTCGTAAAAGATCACGGAATTTTACAGGATATACGAAGACGAGTGGGCACACCATTTACATGCCTGAAACGCTTACAACATTTTCTGATCTTTTATGGCATTTATACAGAATGTATCGCTTTATTTGATATAGCGTGACTTTTTTTTATCAGTTCATCATTTCTCTAAGGTACTTTTGTCTCGAAAATATCATCATGTTGAGAACAATGGATTCAATTAAGAAATATGTTAGTGTACATATTGCAACAATCTGAAGTTTAAAAGTTTTTTAAGTGGAATTGGTAAACAAAGGCACATCATATGCACAATATTTAAAATAATATTGGAAAACGTATTTGCGGACTCGAACATTTCAACTATGTTCAGGTTAAGTGGGATATACATTTAGAGATATTTATCTCGTTAAGTAACATTACACTGGTGGTCAAGCCTGGAACAACAGTGTCCTTCTTTGACGAAACTCCGACCTTCGGATAGAAGGATTGCTAGTCGCAAGAAATCAGACATGCAAGACTGAATATTGTAAAAATAAACCGACTTTGATACACATTTATTTTGAGTATTGAATTAGTCGTCAAAAACTCCCTGTGCTTAATACAGTTTTGTTAATTTTGCTCCGTAAAGTCTGTCAAATATATCTCAGAACTGAGTTATGGCAAATTGGTTGTATGATGCATGAAACATTAACATGTATTAACATACATTTTGAACATACGCTCATAAAAAATAACACAGCTAGTAATATATTTTTACACTTCTATTATTCGTAAATTTTGTTCTGTAAATGAGGAATTTCTTTTCATCTCTTATGTGTAAGGTACACTCTGCTGTTTTGAACAGTACAAAAATGCATATGACAACTTGTTATCTATGAATGAATATTTTCACGTAGACTATCTGTAAGTTAACACCAGCAGCTTCTGGTAATAAGCCTTTCATAAATAGATTAAAATATCATTTATATATCACATGATATGGTGTTTTGAGAAGATGCTTCCAAATATATTAGTTTGCCAACATATTTCCTTCGTTCAATATTACTTCGTCAAAGAAATTCTTATGTGAAACGGTGTACTTAACTCAGCTGATATATGTATCACATATGCTATTGCTTGCAAATCGTAAGAATAGCAAATAAAAAAACTCCATAGAATAGATTTTTCTCATACTGCTTCTCCATAATCACAATAACCATCGCTATAAAGCCGCCAAATTGACCATTTAATCTGATCAGCATTTCATACATGTTGTCGCTATAGTTGGTTAACCATTTATGATTATTATTTATCTCGGTAAGATGTATAATTAGAGCGCCATGGAATATGTCTCGATTGTCGCTTTTCTTCTTTTGTATGCATTTTCCAGTAGATTACCTATTAAATGCTATAGCTTCGGTATTGTATTCTAATACGATTACTGTATCTTATGGTTGGGCTCATTCCTGCCACGGGTATCAATTAACATTAAAGCTAGTATTGATGATTTCATCTGTAGTTCTAAAATTAAAGTGATCCAATAAACATGTATGATAGCACAACCTAAAAGCAGTTTTTATTTTGGATTTTTTTTCAGTAAAATATGCAATCTATAGTAAAAATGTAGTATATCCAATAGTTTTATGTAAAATATGTAGTTCTCAGAGGAAAGTAAGAGTAAAATATACTTATCTTAATCTACAAGCTATGTCTTGAAAGAAGTATTTCCGGACATTTACGTCACGTTTTTGAGAGAACCAATGCACATTTTGTAAGGTGAAAAGACAGACTGCCATCTTTTTCGAGACCATACGATAAGAAATAATGCAATACATTTCCATGTTGATACATTTCAATTGACGAAGACGCAGCTTTAACTCCACAGGTAGTAGTGAACAAATGTATGGTGGCTGATTTCTGCCATGTCGTGTTTTCGACATTTCGGGGCGATTTTCTTTTTGTGTCTGACTTATACATTTGTCAATACTTAGTATTGGTGACATCAGACAATATGCTATATAAAATGCAATTTTCATTTATAGAATAAGAATACAGAATAGTGACTTTAGTAATAATATCGCGACTCTGTTCCCTGTATACTGGAAACTTTCCATTAACCTAAATACTTTTCAGCGGAACTGACAGGACAGAGACAATAAGAATCATAGCGATGCTATTATATGAGCTTTTTTCTTTAACCAGCTAATTCACAGTTGCTACGACAAACGACCTATTTTCTTTTTATTATTTCGTTTGTAGCAGTGATGATTTTCATGGACTGCACCTTTTCATGTCATGTCAAATTTGACATTTAACTTTCTGCTATAAAAAGACAAGCACATATTTAGAACACAGAACTAACTTTTAACGAGTTTTGTTACAAGTGGAATCAATGTGTTAATTGCAATTTCTTGCAAGACCGTCAATTAACCTGTCACAAAATCTTGAATTATTAATCTTAATAATAGTACTGGCACTCCTTTCAACATGGTTCAGTATTTTGTGTCCCATTGTCTCTATATAAACAATTCCAAAAAGCCTGTCCCATGTTGAGAAATATTCGAATGCTGTTTTCCTGAATATCTTCTTAAGGAGAAGTATAGTAAATATAGATTTCAAACTACAGGATTATGTACAATTTATGTTCCATTTATAGGTAAGATTCTATTTTAGGAGAGGTTGGCGGAGTAGTATTTCAAGTAACTACAGAAACTAAACGTCTGTTTTTGAACCAATTTGTGTCTTCTTAAATGTCACTAACTCTTGATATTTAAGTTTTAAAATTATAAAGACGTCAGGCAGACACCCACAGGAAAAGAACAGAAATCAGGAACTCTAAACAGAAGTTCCAGTCTTCTGCATTTTGTGATTGTTTTTTTTTTTTGGTACCCAGATCAAGGATAATTAAGCACAAAACAACCTTATTAACCTGCAACGTCATTGAAACCCCATCGAAGGAAATTTTCGAATTTTTAAAAAAATTCAAACGTAAAAGATAAAGCATTTTTCTATACACAAAACGTAGCTCCGAAGGAAGAATAAAGATATTAAACAATTCAAAAGTTCACTCTTTACGAAATATTTCGGCATACTGATGTGTATTTCATCTACCGAAGAAGACCAGTAGGCCGAAATGAACTCCTGAATTGTAAAGCATTTTTATGTGCAAGAAATGTTTCATTCAGGCTCGACTTTGAAAACGGTATATAGTTAGACTAGTTATGACTGTTTACAGCGAAGATTCTCGTAGCTATACCAACCTTAAGCTTAATTACCAAATTCTTCTCACTGCTTCTCGATATTTCCACATTTAGTATTTGAGTATTTCAGTATGAAACACTGGAAACAAAAAGTAAGCTGCATTGTTATATTACTGGTTGTAATCTCCCAGATATGTAGTACATGAACCTTAATATATATACATAATGATATTTTCCAAACGATCCTTAAAATGTTTCATAAAATTGGTCGTTGCATTTGGAACGATACTTGTATTCTAGCTTAATCTCAGACACTATTTTGACTCAAGAAATTACAGCCTTTGTAGGGTAAAATACGATTACATATTGTAAGTGTAGTCTAGACGCGACATGGAAATGATAACATACTAATTTATTGTACATTAACTTAAGACTAAACCTCTAAAACTTAAACTCACTAATACCAAATCGTCCACTGGATGGGGATCATCGAAACCTGTGTAAACTTTGTACATGCACATAAATAACATTACACTACAACTTAAGTATATTTGCCAAGCTCTGCATGTATTCTTTCTTGATGAAATTGTTAAAAGAAATATTTAGTGACAGAGGGGTTGTTGGGTTATATATTAACGAGTAAGGACACAGAATATATCAGAACGATACATTTTGTACCAAGAAACTGTCAAATGTTTTTTTTAAAGAGAGACGAGAAGTGGAGAGAAGTCGATTCCCTTTCATTTAGTTCTGTTTTAACAGCGCACAATGAATCAAAGTAATGACTATATTTAGAGCGAGAGGTACACTGCAATGCTAGGAATCCTTTCATAAAGGTCTTCGCGATCAGATGAGGCGTTCAAAAATGAGCATTTAGTCTAGTAACTTTGATGTTCTACATAAGTCTCTTTATTTCAGAAATCTTGTTAGTGAATGATGGGTAAAATATATTGAAATGTCTAGATAGATAGATGTTCTTATATTTCATTAAAAACACAGACGGAAGGACTTCACAGTTTGCTCTATGTCCCGCTCTATTTAAATGATCTCGATTCATAGAAAATTCCATATTGACTCAATATCTTCGAGATGAAATGAATTATTTTTGAGTCAGTTGCTGATCAGTTCCTCTGAAATGAGATTTTGGGCTATGATTGTTTTCCAAACCTTTTTATAGCGGTCGCACTTTTGTATTTCTTTTCTTTCTAAGATTTTTGTTTATATTTTCATGACATTTCTAAGTCTCAGGTCAGGATCTAGGGCTTTCACACAGCTTTTAATTTGTCCAAGTTCTGTCTATTTATACTTTTATGATACTGTTAAAACTTGTGCTATGATATAATATAATTGACCTTCGACGCGCGAAAATGTACCTTCGGACATTTGTTACATTATTCGACAATAATTGATAAAAAAACCCCATAAAATTAACATTTTTGTCACCCTCTTTCAATGCAAAACCAATGATAAAAACTGATAGCTACTATATTTTACTCAACAGAAACATACTATTTGCTTCAAAATCCTCCAAGACAATTACTGTGGCAACAGCGATTTGAAATGATTCTTTTTTAATTTTGGCTATACCCTATGAAAAAAGGCATATCGTGGAAAGAAGACATAAAATAGTTCACCAGATATGATATATAATGTAAAAGTATATAATTTTGCAACCAAAAATAAATAATGCTATTAGGAAATGATTACCGGAATAGTTTACCGCCAATGTAAATTGAAGTTAGTTTTGACGTCAGATTGTGGTATGTGACGTCATTTTTAGAGTGAACAATGACGCCTTATGTATACTTTTTCAAAATGTTGTAGTTGTGTATGTATTGAATGTAGGTAACTGAAATGTTCCAACACTGATATTGAAATATTGTTTGTTCAAAATATGCAAGAAAACTAGTTTCCAAATATTTTGTCCGAAGGCCCATTTTCCCGTGTCGCTGGTTATATGTTACTCCTGATATAATATGTGGTGCTGATACTTGAGATATAATATGTGGTACTAATATTCGTGATATGTTACAGTCATATGATATAATATTATATGTCTTAATAAATGGCATTAATGTGCATTTAAATTGAAATGTACTATTAGTCGGCTTTAAAAGCTCTGAAGAGCTCGTGTTTTGTATACTCAGTACCTACGTTTATCATTTAACCCAACGTTATAAATAATTGTTATTTGACTTGATATGACTTTGATATGACTGTTGGTGGTGTGCACTTCTGGGTGCTGTGGGGTTCGTTTTGGGGAGGCTGCGTTTTTGGTACGTGGCATTCCCTGTTTGATATTATTTTTGTTTTGATTTGACTTGACACAGCTGAAATGAAAGTTTGCAGGACCTCTTTGAATAGCCTTAATCTAGCATCGTTAGCAGTGTACGTTAACGTGATGGATCTATACATGTATATGATTTCAGCTTTAAATACCAACAGAATATACCTTGACTATGTGATTGAATAAATATGATATTTATAACGTGTAGTGTTGAAAATTAAAATCATTTAGATGTCTTGCCCATGCAAAATATCAAAAGAATGTTGGAAAGTTGAAGACAACTTCACAACTTTCTGAAATGTGATTAACAGCATATAGATATCACATTAACTGGTAATTTATAACCTATTGTCTAAAATAATACTTCCCTAAATCTTTACAAACGGATGACAAGGAAGAATGGCAGTGGGCAACGTTTACTAATTTGTTCTATCCTCCTTCAGGGAAATCAATGCTTGGAGAACTTTACAGTGACAGAACTGCTATTAGTTATTTATTTGCGTTCAAACTCTGTAATTATTTATGCGGAGTACTCATTTCCGTATTAGCTTTATGAAATTTAGAAAATGTAAATGGCATAACTGGATTAAGAAATTAGATTTCACCCATCTTGTATTATATACAATGTGTTTACAACAGCACGCTGCAATTTTGCAATACGCAATAAGTTACCCATTAACTGACCGTCTGTATACCGAATAACAACAGCTGTAACGTAGGCAAACTATCGATTTGGTCTTACATTTGTCGTTACAACCATTTCTTTTTTGTGTGAAAATTTCAGAATACAACACACCAAAGGGACTCATGTATAGAATAAAGTTTTTCAAACGTGACTTACTTATTGATATTTATCACATCCTATGAACAAAAAAATCAATACTAGGCCCTGACTGAATTTAATATAAATCATGGCCCTTGTTGAACTCACAAAGTTTTCTTTAAGTTTTTCATGCAAAACGAAGTTTTATGTGCAATAAACGATCAGGCATATATCTAAGTTACTATTGCTGAAATTGATTTGAATGTTCTCAAATAAGCAAGTTAGAATACTCTTGACTGACTTAGTTACAAATAAACTTAGAAATTTTGGTAAAAGATAAGCATGCAAGGTACTATAATACACATATTTCAGTAACCACTAATGGGATTGATTTGAAACTTCAAAGCAGTCATCAGGTGTCTGACATTCACGTACTATAACTCTTGTGTGAATTGAAATAAAATTATGGCCATTGTTTGACTATAAATTTCGTATGCGAAGTGCTATCATGCACACATCTCAGTAAACCACTTACTGGATTGATATTAAACATTAATACATTCTACAAGGGTATCAAACAATCTTGTTAGATATCGCCTGACTAGATTTACTAGTATGGCTCTTTTCGAAGTTAGAAACTTCGGTTTGGCGTGCATGGGACTATCATGCACATACTTCTGTAACTTATGAGAGTTAATTGAAACTAACCAATAGTGTTCAGGGATATCAAACAGTTAAGTCACCATAGATAACTTTTGACTTTACTTTATGATAACAGTTATTTTTCTAATTTATACTTACAGTGACAACAAAATTTTGTATCATTATTTACTCATAAAGGTAATGTTTTTTTTATCTTTTATTATTCCATTTTCATTATGAATGCATATACACAACATTTTTTAATGTTAACAAGTTATTGTAACACTTTATGAAATATGCATACACAGTTGGTTTTTTAATTAAAAAATAAAGAAAAAAAGGAAGTGCAAAATAGATTTAGAGTTATATTTTGGAGAACAAAAAAACAAAAATAATATCAAACAGGGAATGCCACGTACCAAAAACGCAGCCTCCCCAAAACGAGCCCCACAGCACCCAGAAGTGCACACCACCAACACACACACACACATAATCATGTACACACACACACGTACACTACCAACACACACTAGCATACAAAGCACGAGGACAAAACGAACAATTAAAGGAACACAGTGGGGCACCGCCTTGGAACGGTCAGTGGCAAAAACACCACTGGGGAGCTTAAACCGGTTTATGGTGCGCACCCAACCTCACTCTTACCCCCACCATGTTACAAAAGTCACAGGACAGTGTAAATAAAAGTAATCCCTGCTAGGTAATCTCTAACACACGCAATGGAAACAAAAAGGCATGGTATGTAAAACACAAAAATACTCGTGTATAAATATATAAAAAGCAAACCTTGAGAACCAAAAAACGTATGTACTCAATGCCTTTGCAGAAGGCAGAGCACCAAGAGAAACACCCTTAAGGGCCCGACGAAACAGGCCAGAGGACAGAAATCAAAACAGTTTCGTCCCAGTGGGATTTAAAAACTGCCCATCACAGAGTCCTCCCCCTCTTCCGTCAGACACAATCAAAGAGGGAAGCATAGCGTCCAACTGTAAACGGGTTGAACACCAAACATGCGGTGTGTCTCAAAATAGTTGGGTCGTAACCTCTTTTAACAAAACGTTTTATAAGTTTAGCAAATACAGTTGGAAAATTGCCATGACCCAAAAATCTTACGAAGTTTGTAAAACCACATCCCCATAAAATCGGGTTTTGAAATACCTTCTCGCAGAAGAGTCTTTAGATTACTATTGAATTTCAAAACCAAATCAGAATTACGATAGTAAAATTTAGCAAAATATTTACGCAATTTGTAATAACGGTAGCCCGTTGAAGAAGTTTATTTGTAATATATTGATTACGTTCATTGAAATCCTCAACATGACTACACGCTCTGGCAAACCGAATTAACTGAGAAATGTATACCCCATAAGATGTAGCATGAGGTACATCCCCATCCAAATGGGGAAATTTACAATACTAAAATTAAAATCATCCCTTTTGTCATAAATTTTGGTATGTATAATATTGTTATAAATAGAGAGATGTAAATCTAAAAATGAAGCACCAGTATCCAAATTGTATAATGTTTAACAATACAGCTAGTAAAAAAAGCTTTATCGAAATTGCAGGCGAGAAATGTAGTATTCTCCCTGGCAAAAGTCTTTTGAATTAGGGCAGTTAGCTTGTCATTTATCAAATGATGTGGTAAAGTGGTATACAGAGTAGAAAAATCGTATGTACTGACTGAAGTTACTTTGTAATTATATTTATAAGCCATAAATATAAGGAAAAAATTAAGAAAGGAAAACGTTTGAATCAAATGGTATGATGTCTTACGGTTTTTAATTCTGATCATTATTTCCCATTAATTACGTCTGCTAACAGAAGCGATATTTGCATGAAACATTTTACATTTGCTGCCATCTCCTTTGAACACTGTTAAACAGACTGAAATATAAGTAATAATTTAGTCTTGTGTATACATGTCCGGTATTTCTGTCACCTTTTATATGTAAGGCCAGCTGTCAAAATGGCTAACTCCTTAACAAGTAGAGATAGGTCAAAATACACCTAAATATTGGATGTAACATGCATGTTGTACATGTACTACAGAAAACTGTTCTCGATTTTTTTTAGGCCAGTAATAAAAAAGTTACAATATAAGCTATTTATAGTAACAACAATATAAAGTAATTCTTAAAACAAGGGGTAGCTCATGGTGGTGAACATTTGTGCCAAGTTACATCAAAATTCCTCCATGCATGAAAAAGAAATACCCCGGACAAAGATATTCTCGAATTAGACCTTTAACCTCTTAGTGTGACCTTTACCTTTGACCTAGGGACCTGGTTCTTGTGGATGACACTCCGTCTCATGGTGGTGAACAAGTAACAATAAAATCCCTCCATGCATGAAGAAGAAATGCTCCGGACAAAGTCGTTCTTGAATTATTCTTGTATCTGACCTTTGGCATCTAAGTGTGACCTTGCTCATCGACTTAGGGACCTTGTCTCATGCATGACACTCCGTCTTATAGTGGTAAACATTTGTACCAAGTTACATCAAAATCCCTCCAGGCATGAAGAAGATATGCTCCGGACAAAGTTATCCTTGAATTTGACCTTTAACCTCTAAGTGTGACCTTGACCTTAGACCAGGTTCTTGCGCATGACACTCCTTCTCATGATGGTGAACATTTGCGCCAAGTTATTTAAAAATCCCTTCATCCATGAAGAAGTTACAGCCCGGACAATCTAAACTCGGACGTACGGACGCACAGACGCACGCACATACACCGAACCGCCATTTGGACAACTCTACCGAGCTTCCGCAAGCGGCTCGACAAAAATCAGATTTTGCAATTGTTCTAGGTTCATGGTTAAGATATGGAATACTTTACTGAGCTAACATAATTTTGGAGAGGACCGTTTGCCGATGTTGCTATAACTCGTGACCCAATCCATTTGTTATATATATATAGCATGTATCTGTTAAAAATGTTATAAGTGTATTTGTACATGGAACAATGAAATAGTAGTTAACTGAACTAAACTTAGCTAATGCACTTACCAAGCAGGATAGTGTTTACCTAGTCAATGTCCCCGAAATAGTTAATGTTTTAATACACATACTGTTGAAAGAGGTTACCGTTATAAATGATTAAATATATTTTATTTCACTTCAAATGAGCAAAATTACTATAATTTAAAACGTCATGCTTCGCGTGCAAATGCATACATTAGTATGTAACGCCCTCATGTTATAACAAGAATTATCTTTTACAAAGATAGTAGGGCCAATTTTGACTATATGAAAGATTTCATAGTGAAATTTCCTGTCAAGTTTATTATATTTATACAAGAAGAAGACGCCAAATGTAAAAGGGTTAGATAAATGTGCACCTAATGTTAGAACCAAAATAACAAAGTAAGATAAACTATATATACTATATATATACGTTACTTTATCGCTCTAGTTGTTAACCTTTTTTCTAACCAACGTTGGGGTTTATTATTAACTTTATTTATACAAACAGGAATCTGTACTTGAACCTATTTGTTTGATTTTTGCTCTGAAATATGTTAATTTCAGACAGTTCGAAGAACCTTGTTTTTCCCCACCAAAATCTGTGAGCGAACGTCATTAGGATAAGAGATTTAATCTGGTATCGTCCCAGATATTTTTGTTGTCATAAGTAGTTCATACATAACCCATTGACCTCTCTCTCGTTAACTCTATCTTACTAAAGTGTTGTCAAGAAAGACATTCTGAGCTTGGCAAGTAATTTAAGGTTGTATTGGAATTCTGTAAACTTTAGAATTTGACACTGATGCCAACTATCTCTGCCTGTGCAAATACTGGTCTGAAGACCTAAGCGATGTATATGTTTTTAAGCTTGAACCTAAAGTATATGTACCATCCAATACTTCCAGAGAGTAATTTAAAGAAATTTGACAAGGGTCCCAATATCCCTCCCCCCTTAACAAGTACTTAATAAAAGACAAGAAAACAAGTCATCGACCTTAGTAAATATAACCTAGATATAAAGCTAAAGTTAATGTACAATAAATGAGTCTGGTAATCATTTGCTACTCGGAAAGTAAAATTTGCAAGTTATAATCATTTTAACGCAACAGGATATCCTTTAGAGTGTCTGGTGTAAGGAAATGTATTTCAGAAAACATAGAAAATGTTCAAACGCAAAGCTTACTTACTTAAATTGCAGAAATCATATATGGCAGAGAACGAGATTGCTTTATAATATTACAGTGATGTAGTATTGTAAAACATTGTATGGAGTCATAAGTCTATTCAATCTTGTATCAAGGAAATTTTCAGAATTTGCGAAGAATGGCTACAGTAATATATCCCGAGGGTTTCTACGAAAAAACAACAACATGCGTTAACGCTATAAATAGCTAACAAAAATCATAAAATTAAAAATGAAACGTTCGTTCAATAATGCGCAGGACACTGTTGACGCCGTTCATGATGTAAAACTTAGGAGATATGTCTATTGTTAACATTCACCCTGTACTGCGCATTAATGAAAACAGTTATAACTGCGCATGAGTCCCCGTTAAACACACTTTTTATCCTCCTGTTAAAACATCGGCAAAATGGGCAAAAATAACACATTTTATGCTAGAATTTATGTATACGAGATTAATTTATGATTTTCATTACATGCTTTTATTCATTTTTAATTTTAAAGAATCACTTCGCTAAGAATTAACTTGATAATAGGCACCTACTCGATTTAGTCTTAAACCTCCAAAGTCTGATACAACTTCACGTCCTATACATATTTTCATCAAAAATCCTTTTGTGGTTCTTACAACTGGTGTTGCGCATGCAGATCTTGCTTTGGATCATCTACTTCTAAATTACGAATTGCTTTCAAATCTTATGTTTATGGTACACTTTGCTATAATAAGATCTAAAAATCATATAGTATCCATTTCTTTCGACCGACGACGCCTTCTTGAACATAATTCAGTATAAAAACCTTTGTATTTACCAAGTGAAAATGAACTAAAATAACAAAGAGAAAGCACTGATAAATGAGTACCATAGAGATGATTACACAAATGGATATTTTGGGTAAAGCCTAGATCATATAATTCAAATTATTTCAAATATGATATTAATGTGTCACATAATGCTCAACTGCCACCCTGCCTCACAGGTGTATGTCCAGTCTTGGTGCCCATAGAAAAAAAAAACAAAACAAAAAACAAAAAAAACAAAACAAATAAGAACCACTAATTATAATTCTTCAAGGAAAAAAAATGATTTTTTTTTTAATGTATATTGATATAATGAAAAGGTCTCTATGTTGCCCGTAACGCTATGGGGGTTTTCTAGCACACGCTGTGGAACAACCAAAATATCCAGTGCAGTACCAATGCACGCTTTCTCGCTGCCGTTTTCACATCGGACATTTTGCATTTTGTTAACAATCTTAGTCTGCTTAGTCTACAGCTTTGACGAACTTATATTTGAAGTCAAACACGCCAATTTTTTAGACACTGATAAATCATCGTCCACAAGCGGCCATTTTGTTAGAACAAGTAAAAAAAACAACAACATTTGCGTGTTTGACTTCAAATACGTGGAGGCATTTATTATTTCGATTCTAACACAATAATGTGTTGAGCTGGAAACATTTCATTGTCACTTACAGCTTGGAAGAACTTACATTTGAAGTCAAACACGCAGATTTAGTTTTTCTACTTTTGTTTTTTCTGTTTGATTTTTTATTTGGGCATAGAGACCGGACATACACCTGTGCCCTGCCTTAGCTTAAAAAATTATTCATTAATAAAATTCCCGCAATCTTTTAATTACTTTACCGATTGGGCATAGATATCTAGCAGGATATATTGTTTGCGAAATTGCAAGAAAGAAAACAAATTTGTCAATGTTGTCAAAAAAGCTTGCTTTTTTATTATACCAATAACTACCCATATAAAGCGGCCAAGATGCCCATTTAATCTGGTCAGCATTATCAGATGCTGTCATTTTAGATGGTGACACAATTCATTGTATTTTTCAAAACCACTAGAACGTCTCTGTTTGTTTGCAAAAAATGTAAACGTTGTTTTCAAAAGCATAGGACCACCAAACACGTGATAAATTATTCTCAATATCTAAATCATAGGTGGCCAGCAATGCCACATTTGTCTTTATTACAGGTTGTACTATGGTGCATTCATTTTCTTCAATAAGGAAACATCGTCACATTTTGTTTATAAAGTTGCTATAAACAGACCAAACAGTCTGCACATGTATAGGCAAGTCTAATGTTCTCTGCAAAATTAAAGGGGCCGCCCTATATCTTGCAGATTATATTCTCCAAACCTTCTGACCCGATCTGTCATTGCCAGGCGATATTGACATACAAACGATCAGTACGTCTTGCTTTTGCAATAAAATGATACATGGTGTGAGACACTATTTACGATTTTCATTAAGCATTTGTTAGAAAGCCATTTGTTTAAGTCATGTCGATTATTTAGTGCAAAACCTCGCCAATTTGGGAAACGTAAAAGATGTACATGGAAACGAAGTAGTCGCGTCGGGCGAAATAAAATATCTTGTGTAACTGAGACACAGAGTATATAATTGTTATTAACAGACACAGAGTATATAATTGTTATTAACAGACACAGAGTATATAATTGTTATTAACAGACACAGAGTATATAATTGTTATTAACAGACACAGAGTATATAATTGTTATTAACAGACACAGAGTATATAATTGTTATTAACAGACACAGAGTATATAATTGTTATTAACAGACACAGAGTATATAATTGTTATTAACAGACACAGAGTATATAATTGTTATTAACAGTAGGGAAACAGTGAAAGAGTCAAGCTTGTTAAAATAAATATTCGAAATATATTATATGAGGACAGTCGCAGCAAGTGATGTGTCCCACATTCTAAGTCGATGTACGATTGTTAAATAAGGTGTCTATTAATACCTAACTGTTAATTGTACATACATACATGTAATTGCAATGTTTAAATACAAATAAATAACTAACAGCAGTTCTGTCACTGTAAAATTCTGCTAGCATTAGTTTTGCTGAAGGAGTGTAGTACATTTTAAAATTGTGTTCCTTTTTAACCGGCTGTTCTCTTATACTTTTCCAATTACTCTTGGGTCAATCTTGATATATAGTGTAAAACGAATAAAAGTTAATCTTAGAAATCTTACAAATGAAAACATGAATATAACTAACAGCAGTTCTGTCACTGTAAAATTGTACCAGCATTGATTTTGCCGAAGGAGTGCAGTACAAATTAGTGAATGTTCTCATCAACGTTTTTTCTTTGTTGTCCTTTGGGAAAGATTTATGGAAGCATTGTTTAAGACATTAAATGATAAATAACCCACTTAAGTGATATAGATAGCATTATAACCACATTTTAGAATTGTTTGCTGGCCCCCGCTGTTTTCTTTTATGTTTTCAAATACTCTTGTGGCGACCATGATATAGGGTGTAAAGTCTTAACAGTAACTGTTACAAATAAGTTAAACATGCATTTATTCAATTACGAACTCTGCACCGATTATAAGCATTCAAATACGTTTGCAATTAAATAGATACATACGTGTACCAGACATAAAAAAACTTTGATGTCAAATTGATGTCAAGAGATTGTAATTTAAGAATCACGCATATGTTTCGTTCATGGAATGTCACAGACTAAGCATTTTGAGAGTCGGAATGTTTATTTGAAATATAAAATGACAGTTTCATGTTCAGGAGCACAGACCTTGTATCTACGTGGTTTAATATAACAACCAACCCATTTATCGTTAACTCGTGCTGTCAGTGAAAGCATTCAGACCTTGGCACGTATATTAAGGTTGTATATGATGCTTAATCAAAAACAGGGCACAATTACTTTATTGTTTGAAATTTTAATATAGTTGTAATGTAGTAGTGCAAAAAAAAAAAATATCAAACAGGGAATGCCACGTACCGAAAACGCAGCCTCCCCAAAACGAGCCCAACAGCACCCAGAAGTGCACACCACCAACACACACACACGCACGCACGCACGCACCCACGCACGCACGCACGCACGCACGCACGCACACACACACACACACACACACAAACACACACACACACAATCATGTACACACACACACATACACTACCAACACACACTAGCATACAAAGCAAACACACGAGGACAAAACGAACAATTAAAGGAACACAGTGGGGCACCGCCTTGGAACGGTCAGTGGCAAAAACACCACTGGGGAGCTTAAACCGGTTTATGGTGCGCACCCAACCTCACTCTTACCCCCACCATGTTCCAAAGTCACAGGACAGTGTAAATAAAAGTAATCCCTGCTAGGTGAATCTGCTAGGTTAATCAAACCGATTAATAAAACATCGTTAATTCATGAAACCGTAGTCAAAGCTTACTGAGAACGGACAAAGTAGTAACACGTGATGTAAAAATATTAAATAATGTTTTTTAATGTGCCTGTTCGATGTTTTGCTATATTGTTTTAGATATAATTTAACTCCCTTTTATCAGGTCTTTATTTCCGTAATGTTTCCTCTGTCTTGAAAATATCGTAATGTAGGTATTTAATTTGAAAAGACTGAAAGAGCCTAACTTTAAAATTCTTGTAGAACTGTGAACAATGGCTCAACCCATGCAAATGTGTAACATTATAGTGCAAACACTAACTTTTAGTAAAGCTTATAAAGATTCGAATATAATTATTTCTAACTAGTAAAAACTTTGGTTTTGAGAGAGTAATCGCATGAATTTGTAGGATGACCCGACGCTAAACTTAATAAACTGGAAAATTGCGTTTTTACATTTGCATTACCATTTGAAATAGCGTGGTTAAAGGCTTTTTGCCTTTTCAAAACACATCTGCTACACGTAATATTGTAATATAATACGACTTTGATAAAGACATATTGCTACTAAAGTTTCATTACAAGAGAGACAGGGTTAAAACTATTGCAATGGTCGTCGTAGTGTAACCGTATCTGCCAAAGTTTTATAAATTATATGCTGCAGGTCTTTTCAAGTATTTTAGTATGCTAAATGAATATCAGAGCTGAGTTCTTCTGAAGTAAGTGTCAGTGGGGTATGGGGTCTTTCTCATTTACTATCGTCTCTTTAAAATACTAAAATTGATAAATACATGTAAAACACAATAGTGTTCGTTTGTTGTTGGTGGTTCATGATTAAATCATAAATTTCCTTTACCTTTTTTCTCTAGTCACGTGCCTTCCCAAATTGCAATTGCCAAGTTTCTTTTCGACGAAGCCTTGTTGAATGTTACTTAATATAGAAATAGTTTTTAATCAAGTAAAAATAAAGGGGGATAGTACCGAGAAATGATTGTCTCGGAGTTATGTTTACACAAGTAGATTAACTGATTTGTAATAAAGAAATCAAATTATTTCTTATATGATAAGGAATGACGTTTTGTTGAGCTGTTTTTCAATATAAATGTGACAAATACTAGTAAATACATAACTATCATTCTGCCTTAGCTGAGAATGTCTATATTAAAGAAACTCCTGCAAGTATTCAACCGAGCGTATTTACATATCTAGCAGAATAATGTTTGCGAAGTTGCAAGAAAGAAAACAAATTTGTCAATGTTGTCAGAATAGCTAGCTTTTCACATACACATTCGTTATTATAACAATTACTACCACTACAAAGCGGTTAATATGACCATTTAATCTGCTTAGCATTAATAGATGCTGTCATGCTAGTTGGTAAACCCATTCATTATAGTATTTCACTACTTCAGCAAGATTTGCCATTAGAACATTTAGCTTTGTGAACAAATGCAAAACTTATTGTCCCAGCTAAACACAGTGGCATCAGTCCGTGATTAATTAGTCTCATTATTTAAATCATAGGTGGCCAGGCATTCCCGTTTGTCTTTAGAAACAGACGGTCATTATTGATTGTGTTTGATGTGCACGTTTCTGCATATAGAAACATTTCCGTAATTAATTTATAACATCGTTAAAGAATAGCCGAAAACATTTCAAAATAATATCCATATACGAATAAGGACAATTAATGAAACAAAAAATATTACAAAATGTACACTAAAATTTGACTACCCACTGTTTTCATGGTTTAAAAGTCCTGAAGTATTTTGTTAAATCAAACCAAAAGAAAGAACTTGCTTTGAACTTTGAAAGAGACGAATTTGGTTTTTCTCAAATTTGATGAACGTTCTATATTGGGATATTGAAAAACCCACGTATTTCGTAAATATTCCTCAACGTTTGGTTAGAGTTATAACGCTAGTTAGATGCAAAATGGAGACAATCACGAGTCAGTTAAAGGAGAAGTAACTAAGTAATCGTTTGTAACCGTCATGTTGCTACTTTAACTACAATGTTTGTTCTAATATTTTAATTGCCTGCATAATTATATGAATATATCAATCACTGCTATATTAGGCTCTGTTAAATTAGCACCAGGGCCATTTCGATCAACTGTTTCGTAAGAGAATACGACTATTAAGTGAGGTTATGATACAATAAAATTTAGCACACCCCATGTTTTGGTGGTTGCTCCTTTTACAGACAGTTATTGCACTTTCCTGTTTGATGATGCAATGAATACTCCATCGTTGATTGTAAGTTACACTTGACGGAGGAGGATAGGTTGTTGTCCTTTGTTCGCTTAGTCGTGACCATAAACGTTTAGCATGGTGCTCGGACTTCAGAAAAGTTATTTATTCCTTAGTAGGTAGTTGTTCTCAGTTTCGTTTTCAAGTTTTGCTATTTTGTGTTAGGCACTGTGTTACTTATGGTAGAACCTAACTTATCGGGGATGTAGATTAGCATGTTGCATACCGGTTTAAACCCCCCGAGTTGCCAATATTTAGTAACTGAAATAACTGACTACTATGTATTAAACCTATTATTTATACGAATGTTTGTGTTTCACTGTGTGTTGTGTCTACATTATGCAAGTGTTGTCATTTACTTTTTCACTTATATTTGTATGCTACTTCTTCTTTTCGTTTTAAGATACATTTCTTTTGCTTCACAATCAACTTTCGTGTGATAATTTTGAAAGAATGCTTTAAATACAACCAGCGGTAAAGCTAGTCTTGAACAGTTTGAATAGCTTTGGGGACAGCTTTGGAATATTTGTAAATTTACGTCGTAAAATAAATTTTAAATGCGTTTATAAACAAATTTCGTAGCCATCTCTATTTCCTAACTCAAACACGTACAAAGGGAAATAAACCGATGAGGGAGTAAATATATGGTCTATAGCAATTATCTATCATGAATGTGTAGCTTTTACCGAAGTTGTCTTCAGCACTGAAATAAAAATAATAAGCTTCGGCGTAATAATGATGATGATGATGATGATGATGATAATAATAATAATAATAATAGTATAATTTAGTGACAATAGTAATTTATCGTTTTAATTAACTAAGAAAAGTGAAGATAAAGTTGGTTCTTTATTTCTTATTCGTTTTTAACTAAACATAGAATTAAACCATAAAATAGTGGATTATTCATCACACTCTTTTAAACATTTTTTCTTGCATTACCAAATGTATCTAAACTAACGAGTATAACAATCGTTTCAATAGTTGTGTTAAACAGACACCAACGCTGTTGTACTCATTCAAATTGGTCAGTCAAAATCTATATTATAAAAAATCCAACAAAAAATCAGCCAGCTGGGACTGTACTGATGTAAATATAGAGTAAATAAAGTAAATGCTTAGAGGATCATCAGTAAGTAATACTTACATTCATTGTACTGGCGGCTTTGATTAATTTAAAACTATTTTGTTTTACTTTTTTCAAGTTAGTTTATTTCTTTCACTGTCACTTTCGGACTTAATATCGTAATATCTAATTTGCATACATTTGTATTTGAGGGTAGGATGAAATCTACTAGAGTTCTAGTGTAGTGTTTCGAGACCATTTCGACTGGTATCAGTACTTTCTTTTTCAATTTCTATCGCATTCAAATGTTGTACTACATTGAAATGACTCGAAAGAGAAAAAATACCAAAACTGTTGTAATTTGAATGATTATCTAGTGCTTTTGTCGAACAGGTGAAGCTGAATATCTTCAGTTACATTTTCATGCAAAAGAGTACGAATCTTTCACGAAATTAGTCTGTTGTAATAAAGATAGAAGATATTTGTTTGTTTCAGTGAAATATAGATTTTATTTCTCAAGTTAACACCAAAAAGTGATATTTTCACAAGTTGCGTACATTTGTTTGGCGTTTACGAGTGAAATATAATTGATGTTTAACTCAGACAAAGAAATTTTCTTTTTCTTGTATGTTTTCTTGACAAAATATTCAGGAAAATTTGGAATCATAGTATTTCTTATTCCCCATGGAGAACCCCATAATAATAACCGCATGAACTTCTACCACCATTACTGATAAAGCAACAATTTTTTTTTCTAAAATTTATCTAAGATAAAAGTATTTAAGAAGTCATATCTTTCTTTATCATTCAATGAAACTGAAACATCAGTTTATAAGATGAAAAATTTAAAAAGTCTGCACTTCATCACACCATGAATCGCAAAGTAATACTAATCAGCTGTTCATTCATTTCAAAAGTCGGCCATTTTTAAAACCTTAAAATAAACAGAGAACAGATAAAGTGAATGTATGCGGATAAGGAAATACCACCCGAGGGTTGAGAAACGTTCCCAAAACGAGGATGTCGAGAAATAATTTTGAAAACAGGATAGGTTGAAAATGAAAATCAACTTTTTCTCGAATATTACTTCAAAACTGCTATAAATGAATATAAAAAGGATCTAACTAAGAACATGAATACCCACAACGCTATGTTTATTTCAAAATAAAAAAAATCCAGTCATTTTTCGATTTTATGTGATGTGTGAGCGGAAATATGTATCTCACAGATGATAAATTAGATATATGTATTTTAGCGTAATTAATCACTGTCACTGTCAATCATGTGTCTGATTCTTTTGTATGGAGGACGAGCTGGAGATTCTGGGTGTGAATTAATCGGACTTTTGTTTAGAATTTGTTATAATTGCGGTGTTTCATTTCTTGTAGTTAAAGCTGCTCGCTCTCAGTTGCCGTTGAATTTTTTTTTTCAAAAATGACATACTAATACATAAATATAAAAGGCTAGAATCATCAATAGAAGTAAATATCTATGTAGGAATTTGCAAAAATCGATTGAAAATGTTGGTTTTACGGCACCGCTACACTATATGTTTAAATTAGAATTTCAGAAGCGTTTGCAACGCTTTACTTTTTGGTAGCGTGTTAGTTAAAATCAACGTGACTGGAATTTATACTGGAACCTTTTTATATGACTATATGTTCTAAGATATGTTATTTTCATACAATTTGAAGAACTTTAAAAAGTAGTTCCTCAAAAACAGTGAAAATTAAAATGGTAATCCACACTCTATAATTCACTCGTATTAAGCGGGTCCAAATATTTTGGCAACAGTCCATACAAGACATGTGCTAAACGAGCGTCTACTATTTCTGTCTATAAAAAATATTAACAGACGTTTTATGATGACAGCATAAATACAAAATTGGGAACCAATACTGAGATTTGATAGACATATCGAGCTAAAACTGTCATTGCAGTCCATAATGCATATAAGAAAAAGCTTGGTTATGTTATGCCGGAAAGTTTCTTATAAGAATTATTCAACAATTCACTGAACAGTTTGATTACTCATATATCAGAGAAGGAACAATGTTCATCGCTTTGTTAGATTGGACGATACGGCAGCTGTTACAGGAAATAACATAGAATATGATAGACAATGAATTGATGAAATGTCAACAGTGATCGCAAATAGCACTGAATATAATGACGTTATGTAAAGAGAAAAAAATATTTGTTTAAGATAATTCTGGTTTGTATCGATTCTAAAATAGTTTTATTTAGTCAGAGCAACGTTAATATTCATTAAATGTTATAAGAGAAATGATTCAATAGACAGTTTCGAACATATCAATGAAGTTTAAAATAAATTTCCATTGGGTCTTGTTACTAACATAGACATATTCATTATTCTTGTAACTGTAAATAAGTTTGAGGATACATTTCTTCTGAAAGTTTAATATGGGAATCCGTGTCTCCCGTATATATGTGCAATATGATCATAGATACTGATATACCAATATAAACACTGAAAGGGATTGAAAGGAAATAATTTATCTTATGGAATTCCTCTCACTAAGAAATACTTAATAAATTGTAACCATGACGAGACACAGAAATTAGAATGGAGTAACATTGAATTAATAAAATAAAGTCGGTAATTGACTGCTGCTTCTGTGTAGCCTGGTTCAAACAACGCTTGTTAACAGCTGCTATGAATATAAGTGTATAGAAAAAGTAAGATTTTTGATCGATAAAATATATAGGTATTTGTAACAATATATTTAGAATAGTTCTGTTATAAACTTGTTTTCTTAGCAAGATAGAGACTCAAGTCAGTCACCAATAACAAAGGATCTTTAGTTATTAAGGTAGAGCATAGGCGTTATCATCACTATTATCATAGGCGTTATCATCACTATTATCATAGGCGTTATCATCACTATTATCATAGGCGTTATCATCACTATTAATTTCCTGAACATTCCGCCCTCCGTATCATCAGTCTGTGTTTCCCTGAAGCATATATGAACTCAGTACGGTTAAAGGACGTATAATGTGAAACAGAATGCCGTTTGCAGTTAGTTTTCAGCAGTGACCACGAAATGAATGTACATGTACATAAAAAACGGACATGTAATAGGCAGATAATCCGATTCCGACTGTAGATAAGTTATCAGAGTTTAGATTTAAAACAAAACCAAGGCAATTAATCTTTAATGTAATAAATAAATGTTTTGAAAAGTTTTCTGGGGACTACATCAGTTTGCAATAATCTTAGATGGCGCCGACTATCTTTTTTTCTCAATGATATTTCAGTTCTTGTTTCTCCGAACATCAAGTATTGGTGAACTTCATCATCGAAAAGCGGAATGGGTTTCGTAACAAATACATTATCAGGAAATTATATTGTTTATGTTTTACTCTATCAGTACGGCACAATGCACGACTGTCTTACTTTAAAGGCACTTGATCACTTTTTATGTATGTATTAATTGCTTGTATTAGCATATTACCAAAAAATATGTTTTACCGGCAAAATTTACCGTTATTTGTACAGTTAAGCCCAATGTTGCATTTTTGCAATGCAATGCCTATTCCTTAACGAGCATGTGTTTCGCAGTTTACGAACTTAGTGAAGGAAATGCGATTTTAAAGCCACATTGTTACTTTGGAATTTGGAAAGTGAAACTTTTTGCAGGATTTACTTTCAAAAGCCTTGAAGTGGCTAATATCAAATGCTGTCTAAGAAGGCCCTTGTCTTATTTGCGTGATTGTGTATTTTTGCCATACGGATTCTAAGATATCCATAGCTGAAGCTTGATGACAGTACTAATTCCAGTTTGGAGCACAAAGTTCTAAATGCCTATGATTAAGTTATCTTACTTTAAATTTTGTATTAAGGCCATACCAATTAATTTCGTTTGGTTATCGAATATTCGGATGTTCGACAGAAATAAACATTTTTGGACAAGTCAAATAGTCATCGCTTCATTTGTTTCCGCATTTTCCAGGTAAATTCGGCACCTTTCATCTATTTTCAATCTTTATGTTACAATTGACTGATTATTTGCCAGAAGTGACGTGTTCGTAAAATGGACAAATAAAAATTCCATCAGCTTGTGAATACTATTAAAATGCTGTCATTTCGCTGTTCGATCTTGTCCCGTAACATTTAAAGACATGCTTATCAATTTGGCGTGGTCTATACTCTACGTTGCTGTTTCATCGACATTTTTGCGAATTGGTAGGAACAGTTATAATTTCTCCGGGGACATTTTCCTGCAGTAAAGTTATGACGAGCTGCTTGCTCTGTCTGGCAGAGTGGTATTTTGGGAAAGTTTACTAGCCTATTTTTAACACCTTGCACTTTTAATATTATTGGAAGTTTTTCCTTGCTAAAGAGACAGCTTCCGTTCCGACATGCAGTCATATGGTTTACAAGTCAGTGTCTTTCACTTCTCACCTTACTGCTGAGCTATTTTGTTCAGGAGCTATTGATGAAAAAAAAGGACGGTAATAAAAGTGTCTGCTAGGCTGACTGTTTATACAGATAATAAATCAATGAGTGCAGAAACAGCACAAGTATTCTATAATTGCGCGTAAATATTTTGAAGCAACCATATCCGCATTCTTAGTGGAGAGGTTAAGAGTGTTAACTTAAAATCCCTGTAACTTGTCATAGAGTGAGGGTCATGGGTTTGATACCTGGTACTGACCATGTCAGTTCACAGTAGGGTTCTAGTGCTGATTCTTCCCAAGAAAGATAGTTAGACCAACTATCTGTGAAAATGACTGAAAAAATACAGTTGAAACGGGCGTCAAACATATACAACAATACAATAACAGTGAACCAACCAAAAACCGTGTGACGACTATCCGGTACGTTTGGTGGCATAGAATTAATTAAGAAATACTCAATGTGTCCCTGTATTGTATCGTTTGATAAAATACAGCCAGGAATTCGGATGCGTAGTAATTAAATCACGAGTGCGTAGAACGAGTGATTTAATTTGTCGCATCCGAACGACTGGCTGTATTTCATTTCACGATGAAATACAATGATGCATTCATTATTTCGATTCTAACACGAAATTGTCTTTGAAACAATGTTCGACGCGTAGCAACATTCCATAGTAACTTACAAGCACGGAATGCGTTTGGACGCGTGCGACATTTACCCCACGTTTTGCCCGTGAAAAACGTGATGTATTTTATCATAAAATAATGTATAGCTTCTTTCCCTCTATATCTATACAGTATACGAAAAGTTGCGGGTTGTTAATTAAACATGATTTACGCATTTATGAATAGTATTCAAATGTTTCATTTTAAATCACTGTTATTCTTGTCAGTACGAATGACTCTATCCTGTGTCTAGAATGCAGTTTACGTACATTGTACTAATATTTTTTTTACAAAAATCCTTCGTGAAGTAAATAAACCTGTAAGATTTTAATCACAGGCAAGCTACAGCTCTTGGCAAAAACAAATATCTTAGCCGCAGTAAATGTTGCAAAGATTTGTTTCCTATAATTGCCTTATGTTTGCAACTGAATCTTACAGTTTTCTATAAATTTCATTACATTTGTAACTGTTATGCAAACCTAAGATTGAAACTGCTACTACAGTACCAACCAATCCTACTGGTTTGCCTGACGTCATTGACTATCCTTGTCTTAACGTGGTATGTGAATTAGCATTACGAAAATAACAAATAGCACATTGTTACAAAAAAGAGATCAATTAAGACATGTTTATGTTTTGTAAAGTAATCTATTTTATCTATGATATAATGGAAGTTTTATACAGACACACATTCAGGCCCACCTACTAACACTAGTAATACAAACGTTTTGCAACGCACGTGCACCTATAAAACGTGCACAAATAGTTGAAAATAGTTAAAGCCTGAAATTTAAAACTTTTACACACGAGTAAAACAATTAAAGACACAACTTTGCACAGCAGACTTTGCATTTTGCAGTAAAAGGCAAAACACCGCCTTGGTAGCTGAAAATATCTCGACAGCAAAATAAACATACGCTGACATATCCAAAGGTACGTCTACTTACGAATGTCTATCTCGCATTGTGGATATCAACAAATATACTGGGTCATGTGACTAGCTTTAGACCAATCACATAATTGTGTATCGAATATCATAGAAACTAAAGCAACCTCAATCCGGTTCTGCCAGACTTGGTTATCAAATGTGCTTGGTTACAGGAGCTTGAGCGGTCGTAAAATATTTATTCAATATTAACGCAGGAGGTGATTGATTTATGAAAAAAAACTGGCATAATATTTAGCTGCTTGAATCGTAGCCTATAATTGATTCACCTTCGAATTATCTGCAAGGTGTCTAGGAATCTGATTAAATCAGAAGTAGGAATTTCGTCGTAAATTTACATTTTTATTTCTTGAGAGGAATCTCCGTCTGATTTACATATAGTAACATCTCTTATCAAATTTCAGATACAATCAAATTTATCGCAACCTACTCATGGATGTTAGACAACTTATGCTCGTTCGTGGATAACTTTACAAAGCAAAGTTGTTTTAGACGTGCACGCAAATTGCAATTTAACAAAGTGAAATGAATTGTAAGATATTTTTCGACTGCTCAAAACGAAAGGCGGAACTTCCGAGTAAATATAAATGATATTTTCAAAGGCAGGAGTTTAGGATAATATATTTGTACTATGGTGCGTAATAATTGTGTTCAAAGCAATGAAAAGCTGTAACATGATAAAAGCAACTGATGAAGTATTTCAGTTTCCCGTATATTACAAGATTTGTATTTTTTTGCCTTTAGGCAGCTTAGATGCTTTGACTGACTTTCATTAAACCTTGCAACTGCAGGCTGTTTTGACTGGGCAATAAGTTTGTACTGGTAAAGATTTGTACATATTGTAGCTGCCACATTTTTTTCTATATGCCGCAATTTGAAAACCTTTGTTAGCTAACTTTTGCTCATAATTACAGCGTATTTCTTATAACGTAGAATATAAAATTATCGGAATGTTGAAGCAAGGATCAGTAAAGTAATCTTCTTAGCAATAAATCAGTTAACATTGCAATTTAAGTCGAAATATTCAGAACATTACTGGCAGAGAAGGCAACTGTACAATGAGAACCAGTTCTGTAAATATTCACCAATTCTTGCACTTTATTTCTAACAATTAATAACACTATACGTAGAAATGCAAAAAGACTGAAAGGAGGCTATGTTATTGGCCTCATGAGCTGGCTCGACCGAACATTATTACGTAGCTTTTAGGATATTTAATAAAGCCTTTTCCGACGATCATGGAGAAATTATTGGACTTTGCGAGCGACAGCACATTGAATTATTTATAAGTTTCTTTTCTTTTTTGATAGCTTCAGAGTGCCTTGAGCTTTATTGCTTAAGAGAACTGTACGTTTAAGATCATGAGCGTAAGTCCCGTGATACTAGTGATTTCCTAGATAGTAGAACAATGACCATTGGTGAGAGATTTAATTAACAATGGCGTTATGGGGATTTTGATATGTTTCTGAATTCTGCTAAGAATGGATATTGGAGACTGTATATCTATACTGCAATTGGAATAATGCTCTCAGCGTGTCGGATATTTCAAAGGGTTGTTTAGATACTTCAAATTTGCTTTATATGAATTATAGAAAAAATTGATCAGTGAAATATTGATGTAGCAAGTTCAAACAATGTTCGAATGTGGCGGTAAGAAAAATATGTACATGGAGAACCGGCAAATTAATTTGCTGCACAAATTGGATTATTTATGGTTCAGTTCATATAAATCTTATTTTCTATCGTAATCAATCGGAGGCGACTTCGGAATATGTCAGGCGTGACATAAGCTGTGAACGCTGGGAAATGTTAGTGATTACCTACAATAATAGTCTGGAAGAAGTAAACAGTGACGATGAATTTGATAAGATAGAAATCTTGTCATCTCAAATTGATACAACTGATGAATTTTTTCTCGCTCCTATTGCAAGCTTAACTGAAAAGGAAGTTGACCTGCTAGAGCGAAAGGAAAGGGAGCGGAAACGTATTGCACGTGCTGTAGCTCTTATTTCTGGAATATTGTTCTTAGTCAGTGTTGCCTTAGTTACTGTTTCTCTCTATATGGCCAAAGATATTGACGAAATGGGTATGTTTACATTTCATTGACTTAATAATTAATTTTGTAACTTCTTATAATTATGTTCAAGAAAATGGCCAGTCTGTTCGGCCTGTGTTGACTAGTATCCTCTGCTCTACCTTTGAAACGAGAAAAAAATACAACAATTTCTTAAATTTTAAATGGTAACCCAATAAAATTATATTTTACAGTTAGCTAGCAGATGTCAGTATCTTACAATATTTTTTCAATATTACAATATCAAAGTTTTAAAATGATCAAATAAAATGTCAGAGGTGTGAGTAGCAAGTACTGTAACAAAGACAATGGCAAGATTTGGAAGTAAAATCACACATAAAAAGGTGGCCAACAAACCCTCAAGACAATACACAGGCGTATCTGAGCATCCCGAATCTTAATAGCTGGTATGAATGTTTTATATAATACTGTCGTCGCCTGATAGGGATAATTACAGAATTGCGGCAATATTGACTGATACCAGACATGTCTTGTATAACACAGGCAAACTTCATATCATGAGAACAAGCCGTATATTTTTATTGGAAATAGCTGTTAAATAGATGGATTCGACTGAGATCCAAGAAAGCGCATTCTTCTACAAATATTTAAACTTTTTTTTTACCACTATAGACTCTCTAAACTTATGAACATTACCTGCAGTATAATTAAAGCGACAAAATTACTATAGAAATGTATTTCGCAATTTGAAATACAAGAGAACAGTTTAATCTTTTAATATATACAACATAAACACATTCACAAATAAAATATCGTAAAGAAGACATAACTAAACTGTTAACTAATATTTTAAATACATGTTGTATAAATTAACAATAATTGCTTCACCTTTTGTCCGTCTGCAACACAATTTATATTGTGCTGTACTACAACTTTCACAAACTTTGTTTTAGATTATAAATCGTAATACTTGACTCTACGTCAAACATAAAGAATATAAATATTATGCATTTCATTTGATATACATAAGATAATGGCTCAGTCATAGCGTCACGTTTTGGCCAGCACGTTTAGCTACGTTGGGAAACGTGGCTACAACCTAAGCAAACGTAGAACAACGCGGCTTAAACGAGATCAAACGTGACAAAACGTTAAGTGGAAATTTTAATTTTGAACATGTTCAAAATTCGCGGGCGTTTCCCACAATGTACTCAACGTGGCAACAACGTAGCGAGACCATAGTACAACGTAGTAGTACGTAACAAAAACGTGGCAAACAGGTAACAGAACGTAAACATAACGCTTCACGCCGGTTGATACGTTCTTGTGGGTTCGATGACATGTTGTGCTGCGCTATGCTACGTTGTGGCCTCGTACCGCGCTATACAATGCTGTGTCACGCGCTATAATACATGTATGTAGTAACACGTTGTACAACGTTATGCGCTATGTTATGCTACGGTGTTCTACGTTGTACGACGTTGTAGTACGTTTCTGCTATGTTGTGGTACGTTTTAATACGTTTTGGTACGCTATATATGATACGTTCTGCGGCGTCAAAAATAGATGCTTTCTGCCAGAGATATATCCCTTTATCTAGGACCTAAAATCATTTGTATTTTTGCTTAAGCCCAAGTCCATTGATCTCAAACTGGCGAATGCTACCCAAGCCCTTGACCAAGACATGCTGAAAGCATAGTGCTGCTCCAGAGGATAGAAAAAGAAAGGTAGAGCGGGCCCCGCGCATCATACACTGCAGAGACTGGCTCTGGTGACGCGAGGATATCGGCCATTACCACCAACTCATTGAAGAGCTGATGAAGGAGGATGTGGACGTCTTCAAAAACTTCCCCAGAGTTGACCATCTCCTATTCAAGGAGCTGGTGAACAGGCTGACCCCAAGATAAAAGAAGAAGGACAGCTGGTTAAAGAAAGCGCTGCAGCCTGGTTTGAAAGATGCGGCCACTCTCTGTCACCTTGCCACTGGAGACAGCTACCACTCGCTATTGTACACAATTAGAGTAGCCCAAAACACTATTTCCTACATAGTTAAAGAAGTCTGCGAGGCCAGTGCGTGGCGAGTTATAGCTGGACGTGGTTGCACCGTGGCTGCGGCGTGGCGGCAGCGAGCCATAACGAAGCACAGCGTTGTCCCCTCTCAATCGTGTCACAACGGGACTACAACGAGGCAACAGCGTGGTCTAGCACTTGGCGACAAAGTTGCACATCGTGGCAACCGGCTGAAATTTCCAAATCTTGGCTGTCAGAAAGGGGGCACAACGGCGCGGCCAAAACGTGACACTATAAATGGGGCATAACGTCTTTGTTATTAAAGTAATTAAGAGCATGTAATTGAATATATACTGTATGTGATGGAGGACACTGCCAAATTAACTGTAACTGTTCAATATACACGTACTCCCTTTCTCTAAGCAACATTACATCTTGTATTCTTGCACATTCACAAACTGTGACAGTAAACATGGATACAGTATACTGTAGGGACTTAGCTTGACGTCGTAATGTCAAATCCATTGTATTGTAGACGGGCAAACCGTTCATTCTTATTACTCGAGAGTCCAATATCAATACGATACTTGTAATTACTTATTCCCCACGCAGTTGCTGGAGTTCATTGGTCAGCGAGTGGTTTTATTCATATCTGTATATTATTAATATGGTTTGTCGATTCGTAACATTAACCATCGTTCTTACTAAGCCTCGTTCTGTCTTAGCCTCGTTACGAATAACCTCGTTCCGACCAGCATCGTCTTGTTTTAGCATCGTTCTTGCTTTACCTTGCTAAACTTTGTTCTGTTTCAGTTTCGTTCAGGCCTAGTCTTACTTCGTTCTGTCTTAGTTTCGTTCCGTCTTAATTTCGTTTTAGCTTAGTTTTAATAGAGCTTAGTCTGTCTTAGCAGTCCGCGTTTTGTCTTAGCCTCTTACTTGCTTAGCTTTGTTCTCTTTCAGTCTTGTTCGAACCCAGCCCCATATTTATTTCAGTCAAAAGTTTAAATTACCAAATGGTCTAACAGCTTTCACGAGAAATAAAACACACATTTAGAGAGAGCTTGTGTGCCTTAGCTCTAATATTTATAATACATTAATAATATATCAATAGTGAATTAATTAAACGGAAGTTGAAAGGCTCATTATTTCCATTGAATCAATGACAAAGCATGGCAAAGTTTGGCAAAGTGTCATAATATCATTTAAATGTGAATGACATGAATTTACGATCAAATCTTTGCAGCATGCAGACAAAATATCATATCAAGTAGATGGGTTGTCATAACGTGTTAAGTATACTTTGAGTTATGCAACGTATCAGCATTTAGTTAACTTGACTTAACTTGACTTAAAGTTGATATAAGAACTTCCGTTTCAGTACTGCGGAGCATCATAACATTAAAAAAGTCGTTACAATCATTTCAAATGCATGTACAACACAACAAGAAATATAGCTCTTGTGTATCCTATGTAATTTTAAGTACAAACTGTTTAACTGATTGCAAAACTTAGTATCAGTTCATAGACCCTATTAGATTTCACATTTAAATTTACAGGAAATTATTTCATAAACCTAATGAAAGAAAATCGAGAGAAAATCGCCAGTTTTGACTTTAACGTTCCTGTATTGATCCAATATATATATGACATTATTGGTTCATCTATTATTTACTGATATCAGATTCATTTCTTGACAGTGTTGCCAATTTGACACAGCTCCTAACAGAAGTTTTTTGATGATTTGTTTGTAAAATGAGATTCTCTGAACATTTTGGAATTAAATGTACCCGAACTGTGTCTGGGAGATAACTATCACTCTATAGAACTTGTACTGCATTTCGGAGGAATATTCTAATATCGGTAAATCTTTGTAATTAAACTTTGAATTCTCGATGGCACATTCACCCACATGTGTTGGTCTTGATCTAACATTCCAATATACATGAATGCATATTTAAAACAAAAATGTTATTTCCTTCATACATTTTACTATTTTCAAGTTATTTTATCATAAAATATAACCGATTATAATTTAGCCTGTCACAGCATGATTTCTTTCGGTAGCATCGCACGTGAATAGACGATTTGGCGGGAAAATAAAATTGAAATCTATAAGACTTGTAAAAGGAAACCACGATACGCATATGCAGCGATTTAGTCTCTTGCTCTTCCTCGTTTACCCCCATCCCCCTTTAGGAGAGTAGATCAATACATTACTGCGGAGTTTAACTTAATCCCAGCAAGATGATAAATTTGTGTGTATGTGCTTACATATTAATTATCAACATTTTGTTAGGAAAAATGCACGACCCCGAATAATTACTATCAAAAAATTTAAATATGCACACAGAACTTCCTAGCATCGAGCAAAGGTCAAGGACGTACTTACTTGATTACACACAAGTCGCATTCTCACAACCATCACAAAAAGAAGTTGAAATCCTGCAGTGCAAACGAAAACATGCTGAATATGAAAACATAGATCTACTGATACTTATAAGAGTTATGCAATAAACATTTATCGTGATTGAAAGGAGATCAAATACAGTTAAAATGAGAAAAATCGAATATTGCAACTTTCAATATGCCTTGACATTAAGTTTACGATATTCAATCTTCGATTTCATGAAAATTATCCTACAAATAATGAAACGGGTTACCCCAAACCAATCAAAATATCTTAAGGATTTAAATATCGGCCTGCTATGACATTTAAACCATTAAACATTTATCACTTTCATGATTATTGACACGCTCTTTGCATTTCTGCTGAATAAAGAAAGTTTTAATTGTTTCGGTATTGAAATACAAAAATCCATACCACATGCGCAAAAGAATCTCAATTTGTTTGCGAAGCAATAAATCTTTTTTGCGTTAATCAATTACAACAAGCCCTCTGGTGTGTCTAAAACTAAGTCTTGCATCTATAGGGGTTATTTAATCGACTTTCTGGTCTGCAGTTGCTAGACGTGATGGCTCATAATCGGCGGACCCTGCTGGTTCGAGAGACATAACCTGTCATTAAACTCGGTTACGGTATGGGTTTAAATTTTGAAGAATAAATAAACTCTCGTATACCGTAAAACATTCTTTCTTCATCTGTCATTTGTTTGAAGCCTTTATCTTTAACAGTTAAACATATGTCACTCCTAGTCTCAAAATTTGATTTTTACCTCTTATAAACACATTGGAAGCAATCGTTTGCATAGTGGACTGATTTGCAAGTATCACATTTTAAAGACGATCGCTACAGTTTCATCATTCGTCTTTGCGAAATTTGGTTTGTTGTAAGGGTAATACCTGATAAGTCAGAATATGAAATAAAATAGGAACGTCGCCAGCCTTATTTATAAGTAATGGACATTTTTTTATGTATACCCTCGAAAGCAGTAAAAATGACCCCTGGCTCATGTTTATCAATCAAAAACTCTAATTATTGTTTTTTTTTATTCCAAATGCTAAGCAATTGATCCTATTTCATGAAGATACGTGAATTGAGATTTCAAAATACATTCACACTGAAAATATACCATAAAGAGAAACTAGTTTCTGTAAGAATACGTAAAATTTGTAGTCTTTATCAACGTTTTTTTTCTTAATGTTCAAGCAATATGACAATGTCTTAACTTTTTGCAGAAGAATCGTTCAAACATCTCTTTCTTGAAAAGCAATTAAAAATGATAGGTCACCAGCTTTTTTATTGAGAAAAATGAGCTGTAATCTGGGATGGTAGGGTGTTAGTGGAGGGGAGGTCATGTGTATAATGTCACAGACGTAATACAAATAGCTACGTGAAACTTTAACCGGACAAATTGTGCATAGTAAAACACCTACAAATAATATGCAACAAAAATGTATCCTCCTGAAAACATTTAACACAGTTTAAATGTCACTTTTTGCTGAATACTGACTTTTTGGGTGCTTTTAAAGGAAGGTCATACATTTTCTTGATATACAGATGTTTTGCTAGATCTATGTTATATGTTTTAAATATATAAAAGTGATAGATATAACCTTATATACTTCTTTTGTATGATTGTTAAATAAAAGTAATTGTGTGTCCCATTTAATTGAAAAACAAATGAAAAATAAAATAATTTGATATATATAGCCAAGAATTAAATTGAAGCGATCGTCTTTTAAGTGCAGCTTGTAGAGCTTACAATTATTTTCTTTTAATGACGTAATATACACGTCATACATGTTATAAAATGACGATTACGTATGTCAATCCTGTAAGTGCAATTAGTTATCCGGAGTTGAGACGAATAATGTCATTGACTTTGCTACCGGTCGGTATGGGTTCCGATCAGACTTCGGGCTAAAATGAGAGTAACCCTTTGAGCAGATTTAATGACCTACAAATCCTTTTTAAATGCCCGTTCTACATTATTTCCTGATAGGATGGGTTTTATTTGCATAAGGATACAGTTAACATATGTTTACCATCGATTTGGTGACGTTTTTAAGCGCTTCAGATTGTTACATTATCATTGAAAAAGCCCTGTTTGAATCAGTATAGTTACATATGAATTGTATAATAAGCACATTTGTCAAAGATGTAGCTAACTGCTTTTTCACCACGTCTAAAGTATAAAGCAGTTGCTAAGTGTGTCGCAGATTCGTGTTTACAAAACACTCCAGGAAGCAATAATCATATTCTTACAAAAAAGTTCCAGAACAAATGGCAGTTCAGCAAGTACGTGTTCCAATAATTTAGAATTTTAGGCTCTCATAATTAAGCAATGAAAGCAATTAGTCTTGTAATTTGTTTTACGCGCATTTCACCCAGACTAAAATTGTCATTTAGTGCCTAACATGTTATGCATTGAAATCAATACGTCAAGCCGATATAAGTTAAACAAGAACTATATTTTTTAAAAAGATGGTTGGCGCTCTGACTGGGACGCGAACCCGAAACCCTTCGCTTACAAGGCAAGTGCTCTCCCGACAGAGCTAACATGCCACATGCACGTTTCGTCCCCAATTGTGATGAAGTCCGTGACGTGATATGTACATCAGGAAAACAAACTTAATCCTTACTTTTCTTATCAAATAATTATGTTACTCGAAATGTTGACCGTTTTTCTCTGGTCGAGAAAGTATAATTACTCTTCACTCATAATTGACATTGGTTTTGGGGTAACACCATATTATGTTGATAGTTATGAAATATTTACGGACTGAAGTTTTAAAACCATTCATGAATACTAAAAATGCAAGATTATTTATTGACATTTTTCGTGCGGTATCATCCAATTATAAGGTGCCTTACAGAGTTAAATTTCAATCCAAAAAATGTTCCAGATTCTACTTGTCATTTTATTTGCGGTTGGAAGGATATTATTCATCATTCTCCGAAAATAAAGAAATAATTGCTGCAGTCTATATATGATTCATTAATATCACTGCCCAATGATACGTATTCAGAAACAGTTTGGCCCTCTGCTTTGATCTAGAAACATAACCATGCAAGTAAAGCATGTTTTGCGAAGATATGCATTTTACGATAACCACTACTCTATAGCCTCAAACCCATTTGGCATTCTCTTCCCAGTTTGAATAATTGACAAAACGCAAAGCTATGCCAAACTTATTGTCTGGAATACAACAATTATCATAACAAACAAAAAATAACATATTCAAGGTGGGGTAATAAACATAGTTATTAACAAATTCGAAAATACATGTACATAATTAAATCGCAGTTAAACTTAATTTTTCCATAAATTTTCAAATTTGAACAAGATTATGAATTAGGCCAGAGTCCCAAAAAACTGGTAATTTTAATTATTAAGACTTAAACATCAACAAAGAAATGGTATTAAAATACCCTAACAATTAGGGGGCAATGTTTAAATACACTAGCAATTAGGGGCAATGTTTAAATACACTAACAATTAGGGGCAATGTTTAGTGGCGTCATCTTGTTACTATCAGTGTCCATAAGCATATCACATACAACTAATACTCCCTACCAAAACATGCAATTTACTTTCATTTATAACTTAATTAGTGGACAACCTTGGTTTAGGTTACTCATCAAGCAATAATTGATAATTCACTTGTAAAATGAAATTGTTGTAAAGGTAACAATATTCTTCTAAAAGTGCCTCTATCTTTGTCAAACATTACCAATTCTGATCATATTTAGTATTTGAATGGAGTATGATCAACAAATTATCATAATGTATACATGCGACAGGTTCTGTCAGGAGAATAGTGTTATGTTGAATATACAGTCTGGTATGTATAAGAAACAGTTTAAGTATTAACGCGAAACATATGTTACTTAGAAGACTGTCTATATGCCTAAGGCAGATTTGATATTACTTTACAAAGTGTAGATCTAGAGAATAATCAGTCCTTTCCCTATTTGTTCGCTTTGAATCCTAGGTTCTAAATTAGTATTTTTCTAGTTGAAAGATGCACGGTTCAATTTCAGAATGAAACTAGGTAAAAGTGCTTTTTTCTGTATGGAAAATGACTCACTTTGATAAGACAATTTTGAAAAGAATTACTTGTGAAAGTGATAGTAATACTTCCAAAAGTACCGCTTTATTTGACAAACTAAATAAAGCAACTACCAGTACAATGTGTAATTATATACTTCAGTGATATACCTTTTGTAGGAAACTGAACTTGAATCGCATCAGACTAACCTGTAAACGTAACTAAATACAGTATAGTTTGGGTTAAGTCGATTTTGTTGATCAAGTTGCTATTCTCTTTCAAACTTACACTTCAAGTTTTTGCTTGTCTTAGTACAGTTGGGACGATATATGATACAGTCATTAGAGCGAAATGAGCCACCGTATGGATATTTGCGAACATCACGAAATGGTTGTTGATTGTAGTTTAGGTCAGGTCAGTGCTTTACTTAAGAAATAATCTATGGATTGGAGTCCTTTATCGAAACTGAAGCATTCCGCGGAGGTGATGTGCCTGGCGGAATAATTCACGAGGGCGAAGCCCGAGTGAATCATTACGCAGGCACATTACCGACGGGAAATGCTTCAATTCTGTTAAAGCACTCCAAGCTAAAGATTATTTCGATTCTTATAAGCCGAATTCATGAAAACTATCGCAAGTACTACGAACCCTTTTTTCAGTGCGGTGGTAATGTGTAAAATGGCATTTATAGTGGCTGTTGGAATTCACTCCCCTATTCGGACAATCGTTCAAAGTATCATTGCTATAGTACACAAACTTATTTTAGTTAAATCATCTAATACATAAAATATACAAAATATCTGACTGTGACATTATGCAGAAGTAGTCAGATTTTAGAACTTAACATAGCAGACAATCGATTTAATTGTGTATCACTGAACTGAGCTGTACAACGTTTTAACATGGAGTAATGACGTCAGTGTAATGACGTAAACGTTTTCATTTATAGTTTTGTCACCCGGAATGAAAACACTGCGTGACGGTTAGTCCTGACTTTTATTGGCCTTTGTTAAAGAAAAACGAGGTGAAGGTAAACTAATGCTTAACTGTCGCAATCAAAAATAATATTTAGGTTTTTAATCACAACTATTCTATGCAACTGGTGTATATATACGGATATTTCTTTAATATCTTATTTTTCTGCGCAAAAGTAAATTGAAAAAGTCAGAAGGAGCTACTGCCCGAAACTCCGCCTACTTTTCCGAGTGCTTTAATCATATTAAAGCACTCGAAGTGACAAAAGAAATATACCATAGGCATATTAGAATAGACGATATCGCCAGTGTTTGAACACAAATGTGGCAAGATAGGAGGCTTAAATCCAATTGAATATTCAACATATCCTTTTGAAAACGATGAAATTTAAAACTGGAGATTCATAATTTCATGAACTGATTGTACTTCCTCAAAACGTAATCCCTCTGACCATGACAACAGCTAATACGCAAACAAGTACGCAACAACAAAGTGCCCTTAAACAAATTAAAATTTCTGCAACCAAAGGTGAAACAGAAGTATACAAATGGAATAATTAGACTAAAAAAGTGCCACCTTTTCTTACACAGGAAACGACGATAAAATGAAAATTACTGACAGATACAGTCATGATGTCTTTGCTTCCGTTTTTGTTGATCGGCTAGATTTGTCAGACAGAATATATGTGTTACTGAAAATAGGAAAGTGATCTAAAATAATGCATTTTTTTTTAATATAAAAATGATTTTGCAGATAATTTGTTTAAGTTAATTACTTTGTTCCAAAGTAATACTGACTTTTGTAAAATTCGAAAATTAACTTTAATAACAATGAAGTTTTGCATAAGTCTGGCGCACACAGTTGCAATTGATTCTTACATGCCATTTTATGAAGGACATGACTGCTATAAGAACTGTGATTAATGCTGCATTGATATTAGTTAAAACTCCCTTTTGACTATACATTGTGGTAAGATTGTGACTGCATTTTTTAAAGAAATATATTCTATAATAGGTCATAGCTCACGAGTCAAAAACTACAATAGGTTAGCATGAGCACAACTACACTAAATTCGTCCAAAATAGCAAAGACTTCAAATTCGCCCTTCATATATACATTGCACCTGCGATTAACTTCTACAATTGTGTTGAAATTTCAAATCACGACAAATACTTACTTTTATCGTTTGTACGTTTTTGGCAAAAATAAAGCTCAGTGAAATCTGCATGTATAAATGTTCACAACAGTTTATAGCAAAATACACTGAACGTAGGTTCCGCCACTTTACACTTATACGATAAATATTAACGCAAAACATATGCTACTTCAAAAGGCTATTTTAAGAAATGCAGACAGCTATAATCTGTGTATACTTTTCGTAATCTATCAACAGTAACTCGAAGCCTGCAAGTCAAAGCTGATGTTCAATTAACATTGATTCTATGAAATGATATCTGTGCAGGGCTTTATGAAATTCTGGAAATATCAAAGGTCTCGATGCTCATTACAAAATTATTTTGCAAAGAACTGTAACGTCTCGACGAATGTTATTGATAAAACTAACGTCCGATCTGATATTTGAATTTCTTTTGAACTCTTTTCCTGATAAAAGTATAAGAAAAAAAGAAAGAAGAGAAATGATAATGTCAGAACAACATATTTTTAGAGGTTATCATATATATAGTAAAATACCAGAACGCAAATTTAATTGAACAAGGCTTGATATGATTGTGCATAATATAAGAATAAATTCACGTTAAGGAAAAGAACGAGTTCTAATATATCTCATTTTATTGAAAGCAATCTATATGTTACAAATAATAAAGGGTACTTAAACATGTGTTGAAAACCAAACTAAGACATTTTAGATATTCATGTTTGGTTGACGTATTGTTATTTGTTATTGTCCAAATATGCAATTATTGACACATAGTTTTGAATTCTATGAAACTGCTTTAGTTACTTCTAAATTTCTTTCTAAAAAAAGACAAGTAAAACTGTTAGATACTATATCTGTAAATGTCCCTTTATTTCTTTCTACACTGAAAACATGTTAAAGATTCTGTACAACAACGACAACTTGAGAATGGTATTAAAATCTCGTTCCGACAATTTTGATTTGCACGTACATTCACCAAAATAGTTTATGTTTTCCTTGTACAAGGGAAAATTAGCGAATAAGGTACACCATTTTCACCCTTTTACTTTAAATAACCAAGTCATCCTCTCATATCGGTTATCAAAATACAAAGAAAGTAAATCAGACCCACCAGAAAACTGACTTATTAGTATAAAAGTTGTTAGTATCAGTTAAATTATGTTACGCTATGTTTGTAAAACCTATATTAAAATGAACGAATGTACAATACTTGTATTCAGTCTCAGATTTTAGGCATGCCATAGGATTTAAAGTGCAAGTGAGTAACAATTTACAAACCCTGAAGTTTGATAGCTCATCGTGTTTTCTTCGTCGTCCGTTGTCCGTCGTCGTCAGCAATTTGCTTCAAGTGAAATCTCCTCTGAAACCGCTAGGCAGGAGTTGATAAAATTTCTCGTTCCTTGAGTGGTTTGCTACCAAAGTTGTTCAAAGAAAACCTTTAAAAATGTCGGCTGAATCTGCTTGGCCTAGGAGAAAAACAGTATCTTGTAGTCCTACAGTGTAGATATTTTGCAAGTTACATTGTCTAACGTACATCTACTAGCAGTGTTCAAATCATGTACCTAGTGTCAAAATTGACCACACCCAGGGGATCACTGGTTTTCATAACGACTACTATAGCAAAAGATTTAAGAATCTTCCTCTGCAAAACCACAAGGACTAGAGCTAATATATCTAGTATGTAGCATTGTCTAGCGGACATGTTCAAAGTATGTTCAAATCAAGATCACAGGGTTAAGTTGACTCTGCTAGGTGTCAATTGTCTTGCATAGATGAATACAGGTAAAACTTAAAAAACACAAGGTTTAGAGCTTAAATATTTGGGACATTTTAGAGTTTGTTCAAATCATGGCCATTTAGCCAAAATTGGCCATTGTCTGAAAAACTATAGAGTTCTCGTCTGAAACCGCATGACCTACGATATAAAGCATTGTCTGGATAATAAGGTTAATCCTATTTATTTTTTTAAAACTCGAGAACCATTGGGTATAGGATCCTCAACTTCATTGATACATTGATATTAACCAGGAAGTGACGTTTATTGATATAAGGTCTCTTAGTCAAAGTTCAAGGTCACTAGGCCAACTTTATTTGAAATAAATGGATAGTTTAGCAATAATATGGCAACTTTCACCTTTACTGACCTTGACCTACTAACCTACTTTCTGTTTTTAAGGTTACATCATCGAAATTTGGACCATGTTTACAGTTTTGCATGCAGATGTAAACATCGATATTGAATGACCTTGACCTACTTTCTTGTTATTTAAGATACAGCAATTAAATTAGAACTTTATTTACAGTTTTAAAGACAGATTTCAAGTTTGACCTTGGCTGAGCTCGATCTACTGACCTAATATCTGTTTTTGAAGCTACAATGAAATTTGGACCATGTATACAGTTTTGCATGTAGACTTCAACTTTGTCATTGAAATTTCAACAGAAACGAATTTTTCATGTGATACTCTAGCGTACTACATTTGCACCAATGTTCACTCTTATATCCTTTCAGTAAATACATTATTATCTTGCATTTAAATCTCGGAATTCATTGAATTTCCTGGAGTCGGTCAAACGTAACTTTTGATCAGGGTATTAAAAGTTCAATTCAAATCGATTCCAAGCAAAAGCCATAAAAGTTATTGGATGTACATCGCTAGGTTGTATCTAGGATTGTGTAAATATATATCCAATCACGTAGACACTTATAGTTCGACTGAAAGTAATGTAATATAAACAAAATTTAAGGTCGTAAAGAATGCATATTATACAATGTTTTTGAAGCTATTAGAAAATATCAAGATCATCAAAACATCTTGGAGGAAAATAAACTAAGCAAAATTGATTAGTTCAACTGTTGATATATAATCATACGAATGCATTCTTTTAAACGATCATTAATTGATGCAACCTTTTCTAAAAGTATGCTTTAAGAGACGATATGTCATAACTTTCACATATTCAAATAAGAAAAAAATGATGATCAAAATGAACTCAACTGTTGAGCAGGATTCCTGAATAAAATGCTACTAGACTGAACATAATACGTACAACGATAAAATATGCGTTTCCTTTTCTTGTTAATTTTGCTTGAGATAACGAAAACTATCAATATCAGTTACATGTACTTAGTTGATAATTCCTAAAATAGCATCAACTAACCTTTTTGAAAGTTGGCTGCTAAAAGGCTTCTGTGAAACCCATCAGAACTTATTATGAACGTAGATGTTTAGTTAAACGTACTAAAGTGTGTATGTGGAGAATACGTTTCTTAAATCATTCATACCGCTTTACTCTTCGCCGGGTCTTGAATCCCGAAAGATTGTATTAAAACAATTTATTACACTTATTAATATATAGACAAGCCTGGTCCATTAAAATGTCTGACAACCGGTGACTTAGCTGCAGTTTCGCGACACTAAATAAAATGTCTGACAACCGGTGACTTAGCTGCGGTTTCGCGACACTAAATAAAATGTCTGACAACCGGTGACTTAGCTGCAGTTTCGCGACACTAAATAAAATGTCTGACAACCGGTGACTTAGCTGCAGTTTCGCGACACTAAATAACAGGCGTGTTGTAAATTTGATGTGTTTATGTGAACATCTCGACAATTTATATATAATAATTGAGTGCAGAGAACCTTATATCAACCTAAAACTGCAATATCTAAGAGAATATATTATGTAACAAAATAGTGTACTTGCCTAAAAATAAATCCAAGAACTTTGATGTCAGCATTACTCAGCATCATTAATTTTATTCCATTCAACCAAGTTATTTTAGTAACAGTCGATATAAACGAGATATGATTCTGACACAAGCCACGGGGACTAACCAAACCATAACTTTCGTAAGTACACGTGTAAGTCTAAACCGTGAGACCACTATTTTTCCTAGACTAGCATTAAACAGGCTAATTTCAAAATAAAATGATAAAAATTAAATATACACATGCAGTTAAGAATGTTGTTATTTCACTAAACTTCATTTTTTCGCATACATTTAAGTTGAAGTTGGACAACTAAATACCAAAAAAAAAAAAAAAAAGCAAGCAAAATCAATATCAATACGAAGGTTGTAGTTAAAATAATTGGAATGAGTCAAATGAAAATCACGATTTAAATTACGGTCCAGAATGGGGGTAAAACATTACCAACAATTTCTCACTTATTAATGAATTAGGTTAACGTGTTAATCTTTTTTTCGTTTACTCGTGTTAAATTTACTGAGCACGATGCTTAGCAAGTTCACCAGATCAAGCGGTACTTCAGTCCTGTAAACGCTGTACCGATTAATGGTTATTTTTTGTTTACATTTCACTAAAACTGCTTAAATCATCTGTAATACTCTGATATAGGCTTATTGTCAACACGATTTCGAATAGTAAGCACAATGTTAGTGCGATAAGTATTGTCGGTATTCTTCATCGATCCTATGGGATATATGAAGACAGATTCAATTCTGTCAAATTGTATAAATGTTACTTTACCGCTGTGTTTTCAGGTAGTGTCGTTATATAGGTAAAATATTATGCATAATTACACCTTTTTATGTAGCCTACTTCATGTAACACAAAAATGTATACATTGTTTTAAATAAGTGAGAACGAAATTTGCTTACGGGGCATACACTTATAGTTTTGTATTTCGAAACGGATGTTTTTGTTTAATATAACTGTTTCAGTCTAGTCAAAGTGACATTTAAGCGGTAATAAAAGCATATTTCCAGGAGGAAAGTGCTCGTTTCCATTTGTTGTCTGATAATCATAAATGCGTTACATCACTTCCTGCGCAGACCTTTGTCTGTTTAGAGTAACACAGTATTTCGCAAAAAACAACTTTGGCTTTAAATAACAATAAAAGCTGTGGAAAAGATCTTTTAGCGACGACTACATACATGTACATAATGTATCAAATTTAAGGTCTTTGACAATACGCATATGCAATTCTATATGTTCTGCAGTCGCAATTTACTCGTAGCAGTTATGTAGCAAGAACGAAAATAGTTCGGCTACTTTGATATTTCACTGTACTGCATTTTCCACAGTAGGGAATAATAATATAATTGGGATGTTGCGAAAAGGATAAGGTAACTCAGATGTTGGAACATTCGCCAAGTGCGCTAAGGCCAAAGTTTATGTCCTGTTTGAATTTGATCTCTGAAAATAGGGTCACAACATGGGGCCATGAAAATGATTCATGTTTAGTCTACGATCCCTCCCTGTAGAGACTTCATCACATAAAATATTTACCGAGGAATGTTAATATAGTTGAGAGGCATGCCAAGGTGTAATGGTAGATGATGTGTTAGCGGCCGGGAAGCACAGCCGGTAGGGCATTTGCGCTGTAAACAAATGGTATGGTGTTCGAATGTCGATCAGATTGCACGTAGTGCTTTCTTTTGTTACATAAAATTTCTTCTGCGGATTATTTCCTACATATACAATATGACGTTTTATTTTGGTGCATAAAGATAAGTTCAATGACTTAACGGAATGATTGGTGCTGGCATGACATTCTAGAATAGACATTTTATCAACTTTACTTCCCCGTATAACGCTACATAAGAACAGCTTGTGCTTCAAAAAAGAAATTTTGTGATAAATCATAACATAACTCTGGGAGTTTATTTCGATTGCACTGTCTGTGTCTCGGGGAGATAGACTGGTCGATTTATCATCCTGGAGAAATATAGTTCTGTGTTACCTATCCCTTCATTTTGAGGCAACTTTGAAATGCCTTAGATAGTGTGTGAAACGAAAATTGTGACAATACTGCATAATTAAAATACATATTCAGTGGATTGAGAGTAAAATGTATTTCTTCTTATCACTTTATAAACTGAAGTTATTGCAATTAAATTGAATCTGAAAGTAAATACTCATAAATCAACGTGATTTTTAAAAAAGGTGGTAGGCAAAATGCCAATGAATGATTTGCATACGATCATGAAGCTATCGACATAGTAAACGATCTTAATTATCGAGGTCTATTAGTTTTATCCAGTGGAGGTTCATTTATTTAAGCAACTCAACTTTTAGCAGGTAAGAGTCCAAAAGCTATGGGTGCAATTTTTGCTATCAATCACTAGGAAATTGAAGTACCGTTGAAACTCATGTCAAGTTTATTTGATACATCCATACTTACTTACGCATGAGAGGTTATTGCGGCAATTTGGAACGTAAACATAGAAATTTTATTTAATTTCTGTTAAATGTAAAAATGTCAACATGCAATTCTGCAGTATATAAGGAATAAGGTAGTTACCCATTGTATATGTTCAGGCAAGATAAGATTGTAAAGTATTTTTTTTAAACCAAAAATTAATAAATGTTTGTTAAAATGTACATTCATTTAGAAAATCTGATAAATGATACTGAAAAAGATGAAAAAAATACGGTAATTAGGCTTCTAGTGTAAGAGGTTTGTTACAAAATGCTGGATTTCACGATGTATGTTTTTTTCCTACACCAATCAACATTGATTTTTCCATACTTATTTTTAATTTTGATTGCAGAAATTTTAACGGTAATTTTGACGATTATTTTGCACCATTAGGTAGTGTTTTATATCATTCGATTACAGTACTTAGGAATGCATGTTATATAAGTCATGCGCGTTTATACATTGAGAGAAATGACGCTGGGTACAACATACGGTCTTCAACCAATCATATCTGTCTGCTCAAAAATTGTTTGGTCATAGCTTGTAGCATGCGGAACAGGTATAGTCATTAACGAAAAATGCAAGCGTATCGATTCGGGACTTTGAATAACTGTTTATATAGAGCAAAACGAAAATCTGAAATAACTGAAATTTAGATCTGAAAATCAGGTAATAATTGGTACAATATTATTTTCTGGCGATTCTTTTAAGTACTCATATGTGAAATTGATTTACAGATAAAATAATAATAGAATTGTGTTGTATTTATTCTTAATTCTAACACAAGCGGCTGTTAAAATATAAACACACATATAAACACATAGGGAAAAGCCTGTATTTAATTTTACGATAAAATACAGCACGTTTTTCCAAGGACGACGTGCCTTAAATGACGTAACGACGTGACGTATGTAAACAAGCGCGTCCAATCGTATCTCGCGTTTTAAGGTTACAATGATGTACTACTACGCGTTAAATAAAGTTCGGGATTGTTTTCAAAGAAAATAACGTGTTAGAATCGAAATAATAAATTGTTCCCTATATTTTATCATTGAATAAAATACAGTCAGTCATTTGGATGCGAACAATTAAATCACTCGTGCTACGCACTCGTGATTTAATTACTACGCATCCAAATTCCTGACTATATTTTATTCAACGATAAAATACAGGGAGGCATTTATTATTTCTTAATTCTAACACAAGCGGCTGCTTTTCCTATATAAACATATAGGGAAAAGCCTGTATTTTATTTTACGATAAAATACAGCACGTTTTTCCAAGGACGACGTGCCTTAAATGACGTAACGACGTGACGTATGTAAACAAGCGCGTCCAATCGTATCTCGCGTTTTAAGGTTACAATGATGTACTACTACGCGTTAAATAAAGTTCGGGATTGTTTTCAAAGAAAATAACGTGTTAGAATCGAAATAATAAATTGTTTCCTATATTTTATCATTGAATAAAATACAGTCAGTCATTTGGATGCGAAAAATTAAATCACTCGTGCTACGCACTCGTGATTTAATTACTACGCATCCAAATTCCTGACTATATTTTATTCAACTTGTTACATCGAAAATCCATGCCATACATATAGCGCAGTATGTTTTCATTGATATTGCAGAAAGTAAGAAACACTTTCTGACAAACGCTTTATAGTGAAGAAGCGACAAATGTATAAGAGAAAGGTAATTGTGAACATTGTTTAAGAAATAATAAATGCCTCCCTGTATTTTATCGTTGAATAAAATACAGTCAGTCATTTGGATGCGAAAAATTAAATCACTTGTGCTACGCACTCGTGATTTAATTACTACGCATCCAAATTCCTGACTATATTTTATTCAACGATAAAATACAGGGAGGAAAGTGTTTCTTACTTTCTGCAATATCAATGAAAACATACAGCGCTATATGTATAGCATGGATTTTCGATGTAACAAGTAATATCAGAAAAGGTTTTCGCACACACAACAGTCAATTTAGCCGGTAAGACGTCTTTCTTTGTAAATTTCTCCTGCAATTATAAGCGCTGTGAAAGACACACTGTAAATGAGTGTTAGTTTGTTTTGCATACATTAAATTAAAAAGACAACAACTCATAAAAATGATAGATTAGTGATAACGCTTACAAATGAATTTCTTATGCGAACGCATTTCGTGGAGATTATACCAAACATGAAATTAAATCACCGAGGGTTCATTTTCTATGGAACGGAAACGTTAATAAAACTAAAAAATCAAATGAATATGTTCCCGTATGAAAAAACAATAGGAAAAAAGCTACTAAACCACTCTTCATTTCAAGTATTACATGTCGATTGTTCATTGTAAGGGAACTGTTGAATAATAGAAAGACGTTGTCAATTTCTTCACTGATATACTTTCAGACGCTTTTATCAGGAAAGCGCATGATCATTTCATAGAATTAACGATATTGTTAGAAACGAAAAGAACATTGTTTTTTAAATTTTATCATAGAAAGACAACCTAAACCCTATTTTGATGAACCCTAAACCTAAGTACAAAGTGTTCAGCGTTTTTTGACAGGTTAATGATTTTAACCAACAATCTTGTTTATAGTTAAAATGCAATGTAAATGTACATCAAATAATTGCGAAGACGACATACTCGTTACTACTTTCAAGGAAAACTAGTACCAGGCACGCTTTGAAGAGGTGCAATGGTGTCACGTATCGATAATTTTAGAAGATTAGTTTTATGATTTTAGAAGTCACTGGACTACGCTGATTGTTCTTATCTATACGCCCTGTAAAACCAACTCAAAGTGATTTTCTTTTGAAACCTATTTTGCCGCTTTTCGTAAGTAGTTTCCTTGCTATAGCAGAAAAGTTAAAAATTCAAAATTACTCATGGCAATATGACACATTGTTTTGTGTTGTACGGAATAAAATTTAGCTCGCATTCCGTATGAAAACGGTTTGTAACCAAACAAGAGGTGCGCCACATTTGGTCATGTATTAATTTTGACACTTCGTGCATAAAACATTTAAGACATATTCCACATTTTGGAAGGTGATTACCGTCCGTAGTCTTTGCACCAGAATTTGATTGTGCCCTACAACAACCATTATAATTTTTTCCTACGCTGATCAATATAGTGCGATGAAATCAAAGTAAAGTCCTCCTAACACTCTTTTCATGTACAATCAGTTTGATGTAAAATTTTTGACACTTGATTTTCAAACTACAATGTAATGTAAATTTATTAAACAAACAATAATCATTATTGTACATAACAAATTGTTCCTTCGTGCGCACTTGCGTATTAATCATCTGGAAAAGTCTGATCTAAATATAGATATTATGGTCTTATTTTACTTAAAATAGAAACAGAATTTTCCAAGTCGGTCTATATTTAGACATTGATCTGATGTAGGGTCAGGATAAAATATCAATGATTAATTACTGGAATTTATTTCATAACATTACTTTTAAAGCTTTCTAAATGTATGTATCATATGCCAACGACAGGTACACTTTGTATTCAGAGTATATAAACGAAACTTGAAAGTAAATGTATAAAATGACGAAACAGTTTTGAAATTAATTTTGCCTAAATATTTAATGAATTAAAATTGATTTATTTGTTTAAATAGCGCGTTTTTGCAAGCTGACATATTTCGAAATCACCTTCTATTAGTATTTCAATACTTTGATCGAGCAAGGCTTTGGAACCTCAAGGTTATTGTAAATAATGAATGTTATAAGAGAAGTGAATTACATGTAACGTCAAATATACACTTTCTTTGCCATATGATCGAAATTGTATTACAGAAACATGCACATTTATTACAATTAAGACATTTTTAGAACGTTTGCCGTTTTTACGATGTATGTACTAGACTAAGTTATCGATCAAGTTCTTATATGGCATCTTTATGTTATCTTCGAATTCCATATAACATTTTAGACAATCAAACGAAATATCTTAGCATTAAAAGAGAAAGACACAACCGGGCTGCAAAATATAAAAAACATGGAAATCATAATTTAGTTTAGATAATGAAATATATCAATTATATACTAAAAAACTACACTAAGAAAAGAAAGAATGTGATAGACGAATTCTACACAATAAGTTAATATCGGAAAGTAATGAGGCTATGTCAGGTAAAAAGAAAGAGCTTACAGTTGACAGTGCGAAATAGTAAAACTACAAAATAAATAAGCCGCATTTCTATCTAGTAGATTGAAAAGATATAGAGATGGCCATCAAAATATAATGGCAATATGTTGTGCATGAATGACCTAAAGTGATTCATCTAAATTAGCAGGTACGATCGAGGGCCATCACTGTAGAAGATCATATGCCCCTGAATTCCAATTGTTTTTCACTAACTCTCCGCCCCCTGCTTAAATGTTCTTTTCATAAAGCTAAAACCTTTGATTTTGATTTAATCGCTTTCAATATTGCATATTTTGTTGATATACATGTACTTACAATGTACAATATACAGTATGATGAATAGAAACAGATAAAACGGCGTTGATTTTAGACTTTCAGGTACGAAAAGAGAACATCAGGTGTATAAAAATGTGAACATATAGCAGTTGCTTTCAAAGGAATAAGAATGACAATACATTAGATTCCAGGCTGATAATAAACATATGACAACCAAAGTCAGATTTATAAAGGAATAGCAACAAAAGCATAATAATGTTGTTGTTGGTATACATGTATATAAATAAGTGAATATCGTGACTTTGATACTATTTATCATTTACCTCACGACATTTTCTGCATTTATACTTATAAAATATTATGTAGTATGTGTTTTGTCATTTATTTCTGTGTTGGCTATTGACACGTTTCGGTGTTATTGCTTTAGCCCTGATTTTTTAGGAGTGTTTCACGACACAAACGTAAAAAATAACGAGAAGCTCATATTAAAACATATCCTATATAAAAGTGTTCACAAACATAAATGTACAACGTGGGTGTAAGCATATCTCCTTGAAAAAGGTTTCCCAAGTAATCATAGACGTAGCATTACTACTTCTCTCTAGCGGAAATTCTCTGTAAATAATGCAGAAATGAATAAGTATCGGGTCTAAAAACATATTATAGGAAGACATCTTGGCGCACCTAACACTTCAAATTTGACGAATGGAAGCTATTATTTCCATCATTTTTGAATTCGAAACTTGCACATGAAAACATTATATCTCTGTACACCAATTTTAATCTGTTTCGTGCCAAACACATTGTTCTCAATCACATCAGAAGAAGCTGATTTCTTTTTCTGCTTAAGCTTTATAGCTTAATATTTACTTAGAAAACATAAAGGACCCTTTTCTGTGTAGCATCTGGTGTCCAAACAAAGTACTTGAGAGAAAGAGAAAACATAACAGGAGTGGTTTAAATTGGACAGTGATAAATTAATGTTTGCCTGGTATTGTGGCATTTTTTAATTGCGTTTCGTTTTCAAAACAAAAGCAGCACTTTCAGATAAAATAATCACTATTGATTAAACTTGACGAATATTTCAGGATTTTCCTTTTCCATTTTTTTTCTAAAAAGGATAGATAATGTAAAGATTTTGCAATTTCAAAAGAATGTGTCTAATTTGTACATAACAAGATATATACGTAAAGCGCTTTGTGTTAAAGAACTGAACAACTCAAACAAATACTGTTCTCTCCAGAGGGTGTGTCATGGTAGTTAAAAAAGATAAACAAAAGATAATTTTATTTTATCAGTTTTGGTTTATAAGTAAGCATATTCATAGTGTGGTTTGTGCCATATAAGATTTAAACACTTGCCTTGTCCAATATTCCTTTATATATTCGGAAAGCGTTAATCAACGAAAAATAACAGTGACCTTGATATCTGACGTTGTTATCTCTTAATCAGTAGGGATCAGTAGGGGTCTTCTCATAAGGAAAATCCAAATGTGAAGACACAAAATGTTGAGTGATAAAACGCAAACGTTTTTTTTCTAAACAAAACGTCTATCACTTGTACAACGTTTTTCTAAGATATCACCTGGTGACATAGTTTTTGAACCCATGTGACCCAGTTTCAATCCTCCCAACATAGAGCTCATCAAACATTCTGGCCAAGCTCATGATGTTTTCATAAAAAACTGCAGTTAATGTTGCGTGCACAAAATGTTTATAGGATCTTACCTGGTGGCCTAGATTTTGGCCCAACATGACCCAGTTTCAAACTCGACATCAAGACAAAAACTTTGACATGGGGTAGATGTATTTTGCATTCAAATCTTAGTTGGGAACATGTCTGCATTTTTTTTTCATATCAATGATTTATTTTTATCACAATATCATTGTTATTTCTTGACTAGACCTGCAGCTATTCTGATTGAGGCATTTCTTACATTATTTTCATATTTTGATAGAGTAGCAGCATACATTTACTTTTTCAGACAAGTTACATGGATAGACCTATACATGTTTACATTTCTGTTACGAAATATGATCAGGTATTAACAGTTAAAGTTCGTAATTTACTGTACCCTCCTTAAATTGTCGTCATACAATGGCATCATCGTTTCTCACTTCCTTGCAGAGTTCAAGATCACATAGCAGATGTAAATAAGTGTGAAATTGTGACTGATGCTTGCATTGATCTTGTAAGTGGAAATGTTTGTTCTCGTTCTACAAGATTGCACTCGTTTGTTGTGATGACAATATTTCCGTTAGCATGTCTCTGTGAAAAGATCTAACAATACTGATAGTACCAAACATACTGGCATGTACATGATTGATGGCAATGAAAGCCAGTACAAACGTTTTATGCAGTAATTAATATTCGATTAATCCATTACTTTGAAATTTGCTTCTTATATTTCAATAATTTTATGAAAAAAATCTGTCTGCGTATAAGTGATTGGATGAAATGTCAAAAATAGCTAAGCTAAGCTAAGATATTTTAAATCCGGGAAGCGCAAGTCGGTTGGTGCGAAATGTACAGCTCGTCTGTGTTTGTTCAAAAATAAACTCTGAACTGAAAATGATTGAAAAGGCATGCCATAAAACTGGGTTTATTTCGAAATGACGTAAAACGATAGATAGCGAAGTAGATAGATAGATGTTGCAGTGCCGTTAACCATTCCTTTAATAGTTCGTTAATATGTTTAAGTGCTTAGAAATTTGATATCAAAAGCTGTTGTATTGGTATTTTGTGCAGACACAATATATTGGTATATTATTTTACATTGATTCAGTTTATTATTACCGTTTTGGGGAATAATCTGCTAATTGTATGTTCCTTAAAGAAAATAAATAACAAAAGAACTATATTAAAAAATTATGGGCGGCGCAATTTTTAGTACATAAAACCGATTATTAATTAGATTCTACAGTAAAAATTCGAGGAAAACAAACTTAATTCTTGATTTTTTTTATCAAATATGCTTCTCGAAATATTGACCATTATAACGGGAGCGATGATGTATGGGTTAAAGTGTCCGCCACTCATCCTGGAGGTTGCGGGTTCGAGCGCCACTGGGGTCACGACCGTACTTCGTCATATGACCCCAGTACTGGTCTTTCCAAGAAGCGGACTCGAGAGTGACCCGATAAGCCACAAGCTTTCTTAACAATCGAGCTGAAAAAAAATTAGTTGAAACTATTCACGGGTCATATGGTAACAACATATTTTGTTGATAAATATGAGCACTGTACGTTCTACAATTATGAAACCATTTAAGGAAGACCGAAAAATGCAAGAATATTACGTCGACCCTTTTCATTCGGTATTATCCAATATAAAGGTGCCTTACAGAGTAATTTTCTCAATTCAAGAAACGTTAAACATTCTACTTGTCATTTCATTTCAAGCTACCAACTTCCGATCAAAAGCGAACTTAATACGGCTGCACTGAAAAAAAAACATTAACAAACTAACAATATTTTGGAGAGCGGTAGCTCGCCAATTCCAAATATCGAATTTGGCAATAACTTCAAAATACTTGTGTTTTTGTACGAGTACGGGTTAGAACATCAGGAAGCGCTTTCCGATGTCAAACCAATTTGATTAAATCTAACTTTACACAGAGTCTTTAATAATTGAATTTGTTTAGCATACATGTATGTTTTCTTATTGTATTAAATGTGAGAAGTCATTTTGCACCTTTCAATTTCATTTGACGACTTCGTAACAGCAGCGACAAACAAGTATGGGGAATCAATTATGTGTCAAAAATCCTGTAACAAAACTTATGTTGATGTATTGTACAAGACAACTATGCAAATACCAGGCATATGTAAATTATCAATACTGTTTGCAAGAGATAATTGGCTTATTTGTTTTTGTCATTCCGTTATAATTTAGTTACGTTATAATAGCATTAGTGCTGAGCTTTAAATTTATGGTTGAGATATGTACAGCTCAATAAGTAATGAGTTAATAAAGGTTTTGTTGTGCTGAGCTTTAAATTCATGGTTGAGATATGTACAGCTCAATAAGTAATGAGTGAATAAAGGTTTTGTTGTTGCTGTCGTTATAACAATCACCCTCAACTGAAAAAGAAACTCGTGCAATGAATTGAAGATGCATATTTAAAACAATTAGCCAGTTTTCAACTTAAATAACAACTTAAGTATAAGAGATATAATCTTAGGGATTTAGCAAAATTAAAAAAAAGCTCGGTTGGATTGCGCTAAAAATGTAGAAATAGTCATCTTTGTAAATGTCTGTTTAGCTTAATTCTTTATTCATTTTATAAGCCAAAGCGACGTATATAAGAACTGAAAGATCAGTCTGCAAAACACCACAAAAACAACACCAATTATAGTAAGAAAGTCGCTTTAAAGCTACTTCTAAGGGAAAACAAAGTCTCATCTAAAAATATGGGACAGTCGAAAATGTAAAATCAAAGAACTGACAATTGTTCAATTTTAAAGCCTCTAGTTACCGATTTCTTTTTCACTAGCTTTTTTATATTTTCAGTTCGCAATTCCAACGAAATGCTAAGAAAACACAACGATAGAATGGCGGGCATGCAAGGTGATAGCAGTAATAGTGGAAACATTACAGGATTGTGACAGAAGAGGAAACACCGTAACTCTTTTTGTTATCTTTGAAATTGACCTTGTAACGAGGATTGGCGAGGAATATGTAATTGGAAAGCTGGCGTATAAATAACAAAATAACCTGATCACTGGACTTGTTAAATATACACTTGATCAATATTAGTGACTTCAACACGGTTTACAAATGCACATTATTCCGTATGAAATGTGTTCACAGTTAATATTGGTACAGTAGTGAATAAGCTCGCGTGTGTAAATACTCACAGTCGGCAAACAACGAAATTTTTAGTGGAACAATGTTTGCTGTTTATAATTTAGAACGATTACTTTTTCCTCGTGTCATGCATTGTTATGTGTCCTTAAACTTGCAGGCGAACACATGAATAGATCATTACGTAGTTTCCACTAGCGTATGTAGTATTAATATTGTTTTACATGACACAACAAAGACATATGCAAATTCACTGTGTGATTAAGGGTAAATGTGCATTGATAGTAACCGAAATGAACGCGATGTATAAATTGTTCCACCTACATATACTGTAGACACAACATAATTTCAAATGGTCTATGTTTTTGTTATTGTGTACATAACATGTCATGAAAGTTGTGAAGGCACAGACGCTAAAAGACAGTGTGTGATTCTTGCATTGGCATTCCATTTTGATAGCACAGTCAAAACAACGGTGTTAGGTGTACCATGTTTATGCTTACTCATTTCCAAAGTTTGAAAGTTATTTAGTTGGTCTGATCCGGATATGAATGTGTTTAGCTTAGAATAAAGAAACTAATTACACAAAAACAATTGGCTTCATACAGTCCTGTGAAGCAACAGGTATTAATCGTATGGATTTATTAGACAGAGGATAAGTTTACACTTTTTGCACAAGCAGCTTTGTAATACTAAAAAACAACAAATATAATGAAAACGAATAATGTCTGCACAGGAAATACACTTTTTTTTACAAAACGGCATTCTGCAAATTTGACTGCATACATACATGTATTAGTAAATATATGTAGTAAAGGTTTCATTGGTATTAATTTGCGTTTGAAAAATTGATGCAATATATCAAAAATGCAATACAACAGACAAAACGTAAGAACATCTATGCAATGACAAACTGCAATATTTAATTATAAATTTGATACTTTGTTTTAAAAGTTGTTAGAAATTAATTCTGGGCATATGTTATTACTTATTTGATAAAAATAAATGTCTTTGTTAGAATTGAAAATGTTGTTTTGTTCAACGCGAGGGAAGAAGTATATTTTTACTGCACTGTATATTATGACCAACGAGTCATGAAATATCTTTTCACTGAAGAAAGGTAATGTTTATGAGTTCCCACCGGAGAGGAAGTATTTATTTCTCATTGTCACAATTACAGACTCTGAAATTTAGAGTTAATGATCCTGTCGCATTTACGCAAACGTTTTAGGAAAACAGAAAGAGTACGATATCTATATCTCGGGATGAAAAAGTGTATTTAAGAAATATCGCAGGGGTATTAATCGCAATATAATTTAACATGGTTAAATGAGAGACGATTTTAATGAAGAAGTTCAAATTGAAAGATTCAATGGTCATATTTGGTATGCGCTGAAATTTAAGAGGTTCGAGAAGTGATTTATAAGAGTTATTAAAGTCTTTATATACAAATCTTATGGTCCATTCCTGTATTTATCAATTTTAGAAATATTCGGTGTGAAAAATTGATGCATGTAATGAGACAACAGTTAAATTTTGACTAGATCAAAAATGAAAAACTGAAAAATGTGTTCCCTCTTATTCTTTTTAAAACATTCAACTATTAAGCTCCTTTTAAACAAATACTTTTAATGTGTGCGTCATCATTGAAAATGTCTAAATCATCGATAAGTTGTTGACGTCTATAGAGCCTTGCAAATAATTGAAAATCTGTGGTATTAGATGCTCAAATCAGAGGGGTTTGTTTAGTAAAAAAACAAAAATAATATCAAACTACGATATAGGATATGAATGTGATTAGAAATGTGTAATGTACTTGACTTCTCTTTTGCTCACTATGAACCTGTACATTTTACCTCATCTTTTACTTGGACTTCTCTGTCATGAGGTATAAAAATACAGTAGTTAATAGACAACTCTAGCAAAAGGGTGAAGTTTTTAAGGTAATACATCATTTTCGAAGTTTCAAACAAGAAGTCACCTCTACGTGCTCTGCTATTATTGGTTTTACTTGGTTAATGGTCTGTCGATGTAAATTTAAAATGTGAAATTTTACGGAAGTGTTAATAATCAAATGTTGTCCTTTGGATTAACAAAAAAAATGTTCTAAAGGGGGAAGACAAGTCTGAAAATCATTTGACTTAAATGGAAGAACTTGCTAAGAGGAAATCACTGCCTATAATCGGGGCATTAAATGTGAAGACATTTAAGATTGAAAATTAACAAAATGATTGATTAGGGAGGCGGCCATTTTTTGAATTTGTAATTTCACTATGCTCTGATGAAGTATCCATGCAGGTTATAAGGTAAATTAAAAGCAACAGCTTCTAAAACTTATTCAAACATAGTAAGTAATTTGGCACGTAATCGATGTTTTCAAATTCAAACAAAACAAATCGTGAAAAAAAAGTAAATGGGGTTCAAAATTATATTTTGTAAAAGGGGTGTGTTTAATAGGGTGGTTATTTTGCATATATTTACAAAAATTATTTTAACAGTATGTTCACGTTTACGGGCTCAATTGCGTCCCCTTTGAAAAACTTGAAATTGTCTTGCGTTTCGTATTTGTAATTGCTGCAGTATTTCGGTCAAAATTAATTGACCACGTGAAAAGTACTAAACACATCACAGACACTTCCCCATAAAGTACTAGTAAATACGTGTATGTCCAACAGAACAAACTAAATTATCGGAAAGTTGTTCCACTAGTATAAATTTGTAAGATTTATTTTGAAGATTATGATAAGAGAGAGAGAGAGAGAGAGAGAGAGAGAGAGAGAGAGAGAGAGAGAGAGAGAGAGAGGTCATAAATATATTTGAGAGACACCCCTTTCCTTTGTATAGCAAACGTAAATGTGTGTAATATTGTTTTCAACAAATTTTAACTGTTTGGTCGGACAGGTAAGTATAGGAGCAGGACGAACATTAGTATTCATAAACTTGTAGAAACTCTCAGCAAGATGCTCGTTTATGTACTCTCTGACAGGAACCCAATCTTTATCTCCAACATCTGTGACCTGACATACCTTAACGACTATCTTGCAATGGACAGATTCTAATGCGTTTTTGATAATAGTAAGCCTAAATGTATCCACAGTGTGATGTTGTAATGGATTGCCTTTAATGTATCATTATTTACACTACATTATATCTTATAACGTAGCACTGTTTAGAAAGTCACGTGGTTGTGAGTAATTTGAGTATAATGTGTATTCTTATCATTACTTCCCGATTATTCGTGGAAAATAATTGCATAATTTACGGCTTGAAGGATGTTTCTAGACATTTTTTTCTAAATGATATATTGCAGTTGAATAGCGTAAGTGAGCCAATTTTGTGGAAAAAGTATGCATGTCTAAACTGCATTAGGTAACATTTTGAATTTCGCAAAAACATGCTTCGTTAAAGCATTTTGGAATTGATAAAGCTGGTTCATTTGTATGATTACTTAACCGATTCAAGTAATTTATTAGATTCAATTAAAACGCTTTCAACATATTTTTCCGTGACTGATTCCACTGATTTTAATGTTTTAAATATGATAAGTTTAAACATAATTCTCAAAGGACTAACATCAATAGAACTGAAACGATAAATGCTCTCCATGAAACTGTTGGCAGCAATCAACAATGTACTAAACTCTACAACAAATGTCCTGCTTACAACATTATCCAGAATGTTTTACAAAAAAGTTTTATAACGATTGCTCACTTGCAAGAAAACATTTCCCATATAGCCGATTACTTTTAAATAAAGGGAGAAACCACTGTTACTATTGATTTTCTGTTTTAATATATTTTCATTCTGCTTGGATTATTTTAGTTCAGTATCCTAGTTGCAAGAATCTGTTATATTTTAATTCATCCTTAGCGCCTGTTGCTTGGTTGTTTTCTTCAGCTTTTCATGACAACAACGATACCTTAAATTTTGTTACAAAAAACGGTGAATCATGGTTTAAATCGTACGACCTTCTAAATGACCAATTTACATATTATGGCAATGGCTGGAACAGGGTATTAACAGTTATTGCATATTAACCATATTAATGTAAGAGTATTACAAGGTAAGCTTTTAAAAACGAAAAATGAAAAAATGTTTACTGTCAGATAGATGAAGCAGGTCCAGGTTCGGTGTTGTATGAATGTCCCTAATTACTATAATTATGCTAATTCAATGATTACACAAAATATAACACATCTGAATAGTTAATCCAATTAGGTAACAGTAATGCCACTACTGCCAATCCAAAAGTTGGTATGTACTAGTTAGTATACCTTTAAGCGAGAACGTTACAAATGGAGATTATTCATTACAACAAGGCACATAGGAGTTACTCCTCTGCTATAAGACACTGTACACTAGATAATTTGCAATGGGAATGATATATTCAGACGAAAGAATATCAGTTTAGTGCAAACAATTCATCTGTATTTCCTTAAAGCTTTTTGTAAACTCTCTGCATCATAGAAATAAACTTTGAATGGTGTACTGTTCCGAATCAAAATCAAAACATGGACCACATTAACTTTGAAATGTGACAATTGCAACATTCAATTTTTGAAAAGTAATCACATACAAGTTTCTTGAATTTTGCAAAATTGTTTTCATAAAACACTCCCAAACATGGTCGCTGTTATTCCCATCATTTTGTCAACAACAGTAAATAGGTATGATCATACAACAGTAGAACCGGGTGTGATAATCTTAGGGAAGCTTATTGCTGTAGTAACCTATGACCTTCTATGTAACTGAAGATATTTGAAGAGTTTTCTAGCAAGCGTATATTCAGCTTATACAGTTGAATACGTAGCAATTAGAAAACTGTTTGATATTAGTTTTATACAATGTTTTTGTTGATATCGATGGTTTTGATTCAGGTGTCAATTAAGCTGTTACACATAATGTACTGCCAACTATCTGTACGAAACAGCCATACTTTAAGCATTAAATGAGTCAACAGTTCGTGCTTAGGAGTCAGAGTTGATTTACAATTCACCTTGATTAGATTCTTTGAAGTGTTGTTTGTTTTTCTTTGAAGTGTTGTGAGATTTTATAAGATGCTTGCTATATCAGATGTTTAGATATCAGTACAAAATGATTTCACAAATAAGTGCAACGTCTAGACGAATTAAAGTCCAATACGATATTTATCTTTTGCACTGTTGTGTGATAATTTCTCTTTCAAATTACACGTTGGTATGAAAACGATTACGTCAGAACTAGATATTTTTCTAAGGAAAAATACATACACAATCATTTTACCATATTGAGATCAGAATTCAAATTCAATTAAACTAAGCTCCATCTGTGCATGATGCGAGAATAAGTAAGTATACGGAACGAGTATTTATATTTAATCATCTCAATTTCTTTGAAGGTAAATCAGGATGTAAATAATTATATACAAGTTATGAAAAAAAGAAACTATAAATTGTGTACAAACGTTCAAATAAGGAACAAAATAATACCACTGACATGCTCAGGAATTACATTCAAAGTTGAAATTCGATATATTATTTTTAAAGGCACAAATCTACTGTGCAACTATACGGTTTGCAGTGTTACAGTGGAGGTTTCAATGTTGCCATTATCATATCTTATACATCTATAATCAGTATCAAAAGTGCAGCCTCTCCTATCTTTGGTAGCCTTGATTTAAAATACAGATATCCTGTTTTGTTGCTAAAGAAAAGAATGGAAGAGGCAAAAACAGTAACAACGCAAATGATTCATTTGATATTTTAGAGTGTAAACACTGATTGAGGCTGTACTTTAGCAGTCTATACAACGCAGAGATACTGAAAAATAAAATGTTATTACTTGAGCACATTTCCAACTACTGATACATTTTTCTTGACTTCAGCGTTACCAGCTTATTACTTAACCTGCTTTTTATTTTCAATGAAATTGTATGTTCTCTTGAATGAATAATATCTACCTTTATTCGTACATGTCGCAGTATTACGTTCTAAACTGCTAACATCGATTGTTCCGGCCAACCGTTGAACATCTATCTGATAGACCCTTTTTATTGCATTCGGAATGTTCTGATTAACTTACTTATCCACAGGCAACTCGTAAAAACTATGTTTTCAGTAGCAGTAGACCCTACAAAATAGGAAACTAAGCGGCTTTAATGCATATACCCTTAAATTGCCCATCTATACGCCAATTCAATAGCTTTTATCAGCAATCAGCATATACTGAAGATAAAACACGCTCCGAAGAAATATTTACAATGTATTAATAAAAACCAAACAAAATCAGGTTGTCAATAATAGTCTTAATATAACTGTATTTGTAATAAAGGTTCAATCAAAATGCACAAAATTACCAAAACTTGTAATTAAGTGGATGTGAGCCATGACATAAGTCACGTATAGAAACCAAACCATTCTTTAACCGCCGTCAGTACACTGATAAGCCGTAGCTGTCAAACTACAATTACATAAATACAAACAATTACATAGGATTGGCGGATTTATTTCAAAATATAATGAAGCACATTAAATGTATATATGAAGCAAGGAATAGCGTAATTTTACTACATTTAAATTTGTTCAAGCAAATGAAACAATGTTTCAAAAGTATGTATGATTTATCCAAACAAAATAATCAATCCAAAAACAGACAGAGGTCCGAAAGGGAGAAACATCAGATGGAAGAAAAAGTATTTTATAAAATCTAAATAAACAATTCAAACTATTGTTATGAATATTTGCTATGGCCAGAATGTAAGTAAAATAATAACAAAAACAATTTAATACACAATTAGTTAATTTGTTAATCAATTTTTTGTATATTATTTTTATTTCTCTGTGTTTCACCTATTTTACATAATTCAAAAATATTTCTGGTCCTTAAATATCTTGTTAATGTAGAATGGGCAGAATGGATCCGATAAGTACCGGGGTGTATTTTACATCTTTATCTTCAATGGACAATGTATATCCTTAGGAGATAGAGTGCTGGTATTACGCTTGATATGTATAGGTTATAAGTTTGTCTGTATTACAGGAATAAGCACATTTATTGTGAGGGAGCGTCTATGAGTTGATTAAGATTTCAAATCAGATCAGTATATAGTAAAAAACCCACGAAGGGTTATCACATAGTAGCATAAATACTACAAAAACTTATATATTTTTATTGGAATTGCACACTTAAAGTAAATGTTTCATTTTTTTACCAAAGTGGGTGTAAACAAATGCTATTTTTGGTGTCATTTTGTGTAATAGTTTACAAATAATTAAATTTCTGTAACTTGACATATTTGCCATTGATCACCGATACACGTTTACATACATGTAAAAAATTTGCTAATTGACGACTGATTAGTTGTGTTTAGCGGTCTTTAACATGGAATCCATACAAAACATTGCAAAAAATCAAGAGCTGCTGTAATTTTATACCTTGATTCTTCATGAATAATGGGCGTTTTATACAGACTTAGACTTTCCTCGTTTTGGTGTTTACAAGCAAACGACAAATAATCCTGATTTCAAGACGCTTAAACAAACTCTGTACATAGAGCGCCTACTTCACCCGATTTTCATTTGGATCATTTTCACCCGTTTCAGGCTTTATCGTATGTTTTACATGGGACTGTTGAACCGTCCAAAAATGGAAAATTTACAGGATTTTTTGTACGCACGTGCGTCCAATATGGTAATATATTGTACGGTCACGTGATGCAAGTAAACGTTCACGATTGGATATATAAAATAGATATAGAATACTGTTCATTATTCTCGGAGTCACTTCGAACGGTTATATTGCTTAAGTTATTTGCAAACAATGTGTATATGTATGTGAAACAATTGGTCAATAGATTTAATACAAATAATGCGTATCCAGTAAATTAGCTTTCAGGAAGTAAAGTTAAAGAATTTTTTTTTTTTTTCAAAATGCAAGCTTTTAATGCAAAGAACATCCATTGTAATAAATATTCTCGCTTAGTCAAACAACTCAAGGCAGTGAGAGACAATTCTGTAATAAAAGTATATTACCAGCACGAAACTACTGACAGTCTGGTAATCACAGTATGCCTAGTATCACTTATTGCGCAGATCGATGTCTGCCCAGAGTAACGTAGTTATTTACACGGAAGTATTTTGGCAACAATACAACTATAAAAACTGAGAAAAATTAATTCTGTATGTCCTGCGATTTATTCGTAACAGTAGTATCGAAACAAAAATCAAATGAAATTCGGTCATTTTGATACTTTACTTGACTGCAAATATACCAGCAGTAGATAAGATAAAATAAAAGTAATGCGTAGAATGCAAAGTAGACGAACGCCTTAGATCATTTCCAGGTGAGATTGAATACTTGTTTTACCCTATGGTAATAGTGCTCGAAGGTAGTACCATTGCAGCGTTATAAATAAAGTACTCCAACTCTGTAATTACTTATTTCAATACTAGTACTAATCACAGAAATCAATGGACGAATGTTATTCTTTTGGACAAGATTGTCAAAATATATCTCGGTACAACACAAGTTCGACCACTTTAACACATTCTCCCTTCGTTGTCTATGACGTAATTACATATATCTAAATTGAATGTATAAACTAATTCAAGTCACTTACAATTGAAATAAAACAAAATGCCTATCTGCATTGAATTATTTACATTTTCCAACAAGATGGAGGCTTCCTCACATATGTTACTCGGACTTTATCCAACAGAAGTTCAACCACTTTGACCTTGACCTTCTATTGTGGGTAATAGTATACTTAACAACAACAGTTTGTACATCTGATGAATTTCAATTCAAGAAAAAAGTTTTTAACACTTGAAAATGTTAAAACAAAATGTTTAGATGTTATTAACTGTCAACAAAATATATTTGCAGGTCATAGTTATTTTTCACCTGCATTTCATGACAGGAGGGACAAAGACAGTTGTCTCCCCTAATGATGGCCTTTACTTGAGTACAAAATGACAGGTGAACCAAACCTGAATACTTGTCATATTGTCCCCAGTTGAGTATAATAAGGTAAGGCTGCTACTTTTGGCTAAAAAAAGAGAAAAAGAGTCTGTACTTAATCAATCAATTGAGGTCCAATGAGCAAAACTCCAAAATATTGAGATAAGGAATTTAAATTTTTGTAACAGTCAATTACTGGAATAGTTGAAAATTAATATAAATATCGTTTTTCTAAAGGATGTCAGAAAACAATCCTTTCCTATCTCCATTTTAGTTGCCTTGACATGGTTGGCATTTTCGAAAATATGTGCGCTGATAAGCGCAAGCGACGAGTAACTGCCGTGTTTTACTTATTTTCCGGGGGCCGGTCGAACTTCTGTTGTGGACGAAGTTGTGTAGTACGGGGATAGGATTATACTACAGAAAGGGTAGTTCGTCCGTAGCGGTCGGGTTGCTTTGTCGTTAGAAGAAAGGCTCACAAGCAGTGGTTTGAGGTACGGTATAGCGGAGAAGAATGTCATAGTATAGGACATTCATATTCATGAATCGACGAAAATGTGTTAGCATCCCGTTAGCTCTGTCGGTACAGTATATTCTCGTTAGAGACTTCCGTTCTGTTATTTATTTCAAACACTTGTCCAATGACGTAATATTTGGGAACATAAAATAAGACACCACATTACACAATTCCAATAACTTAATCGAATGATTGCTGCTGGCATCACAATCTACGACCCACTGCTTTAACTACTGTTTTCTCCTTACAAAGCTACAAGAGAATAGCTTTGTGCTTCAAAATAGTAATTTTGTAATAAATCATGACACAACTCGAAGAGACTCTTTCAAATGCATTGCCTGGGTTTCAACAAGATATATTGGTCCATTTATCATCCCAGGAAAATGCAATATTATGTGAGCTTTTCCTTTCTTTTGAGGAGACTTTGCAATGCCTGAAATATAGAGTGAAAAGAAAAATTTGAACAAACTGCACTTTTAGATGGTTAATAGGAACATTTGTAACTTCAGAAATGTTCTTCTTATCACATTATAACCTCAAACGAAACTTTAGGAAACTTTAACGCTGATCTTGCTACTGAAAGGCAGGATTAAGAAACACAATATAATTATATGGAAGCTCTTCCATCAGACCACTTTTAAATGCTGATCTTTTTGTTTATAATCAATGTAACCCTTTGGCAGTGTTTTATAATACTTACCAATATACATGTGTACATTGGGGAATCGATATAAAAGTCTCACATTTCCAGACGACATATTTCCAACTCCTAAAACGGGTTGGGTCATAACTTACTATTAACTTATGCAAAAATGTGGTAAAGTTTGATGATAGACATTAGTGCCAGTGTTTCAACTTACTGACCTTTGGGTTGAATCATCATGACTTTGAATTCTTTATAAAGAGCAATTACCAACATTAAGCAATCTACAATGCTACTGAAATAAATTTAAAGAAAGTTAAGATTTAAAGACACAATATATATGAAGAAGAAGAACGCACTAGATTAGATTTCGCACCCCTTTCCCGTTCAAAGTCTTTGTAACGGCTATGCTGCAAAAAGGATATATCCAAGAAACGTCTCACACCGACAGAAATTAGCGAATGAAGGTACTCTGCTCGCTCTCAGATTTAAGTGAAAAATCAAAGTTATTCGAATTGTAATAATCATCAAATAATATGATCCTGTCATCAATTCCTGTAGTATGTACGTCCTTTTGAAATTGTATGAGCGTTGCAATTTCAATATAAACATATAGTGTAGCGCTGTTGTCAAACCGTTTTACTTCTGTTATTGATTCCAGCCATTTCATTTACATACAGTCCAACATCTCTACAACAACACCAAAGGGAACATCAACTTTTGTTTGTTGAGATGAGGTTGTTGCTCTTGGGTCGTTAATTTGTTAATATATCACTGCTATGGGAAATAAAAGATCTGTCTTTGTAGAGAGGGTTTTGCTCTTCGGGGGTGTTTTAGAGAGGTTGGACTGTTTTATGTTTTAGTATGTCATTTTGGAGAAATTATTTTTACCAGAAACTGTGAACGTGCATAAATAGCAAATACTTTAAAGAACAGAACTGTTATTCCATTACAAATATAAAATGCACGGAAGTTATAACTTGTTTAAGGTCGTGTAATATATGAAACTGAGGAACAACACGAAGAACATTTGTAAGAATATAAGAATGCGAATTCAGCAAAATAACCAAAATATCAGGGACAGATGAAGACGGGTCATGTCAAAGGTATAACTTAGACAGTTTCATGCAAACGAACAGACAGTCATTTCAAATTGTTAACAAATATACCTTACTGACCGTGTATCTCTCTATTTTTGTAAGATATATTCGGAATGGAGAAGTTTACACAATTGAAATATGCGGTGATGGACTGGCTGATAATATCAATCATATAAATTAGCATGCAAGATTCAGAATTATCGCTGTAGGTTATCATATTCCCACCATTAATTTTGTTAACAAGCTCACATCTCCTCTGCTAAAAACATTCATTTCGTTTTAAAAACTGATAACTTTTGATTTAATCACTATTTCCAGTAGTTTTTATACCCCCCGAATACAAAGTGCAAAGGGGGTGATACTGGATTCAGCTTGTCCGTCAGTCTGTAGACGGAATCTTGTGGACATTAAATTTTCAATACCCCTGGTCAGAAATTAATGATACGTCACATGATCAGTGATAAGTACAATGCCTTTGTGCTGAATAACGTTGTGCATGGTCTATGTTTCGGGTCACTAGGTCAAATGTCAAGGTCACAGGGGCTCGGGATAGTTAAATGTTGTGGACGCTAAATCTCCAAAACCCCTGGTCAGAAATTAATGATACTTCAAAGAAGTGATAAGTACAATGCCTAGTTGTGCATAGTCCGTGTTTCGGGTCACTAGGTCAAAGATCAAGGTCACATGGGCTCGATAGAGTAAAATATTGTGGACGCTAAATCTCCAAAACCCTTGGTCAGAATTTAATGATACAGAAGTGATAAGCACCATGCCTCGTTGAGCATGGTTGATCTTTTGGGTCACTACGTCAAAGGTCACAGGGGCTTTAAAACCCATTAATCTTTAAAACCCCTGGTCAGAAATTAATGATAATTCATACAAGCCTTAAGTTGTGCAGGTCCTATACTTAAAGCATCAAATATTACATAACTTTTATATACCGTGTCATTGGGATGTTCGGGGGTATTCATCACCTTCAGTGATAGTTCTAGTTAGGTTTTACAAACCTTTTTCGCTAATGCTTTAGATACAGCATGCACATAAAAACATTTGGTTTCATCAAATTCCGTGATTGTCTCTATAATTATATATAACTACAGCCGCAGTAAATCATATATCTTGCTTTACGTTCCTGTCATTTATACAAGATATGAAGCTCCAGTATCAGCCATGTTTGCCAATAATTATATTGTATATCAAATTGTCTGCTAATATTTTTACTTTTTATTTGTCGCAGACGGGATGATGTTCAGATCATATATCGGTATTATCAAATAAATCAGATGTTATGATGCTATGCTGTATAAAAAAAACCTATTCACTTGAAAAATTATCATCAACTTTCATTGACAAATAAGTTCTCTAAACAAAACTAAATTACGTTGCGTGGAGTACCTATTTGCTCTTTTGATGTTTAGGGGATTTTTTTCTTGCATATTGGATCAGCATTTCCGGCGATTTTACTCATGCCGGATGTATCCGTCCGGCACCCCTCCTATGCCAGACAACTTTGGTGAATTACTTGTGACGCAGCGTTATAAACATTCTGACGTCACTTCCCAAACACAGCGTCTGAATATCGTTTGATTTTATATGATAATGCATCTTTTTGATAAGTTTGCATTTTAGAAAACTACTTTAAAGTGTAAGACGGTGTGCAATAACTAGTTTCTATCATGAGACACTTGATTCAGATAGAAATATCCGTCACCTCTGGTGACTGTTTTTCGAGAATGAGGGAATAAGCATACGTATTTGAAAAAAAGTCTCCCAAACGATCAATGACACCAATTACAAACATGGCATTATGACCTTTCCTCAAGGGAAATTTGACTGTGCAAAAATGAAAATAAATGAGCATCGGAACTATATAAGGAGAAGATTAAGAAATTTTGTCGCAAATGAAACATCAAATTTGACAAACGGTCGCCATGATTCTATCTATCTTAAATTAAAAATATTCAGATATAAGCGCATTCCATGTGGACAAAAAATTTAATATGTTTCATGGCATTCACTATTTACAGTCATACCAGAAAATGTTGACTGTGTTTTTGCAGAAGTGGAAGCTATGTACGTTGATGATATCTAGAAAATAAAGAGGAACTGTTGTTTTATATTATATGAAGTCTCAATAACGCACTGCAGGCAGAACATAACACTGCGTTGGACAAAATTAGGTGATGATATTTTTATTTACATGTGTTTGACTTCAATATTTTTCAACCTGAGATTTTAAAATATAAAAATCACAGAAGTTGGTAAGTTGAGCAATATTTGAGAAAAAGTTACGGATCTTCATTTTCCATTTTTAATTACAAAATTATATTGTGTAAAGTATTAGATATATCAATTTAACAGGATTTTTTTATAACTTTGAAATGCATGCAGTTGAATAAGATATTTCAAAATGCATTTAAGGGTAGATGTGCGCGTGTGTGCTCAGAGCAAGATTTATTATATTACTTCAAGGTTACAATCTTGTGAGGTGTAGCTGAATTTCTGACAATGATTAAGAATGAGAAGTCGTTTAAGAGTAAGTTTTCCTATCTTTAGCCCTGGTGGCCTTTTTGTGCAGTCTGGCGGAACCGTCTAAGCAATTTTGGTAGAGAACAATCCGGGAAATAATCGTTAAAACTTTATTCTTGAAATTGACCTAATGGTGAAGGAGATGTTGTTTAAAAGTCTTTCTATCTCAAACTCTGACTGCAAATATTTGCACATATCTGGTAGATGACCGTCCAAGGAGCAGTGTGGTTGGAATGCCTGAGTTGTTTCAGAAGAGATACTGTTCGAAGCAATTGCTGACGACGGACGAGTGCTCAGGTGAGTTAAAAATAAAAAGAACAAGAAAGTTATTGTATCTGCTTAACATGGAAATTTCATTTAACTTTCTAAAAGTGTTGAACAATGAAATCGATATTCTTTACAAAATATCGGAAATTGCTTTGTCGTATTGAATATGTAGAATTCAATTAAACTATTTTTTTGATGAATGTTTTTTACTTATGCTTGAATGTCTCGTTCTGCATTCTGTTGTTAATATGGCAATATTTTCAGCTTAAAAACTTCTCTCTGAAAAAGATCTAACAATACGGAAAGTGTCAAATTGATTTGCAATCCAATGATTTATGGCAATGAAAACTATTAGTAAAACTATTTATGTGGTAATTCAGTTTCGATTTATTCATTATGTGAAGATTTGTATCTTATTTATTTGAAAGAATCTCCCCGTATAGGATGAAATGTCATACATAGCCAAACTAGCCAGTTTAGAGTTGACATCCTCAAAAACAGGAAATGGAAGGCAATCGGGTCACCGGGAAGCAGAACGAATTTTCAACATTATCCGCCGGATTTAAAAAGTTATTGCTTACAGCTTGAAAGTTGTAATATACAGTATCGTTTAAAATAGGGAATTTTGTAGTAAGTCTGACAAAATTATCTTCCTATGCAATTACACCCACACCAGACATTTTCTTCATAAATTACTTTAAGTCCCAATTACTGATATAGTTACATTTATCTATTTATAGAATAATGATAGACCCATGTTTTATTCACTCTAAAACAATGTTGACATATGCCTTTCTTTAGTATTCAAGAAGTTTCTTCAAGAGAAAGTTGACAGAAAGCGTTTCTTAATTTTGGCAATATCATTGAAAAAAATCATTTCTGTTTTTCTATTTAAAACAACTCTTTAATTCAAATTTTCGGCAATATTGCCTTTTTCAAGAAATTTGTCTACACTTTTTAAATTCACATGTTGATCATATTCTATTAATATTATAATTATTATTCCCTGAGGAATATTGAAAGTATTTATTGGGAAAAAAATCATGTTTTGTAATATGTACTCATCCATGTAAAAAACAAAGGAATGTTTTTGGTACAAGTTAAGGTAATTTCTGTCAGTAAGACATCTTTCTTGATAATACGAGAGATACTTGTAAATGTGATTCTGGGACTTTAATAAATTCATACGAAACATGCCATCGCCAACCATCTGACTAAATTATGAAAATACGACTTCAGTAGCATTTATTTGCAAGAATAAGAGACTTCGACCCTTTTGAAGAAGCTAAATGTAATCCCATCGAAATAGTGTATGTTATAACTGATTTGACATTATTTAAATAAATTCTGTATAAGAGTATCACAAAATCGATAAATTTTGAACTTATTAACACGCTTTGCGTAAACCTTCTATCTACAATATCATACAAGTTGTCAATATATGTCTCCAAACAACAATATAGTGTTTAGATATAATTATACGCAACGTGGCATATAGTACCATAACTCTTACCTTGCATGAGACGGAATGATTCTTTTGCGTTTACTATAATGGTATGCGATAATTTCTTTGCATCTACTTTTTTAAATCATAGTTCATTGTAGAAACTTTCGTTTTATTAAAAGCACCCTGGTAGCAATATTTAAAAGTCAAGCGACAGTACGGAAATTGAGTAAATTGTATTATGCAAGCATCATACTATCTGACAATTCGTTGAAAATAATTGAATAACTTACGAGTTGAAGTAATTTCCTTGAATTTAAGCCTAAATGATAAATTGCACTTGAACAGTTTATAGAATGATATGCATACCTAATTGCATTAGCGACGTTAAGATTCTTAGCAAATATGCTTTGTTACTGAGATTGAATCAAAGCGATATGGGACTAATTAAAATTCATCCGTTTTAATGTCACTGATTCGGGTGCCTAATTATACTTAGTCTTTGAAATTATTTTTGTCCAATCGAAACTCGCTGCAATTTAACTTTGGTGAATAAATAATTATATACCGAGTCAGTAAATAGGGTAACTATGGAAAGCCATGATTGTCTTATATGGATAGTTTTTTATATTAATGAAAACAAAAATAATATCAAACAGGGAATGCCACGTACCAAAAACGTAGCCTCCCCAAAACGAGCCCCACAGCACCCAGAAGTGCACACCACCAACACACACACACACACACACACAACACACACACCCACACACACAATCATGTACACACGCAAACATACACTACCAACACACACTAGCATACAAAGCAAACACACGAGGACAAAACGAACAATTAAAGGAACATAGTGGGGTAACGCCTTGGAAGGGTCATATCAGCAATATATAGCGTCAAAATAACAATGCATGAAATGAAGTTTTGATATATGGAACCGTGACATTATACACAAAGTCATTTTTTTATAATTCTGTCTGTTCTTTCTATAGTACGAAAACTACATGATATTGATGCGGGTTTTCTTCATATGAAACCCTATGTCAATATATACAACGGCTATATGAAGTCAACCGTATACGTTATAATTTCAAAATTGTCTTACAAGCACTCTGATATTGAGACATTTTGTTTTTTTTATGATATCGAAATCCAAAATATGGAACAATTGTGTCTGTTTACGATGTCAATATTTTAATTATAATTCCAAATTCGTTTTATATGGAAGCATGTTGTCTGTATATGGTATCGAAATACTATTTTAGGAACCGTTATGTCTTTAGATGAAGTCAGCCGTAGGGATTATAATTCCAAATTTGTGTTATGAAGTCATTTTGTCTTGATATGATATCGAAATATTTGAAATTATACTTCGTATAAAGATATAACGGTTCTATATATCGCATTTCGATATCATATACAGACAAAATGCCTCCATATAAGACAAATTTGGAATTTCAATAAATACGGTTGACTTCATATAAAGAGATGACGGTACCATATATTGTGTTTCGGTTTCATATAAAATCATAACGGTTCTATTTACTGGATTTCTAAATAATATAAAGACAAAATGCCTCCATATAAGACATATTTTGAATTATAATTTATACGGTTTGCTTTATATAAAGAGATAACGGTTCCATATATTGTTTTTTGATATCATTTAAAACATAACGGTTCTATAAACTTGATATCTAAATAATATAAAGACAAATTGCCTTCATATAAGACACATTTTGAATTTTAATTTATACGGTTGACTTTACACATTAAAGACATATATTGGATTTCGATATCATAAAAAGACAGAATGCCTCTATATCAGAGAGTTTTCATACCATGTAAGTCAGAATAACCGTTCTTAACATTGAATTATAGCTTCATATGAAGCGAACCCGCACCAATATCAGTATGTTTTCATACTATAGAAAGGATAGACCGACTTATAAAATAAAAGATTGATTTCTTATAAAATGTAACGGTTCCGTATATCAAAGTTTCATTTCATGCGTTGTTAGTTGGAGGCTACTGCTGGTACGGCTTCATGATATATAAAATGTCCATATAAGACAGTCATGGCTATCCATAGGGGACAATGCTGATTTACAAAAAATAAGTTCAAAATGTTCATTTTGATGCATTTATAAAATAATTTCGCACGGCTGGTTTAAACCCAAGGAAACTGACATCGAGGGAAGTTAATAAAAATTGCGAGAACTTCATTTTATAAAATACATAAACTAAATAATGTTCAAACAAATTCGATTCTTACAAGACTGGTCGTTGTGTAGAATAAAACCGAAACAATAGTCATATTTTTTCATTGAACCATTGCTCAACATTGCAACTAACAACTAAACTAATAATTGTCTATTGACTTGTAAGTTTATTGAAACTCTTTTATCAACAACTGCAATACGTTGCATAACTTTGTTATATAGATTTGAAAATATTCTTTAGCGAAACATTACAAGCACCAGACAGTTTTTAACGTTTATTCTGTTACCTAAATGATCGAATACCATCTCAGAAACTAGATACCGATGTCACCTTTAAAATTAGGATTTAGACGGTCAAACAAAAACTACTGATTATTAGATTATAAGGATCATTTCTAATTGAATTTAAAGCATTTATGAATAAAGGATGTTGGCTTATTATCGTTTTATTATATCTTAAGTTTAAGAAGTATAGATATCTATAACATACAAAAGGGAATCATGTCTTACTAGGTCCCATTTCGTTTATATTTTGAGTTTGACGGAATGCTATTTGGTAAACGAAAATTAAAAACTGTTTCAAAAAGAAATAGCGAAAGCATTCATAAACAATCGCAAACAATGTTTTTGAGGCAATAGAAAAAGATTATCTTACAAAATGAAAAATGACCCCAGTACAATTAATGATAAAAATCATCTCGAGTGTTTCTTTGAAAGTATGATTAACTGATGCTGGTCCGGAAGCATCCTGTAAATCAAACTGTTGTACTTTTAAGAGAAGAAATATAAATCATAACTTCCACAATACTCATTTAGGAAAATATCAATACTCAATATGAAATGCAACCTTTAAACAGGTTTTTCAAAGAAAATGCATTTTGATTGTAAGAAATTATAAAAATAGATCTAGATTAGAATGTTTTCTCTTTTTACTTGTTAATATTGTTTAAACAAAACTACAGACTTTGATATGTATCTACAATATTGGCATTTTTACAAGAAAGAAAGGCGCTCATGTTTTCCGTTTTTTATTTATGATCAGTTTCGGATTCATCCTCAATCTTTAACTACTTTTAGTAATTACATTTCACATGCTTTTGACTGTATGTATTGGGTTATGACGATAAATGATATTTGGAATGCTTGAATATACTCCTGACCACTGTTTTTATTTCATAAATGTTGTTTACAATTTATAAAGGAAGAAACGTTCTATAGAATTTGAGAAAACATTTGATTTTAACTGTCAGACTTGGTATGGTCTAATTGTGAACCCGTTTCAGTTTAAAAAAAAACAACTTTTGTTGAATAAGATATTTTATATTTATTTATTTATTTAGTTTACTCTTACTGCCTTAAAGAAGCTATTTTTTAGCTTTGTTGTGGCTTGGTGCAATATAAAGTAAATCTGATATATTGATACCGTTGATTAGAATCTGTTTTCATAGTCTGTAATATCTTTGCATACATACCCTACATCTGATAGACGTGCTGGCCGACTGACTACGGTGCTGTAAAATTGAAACTCGAAAATGTATAATTTGAAACTAAAAAGAGAAAATAAAAATAAAAACATTACTGCCTGTCTTAAATAGAAGTATTGTACCGTTCTTAAACTTGTATTGTTGTAGATATTCGTGTAAAACCACACAAAAAAGTACGCGAATCCTAACTTTGTAAGAAATCTAAATGACGATGAAATTTTAAACAGAGGAGGAGTATAAATTCGGTTACATAATAATTAGGATAATCATAGTAAAACTTGATGAAAAGGACATTTCATCTTATCCCTGAAACGGAATATTCCTTTGTGTTTATCACAGAATTAGCAGTGATAATATTTCGACACTTTTGCAAATCCGTGACAGATAACTTGTAGTACGTGTCTGAGCTTATGTTAAAATAGACGTATTTGCCAAACAAAGTCGTGTACTTTGAATATAACTGTACAGTTTACAGAAATCCGATTCAACGCTTTTCTGACACTTACTCGCATTGACTGTAGTGAACAAATAAATAGTAATGCATTAATGAACACATAAAAGTTAAGTGTATTGCCAGGTTAAGGCGACCTAGAAGTGAACTCTACAGCTTTGAATGCATATACCGGTTTGTTGTCAGCTTGGAATTCATTAACAATTGCATAAAGTAAGGTGTAAGTTCCAATATTTCATACCACGATTCTTTCCAACTGTTTTGATGAAGACAATATCTCTGTTCTTTAATAAACAAGAAGGTAGTTACAAATATTATTCTTCTTGTCTTGCCACAAAATAAAAACAGTGTGATAATGATTAACACAAGAATATTACCAGCACGAAAGAACTGACAGATTTCCATTTGTTATCTAATAATCACTGTGTGTCTGGTATCTTTTAATGTGCGATCAGAGTAACAGAGTTGTTCATACAGTTGTTCGATAGTAATTTGGCAACAAAACAATTGCTAAAGTTGAGCATAAATGTATTATAGACGACGACGATATACGTAATAAAACAGGCCCATACTTCAAAACACTAATTATCATATGTAGGTGTTACAAAAATTACATCTTTAACTTGACTGTTATACTTTTATTTGTGTATGGCTTACTGTAGCGATTTACTTGTAACTGTAAGATGGAATAAACATTTATTTTAGTCACTTTTATAGTCTACCGAAAATTTCACGTAAATGTATATGTCTTGATAATAAAGAGGGATAAATTGCTTTAGCGTGTAGGTAATGTCTTCGTTATGTCATTGTCAGGATGCATATTTTTTTATACCCAGTGACAATGTCACCGGGACGTGTAGTGGAACAATAATGGTTTATGAATTTCAGTCTACGTCACCAAATATGACGGCTTTTTACGCCTAATATTTCTTGAAGCAAAACTTATCATACATTTTCATACGGTTGAGAAAAATGTCTTGGAACATTTTGTATATGATTCTCGTATAAAAAGTGATGAAAATGTTTTAGCGACCTGCTGGCTAAGTCGGTTTAGCCTAGCCTCAGTGAGGAAAGAGACTGTGCCTCCTTTATATGTCTTTTTCATTGCCACAAAGCTTATTCAGCGAAATATTCAGTATTTACTTAGTGAGGTTTAATCTAGGGATATGAAAAAAGACCCCACATTATCTAAAGCAAATGATTGCTTCTGGCAATACTCCCTTGGATTGACTACTTTAACAACTTTCTTTCTCCGTGAACCGCTACACGAGAATGACTTATGCTCGAAAATAGTAATTTGTAATAAATCATGACATAACTCTGAGAGTCTCTTTGAAAATGAACTGTCAGTGTTCTAGAAAGATAAATTGGTCCATTTATCATAAAGACAGGATACAACAATACTCAACTTTCATATCATTTTGAGATGCCTTTAAAATGCCTTGTTATATGTGTTAGAATTAGTTCTTTTAACCACTTTTAAACTTTAACATAGCTTTCGAAACCAAATGTTACTTTAACGTTGTTTTGTAAATCAGTATCATTTTAGACAGTATTTTAAAACATTTGATTACTTGACAATCTGCCAATGCAGAATAGTCGTGCGCACACTTACAACAGTACTCCGCACGCCTGACACATTTTAGGCCTACTGATGTCTACCTTCTAAAATTGGTTTTGTCATAAATTGTATCATGTAGAAAAGAAGGTAAGATTGAATATAGCTCTAAAGACATTGTCTCCCGATCAACAGTTGTATCAAGTCATATACTGGTAACTGACTTTTAATAGATTTTAATAGAACACAGTTTCCATTATATAAATTACCTGTAATACTACTGATACATAAACATTTGAAAGGGCTAGGTGCGTTTCACCTCTTTAATGGTCCAACTATTTTGGAACATAATGAAAGTGACTATATCATTAAAAAAAGATCAGTGGAACTGTTTAAGTGTTCGCGTATGAAAATACATGATTGCTACTATTTATTTCAAGAATCCAAAGTCGTTTGTTCGTTGAAAATAAAAACTTGAGAAATATGTTCTATTCCGAACTTAATTATAATTCTTTATTGTTAGACTTCCAAACATTTTCATTACCGAGGAACAGTTTCCAGAATCTTGGGATTTGTTTCAAAAGAAAAGAACCTTGTTTTTTTTTTTAGTTTTATCAGATATTATTCGACCCGGCAATTTCTGTTTGAATGAATGCCAGGTAATCCTAGGTATCAAAGCCGATTCATTTTTACGACTCATCCCATTTATTTCTGAGACTGCCAATAACTTTTAGTGTCATAGATATCATTTTAGAAAAATTGATTTTTATTCCAATGATCACTTTATATATCACAATTATTCGTTGCCCTCGTGCAACAAAGAGATATATCCTACCGGCACTAATTGATTGTTATTTATACAATAACATTCATAACGTGAATATAGTGCAATCTTTTTTAGTGATATTGCATAAAGTCGGAAACGCTTTACCTTTAACGTGAATAAACTGAACTGAAGGAAAAGCAAATGTTTAAGTTGTTTGTAATGAATAGAACAGATTTAAATTGTTATTCAGTAAATTCAATTTAATGCACAAATTCAAAAGTGATCATGCAAATATGCGTCTGAAAGACTAATGAATAGTAAAACTATACATCTCAAAACGTAATGAAACAAATCATAGTAAGAAACTCAACTGCACTAAGATAAATTGAAACTTTATAATTATTATATGAAAAACAATAAGTAAAGATCAAAAGTGACGCAGACTGGCTATACCAGCGGAAAGATTTGATCAGAAAAAACAGGCAATTCCTAAGTGTTAAAAATGAACGATAACAGGGCCGTATCACTATATAGTTTGGTCCAAATAGACTCTGGATCACGATACAAATATAGTGAGAACGTATGGTGTAAGACTTAAAATCATTCATCTAAGGAACTCAGGATGCAGAGCCACAACTGTAATTGGTTTGGTTTACTAGCTCTTACCTGCCGTGCTAAAAGAGTTAATGTCTTTTAATTGCTGGTTGACCTTTTATTTAATGTGCCAACTATGAGCCTATCACAAAATACTTTACCATGTACAATATATTATTTATTAACTTTACAATATTAGAAATGAAACTGGTTTATTATTCTAAGACTTGCAATATTGTAAATAAAAACAATGAACCAATACGGGAAAAACTCGACAAACACGGGGTTTTGCCAATATGAAAATAATCGGCCAATACGAGATCTGCCTAACCAGATTTGACTATCTGTCTGGAGTTGAAACAGTTGCATCTACTATTAATTTTCAAATTTCGCCAAAAGGGAGACGGATACCGATTAGGAAGATTTAAAGACACACTGCAAAATTATGATTGCACCAGTCATGTACAGAAACAGTTCTGGTTCGCAAGGTCTGGATTGCCAGGCTCTAATATAATGAAAATATAGCAGGCCTACGTTCAAAGCATATGTTGTCGACGTCTTGATCTTTATTGTCATAGTTATGTTGTAACTTCTCATATGTCAGGTTTCGAGTACATGTGATTTCGATAGAATGTAGCATTTCCTTTTATATCATTTATCCTTTAAATTCAAGTTGCTCCGATTCCGAACGTGCAGTACATATCGAGGTCAAAATTGGTGCTTAATGGTGATATCCACTTAGGCGCTTCTAATTAAAAAAAGGAATAAATGTTTAAAAGCTGAAGTTTCACAGTTTATTGACAATTTTTTGTAGTGAATTATCATTATATATAGAAAAAACATATCGTTGCATTTCCCTTTTAGAACGACTGATACTTTCATTGTGTAAGGGATGCTTTTTAAAAATACATTTTGTATATGGAAATTAACTTCTTGCCGCATGAAATATATCAATAATGAGTCTTTGATTGTCTCACAAGTTATGGAAAACTGTCAATATGAATATACCGTCGATGCAAATCAGATGTCTTACTTTATTCTCCGGTCATTTATCAAAGAATATAAAGCTATATGATCAGCCATGTTTGCCAATGATGATAACATTAAAAAATTGTCTGTTGATCTTATTACATTTTTCTTGTCGCGTACCGAAAGAGGTTCAAATCATATGTCTGTAACAGGAAATAAATCATAATATTGTTACGTGTTGATATTAAGCGTGTCAATTTGACTTCCAAGCTGAAATTGTCTGCTGATCTTATAACAATTTTCTTGTCGCGTACCAAATGAAATTCAAATCATATGTCAGTAACAGCAAATAGATACTTCCAAGCGTAGTATTTTGTTATTGCAAGGTCACGATGCTTTGGTTTCGTTTTTGTAAGAAAATATTGTTGTATAAAATACAGCTCACACATGAACTTAGATATAAAAGTACGGAAGAGATTTGGTTAGTGTTTTTAATCGGTATTTATGGTGTCTGTCAAGTAATAGATTAAACCATCAAGTATGTTATCTGTTCAAATCAGGCAAGCGTGTAAATTCTGATTTTCAAATACTCATCAACTGTGCCGAGTAAGCTCATACGGTTGTTGACCTTTATTTATATATGATGCAGTAATGGGGTATTTTCTGATTGTTTTAATTTCCAACAGAATAAAGTGAATAGAAGTGAAAACATGTTGTGGATATAAAATATGCTAATACAATATTGATATAGAACTGAACCAGTACCGTTGCGGAACAGTACTCTCTTTCTATCTTCATTTCATCACATTCCTTTTCTTCAATTTATCGAAAATGTATCGTTTTTCACTGCGTACTTAAAAATAAGAAATTAATTCTAAGAAGATCCTCAATGACATCATTGGGCTTCACAAAATATCTCAAATTACTTTATCTTAATCAATTCAGAAAATAATTCAAAAATTGTACTTAAAGATAACACGTGACATCAATGACTATGATTACAGTTTGAATTATCTGTTTTGTAAGTGGAAACATTTGTTTTTTCGTCCTGCAAGATTGCATTCGTTTGTTGTGTTGACAATATTTCAAACATGTCTCCGTGAAAAAGATCTAACAATACCGATAGTGCCAAACAGATTGCCAGACACATGAATGACTGCAATAAAAAACAACAGTATAACCTTTATGTGATTATTGATATTCGATGAATCCGTCACGTGGAAATTTGTTTCCTTCATTTCTACAACGATTTTATTTAATAGAATCTCTACGTATCAGTAATTGGATGAAATGTCATACATAACGTAACTTGATGTTTTGAAATGGAAGAAATACGAGACGGTCGGATCAAAACAGACAAACGCGCCTTTGTCTGTTCATATACTGTATATCGAATCTGAGATAAATATATAACATGTTAAACCAATTCCCCAAAATAGATACAAAACGTAGTTGTATATTGTGAAGGAGTCAAAAGGGAACTCATTTATTTCGGACAGAAGTAATCGACAATAATCTTCCAAATACAAACACTGGTCGGTACTTCAAAAATAGAATTGAGCTAAATTTAACTTTGCTTTATTTTCTTAAAAGATCATGTTAACTTTAAGTATTTGTTACCTATTGCATTGAACGCAAGAACTCTTACTGCATATTTTCAACTTCGCTTGCCAACTTTGTGACAGTACAACAAACAAGCAAAGAAATCAGTTAGGTGTGGACCTCTAATCACAAACTGATACCGTATGTGATGCATTACTAGTATGCAATACGATTGCACAAACACCAACGCTGCGTAAACAAGCCATACTTTTTACAAAAGAAGACTGGCTTTGCTTGTATTTATTTTCAAGAAATAATTGTAGTAGTCATAGTGTATTCATGCATTAAATATTTTACACACTATACAGTGTATATTGTTTAAAATCAAATAAAACGTCATAAATGTTAATTATGAATAAAATTGAAGATGAAGGTAGTTGTGGAGAATACACACTTCTTGTATAATTATTCTCTCTTGGAAGCTGGTACACAAATGTTATTGCTTCGTTGGGAATATTTCATCCTAAAGGGTCACGAAAAGTGGTTTTAAACTAGGTCTTTAATAAAGTCATTTGCACTGTAATGTTTTTGTTCCATTTTGGTATAGTATTAGGTCCTTTCAGTCTGACAACTTCTGCCAAAACAATGTCACTTTTATTTTTATCACAATTTTTGTTTTGGACACAGCCTCTCTTTTTTCTTCTCTGCCGATTATATCATTTTTATCAATTTTAATGAAAAGCTTTGGTAAGTCACTTTTCTCTTGTGGAGTCCTGTAATTGTATTTGTAGAAGTTTTGTAAATAAACGAGGGCAATTCCATGAATTCTCTCACTGTTTAGTTTCTGTAGGAATATAATGCACAGTGCCTATACTTTACTGTAATAATGAAAACTGAAACCCAATGAGATCTTACATTTAAGCAGGACTGCAAGACAAGAAACGTCCAATAAGACTTGCTATTGCACAAGTGCAGAACAACATTGAGGCTGTAAGAACTGCAGCAGAAAAAGATGACCGGTATATTTCATTTTGTAATCCCCACTTTATAGATAGATTTTTGCATGTCAAAATATGGAACGCCGGCACTGTCTGCTGTAGTCGTGAAAATCGATTATTATGTCGAATTTTCATTACATAATGTACCAAATTATATACATGTTGTGCAAATACATGTGCGCAAGTCATTATATGCTGTGTTGTACATGTAATTACATGTTTATTATGACATTTTTGTTATATTATGTACATACATCTTTATATCATGTAGACAATTTATTACATTGTGTTCATTCTTTATTATATTATGTCCATATTTTATTACGTTGTGTGCAATATATATTATATAATGTCAAATATAACCTTGAGAATGCGCTTTTATCTTTACATTTTGTGCATATTTTATTATACTATTGGTTTGTTTTTATATTATGTCAATACTTTGTTATATTATGTCGCAACGTTGTTATATCTGTGTATACTTTGTTATGTAGTGGTACCTTTATTATGTAGTGGATTAACAGATTAAATTAACAATTAACAGACGAACAGTTTGCATCCTCCTTGCGAAATTGCCTACTTACTCAGTCCGGTGGCGTGTGTTGTGTATCCAACCCATCACCCTCAATTAATGAGTGGTTACTGGTATTTTAAAACTCTAACCAAACGAAAACGGAGGGAATATTTTGTAAAACAATTTATACATGTCGTGACAATAAAAATTTTATGCCCTACTGTCTAGATTCAAGATTGGATATCATTTCAACCTATATCATGCGAAGATAAAATAATATAATAATTATTATTATTAATAGTGTATATATGTGCAATATACATACAAAGATCCTAAAGAAACCACCAAGAAGATTGAAATAATGTGCCACAAAATTACTGACTACATGTAGGTATATTCTTCTGCGACAATTTTCTCTAAACGGTAATAAAAAGTAATTGAGCCACTTTAACATTTCACGTCAGTGTACAGTAGGGAAACTGCAGAAGCGGGCAGTAAGTAGAGTTGGCTACTGGCTAGTGGCATGTGGTGGTATTGTCCTAGGGTAAGACACAATGACTTCTCTGTCTGTCTTTCTGTTTCGAGCTTGATTCCATTTGGAGTGAGTCTCTAGAGCAATTAATAATCAGTTTCTCGCAGTTGAGATTTAATACAGTAGTACAAAATTCGGAATTTGACATCTCAGTTGATATAGACTAGCACTCGGGTATCCAATAGTCGGGTTCCAGAACTTGTCAAATGGCCAATTTCTTTCCCCCTTTACAAGTTACAAAATGTTTATCTGAGAATTATTTTACCATTTAGCAGCCGTTTTATTCAGGGGCATGGAAATAAGGCCTCACTTATCAGCGTTCTAATACTTCAAACGAATGTTTAGTGCTGACATTACACTCTAGGTTTGACTTCTTTAACAACTTCCCTTCTCCATAAAACGCCATATAAGACTGGTTTTGTGATTCCAAATTTTTGTAATAAATCATGACATTACTCTGAGCGTCTCTTTGACATGAACTCTCTGTGTCTCGGAAACACAAATAGGCCCATTTATCATCTCGGAGAGATACAGCATTATGTAAGACATTACCTTCACTTGAAACAGACTGCAATGCCTGAAATGTAAAATGAAAAGGAAATGTTGAACAATACAGCATGAACAGATATATAATAGAAGGTTCAAAAGAACATTTGAACAAATGTTTCTTATTCCTAGGCAGTGTTTTTAAATGATATGATTACTCGCCGGTATATATAATTATTTTCGCATTTTCGCGTTTTTCAAATAGGTTTGTTCATACTTAAAACAGGAGGAAAATTGTCATAATAGTTGTATGTAATTGTCGTAGATTATCAGAAAGATTTGTTGAATTCCAGTCGCTGATTGTTGAGAAATGGCACTGACACTTATTTATATCAAACGGAATACAAAGGGCAAATACTGTCATAGTGTAAAAATCATTGAACTGGAACGTGCTGATAATATGCGCGCCTCGTCTGAATTCAAGTCAGAGGTTCCTGAGAAATAGTCCGGACAGGAATTTTTGACGGACAGACGGACTGATCGTCGGATTGAGATGTTTACTAGATACTCCCGGCGAAGGAACAATAATGAATACACGGATATAACAATGATAGAATTGTATTATTTTTAGTTTAAAACAATGTTGACATTATACCTTTCTTTAACGTGTTCTTACATCTTCGCGAAAAAGCTCAATCGCAATCTATTTGAAATGTTACACAACGACATTTACGCTCTATACATCATCTCTGCAGGTGTTTCATCACAGTTAATTTGATATTCAATCAAATTCCGTTATTACAGATCACATAACTGGCGAAACTGTTTGTGACAGATGCCAGAATTGATCGATTTAATTAGCGCACATGTTGGTTCTCGTTTGTGGTGACGTCATTACTTTAGGAAATCCGCCTATGTGAATAGCAACAGTATTGATAGTGCCAAATAGCTTGGCGGACCAATGATTGATTGCAATGAAAAACCATAAGTGAAACTTTTAATATGGTAATTGATATTCGATAAGTCCATTCGTCTGTTAAAGTCCTGGCAATATTTCATTGACATGAATCTTTGTGTAATAGTAAAAGTCTGATTACATATTTTAATTCATCTGTTACATCTAGCAATTGGATGAAGCAGAACAAATTGAAAATGAACATTTCTAAAACTAAATTTGTTATGTTCGGTAGTAAACAGCAGCTTGGAATTGTATTGTAAGAGAAGTGGCCATTGCTAGTGATAAAAATCAGTCCAAAAATTGTATTAGATACTTAGGGGCATTTTTGGATGAAAATCTTACTTTCAAAGATCATGTTAAAAGAAAATGTCAAACGGCTATGTTTTATTATCTTGGGATCAAAAGCATTACAAAGTTCCTTAACAATGATGCTACAGAAATTCTAGTATTATCACTGGTAATCTCACATTTAGACTATTGCAATATTATCTTGTATGGAGTTTCACAGGGTGCAAATTCAAAGAATCTAAAACATGTGTGCGTAACTTGTTTTAAGACGTAAACAAGATCTATAAATTACATTGGCTTCATATCAAAGCAAGAATAGAGTTTAAGTTGATTAAAAGATATATACAAACGTAAAACATTCAGTGATAGAAGCTTTAAAACAGTTGGACCGACACTATGGAACAACCTCTCACTGCATGTTTGAAATTCTAAATCTGTAGATATATTCAAGAGAAATCTTAAAACATTGTATTTTAGAAACTTTGAGTCTTGGTTTTTAGGCACTTTGTAATGAACTGGAGTGAAAACGCACGTGATGCTTTGTACATATAACATGATCTTTTGGTTCACATATGCGTACATTTTTAGCATTGCATTTTGTACTTATTGTACAACGCCATAGAATACACTTGTGTGTAAAAATAGGCGTTTAACCAAATTTAATAGTTTCAGTTTCACTAGAGTTATTTTCCGACTTTATGTATCAGTAATATTATCTATGTTATAGTCTCTTAGACATTAAATAGAGGATACTTGAATTGTTCTATTTATACGCCCGGAGAAACGTATAATGTTTTGGCGCTGATCGTCCCGTCCGTGCGTCCATCAGTTAGCAATTTCTGCACGGAAAAAAAAACAAAAATAATATCAAACAGGGAATGCCACGTACCAAAAACGCAGCCTCCCCAAAACGAGCCCCACATCACCCAGAAGTGCACACCACCAACGGAGCCATATCTATCGCATTGGTACTGCAGCACTGCAATTTCAATCCAAGTGTGTGGAAATGTTTCTTAGTATATTACAGTTTATGCCCCTTGAGTTTCGGTTAAATAATTTCAGAAGCGCAGGTGGTATGGCCTTTTGAATGACTATTGCAAATGTTGCCAATTACCCAGGTAGATCCATACATTTTAATTAACCTCTTTAACGCGTTTTGTAAAATAATTTCTTTATTTCAGATTTCCATGTCTCCCCCCCCCACCCCCCAAAAAAAGATATTTCATAAAAAAGTCAAGAGGGAAATCAATATACACTAGAACTTTTTTTTTGGAGAATTTGCATTGCATCACTGTTAGACCAAAACGGATGATATGTAGCTAACCTGGGGAGCTATCGTGAAGGTCAAGGTCACATGATACACCCTTAGGGTATCAGCAACATTTGTAGTTATTTCAAAATCAGTATATGCATCCCGGACACGATGTAGTGGTATATAATCCGACAATCCAGGTTTTAAGCCTTAGCGTGTCCTTGGCCTTCAAGATAACTCCTTGGGTGTGGCATCTTATGGATGGGCAATAACTGTGTTTGGCTATTTGAAAATTGGTCGAAGCATATAAAAGTTACAGTCCAGACATGAAGATAAGACGGACGTACTGACAGGCAAAACTGAACAAACCTATAGTCCAAAACGATCGGTTGTGAAACTGTAAGAGCTGCTATAGAAGAATATGACAGGTATAATCTTAAACTTGATAAACCTGCAGAAGTATTTCAAAAAGAGATTAGAGTTACATTGATCATAGTACTTATATTACTGTGTATTTCATACTAAGTTATACTGAACTACGTCTTTCGTGGTTATATCAATTATACTTAAAATTTAAGCAAAAATTACGACGAAGTGTTTTTTCTGTTCGTGTCGAGCCTAAATTAATTTTAAGCAGTTTAGCATAATATGTTTGGTTGATATGAAAGAGAGGAGGGACATTCATCAAATATTATTTATTTTCAGTTCATAATTCCCATTAAATGCTGGACAACACGTCGTTCGTTTTTCGCGGAATTAGAGTTCAATATGTTAAATTTAGCTTAATATCTCGCGCACATAGTTAAAAGCAGAAATGTTCACAGTTAATTACAAAATCAGTTACTACTTTCTCAGTTTCATGCATTGTCAAATACCATTGAACTTATGTGTAAACCCTCAGCAAGATCACTGTGTAAACTTATTCACATTAGACCGTTTGCCTTACTTGACACTACAAAGATTTAAAGACGTATGTAATTTCATCTCGTGGTTTAGGTAAATATGTAATGATTGTGAATATACTATTTCACATTTGGGCAGGTTTTTTAAAATAATTTATATGACATATAATACACGGTGAAAAGTTATGGATGAAAAGTTACATAATGATACTTATTTCTCAATCGCATTCCATTTTGACAGTTTAATTAATTTCACATTTATGTGAAACCCATCTTGAAGATTTATAAGCTGCCTTGAGGTTCTACATCTGGGTATGAATGTTTTCAAGTACCGAATGGATATATTACTTACATCGTTTGTAAAAATTAATATACAAGTTTAATGTTACACCATTGTAAATCATTTTTTAAGAGAATATTTAAAGGGGGATACCTTTCAACGAGCAGATTATATTCTCAAAACTTTAACAATATGTATGTAAAATGTGAAATAGAAGTGTTTTACAAACACATATCAGAAAATAAATAGCTATGAAACAAGTATCAATGGGAGGTTTAATGGAACTACAACACTTACGATTACGCAACTTTTAGCTGACGCTTTCAGGTTATGTAGCAATTTCTTTGAAGGTTTTTAAACTGATCCCATATTCAGGGCATGCCTCTTTAAATGGAGGGGTCTGCTTAAACCTTTTTGCACTTTCATATTTATATAATATATCAAACGCTAAAATGTTAAATTGCCCATATATATGTAAATGTATGTAATCAATATTTAAATTAGGTTAATTTGTACTTAATGACAGATGTAAACCAAATGTTGTTTCACAAAAGAAATGTTCAACTTCGCGTTAGTTATAACTAAATTTCTGATGCTATTTAGCTAAACTCATGACAATAACGAAATAAGAGAACAAGAGAGAGAGAAAGAGAAAGCACAATGTATGACTGTGCTTAAAACTTGGACATCGGCGAATTCAGAAAAGTAGAGTCCCGACACCTGATGGCGGCTAAACGTTTGAAACCGAGTTAATTAAAAAGAAATGCATCTTTTAAAATAAGGAATCTGTAGTAAAGACGGGTGCCCTACAGTTTCTGTAGTGTATTGACTGTTGTACGAGGTAACAAATCTGAAACGGATGGTGGGGTGAAGATAATTCATTGCCTGCATGTTGAATCATTCGGTGCCGACCTTTGTAACATAAAACTGAAGTGCCAGGGCGGCTATATGAAAGTTTGTATTACCCTTCCATGAAACTTGCGGTCTTCTGATTGGTCAATGATCCGTAAATAGATATTGATATTTACGGGCGAGCCGGTAATATACACTTGACATAAGCCCGTTACTGTACCCCATGCTAAGCCTGAGCTTGTTCGCCGCGTACAGTACGTCGATGTATAGGTCCGTGCTGATTTGTGACGTCACGCAATGACATTGAGGTGTCATAAGGGGATTTGACGGTCTGCTTACGTTCAGCCGATAAATAAATAAAACATAAACGGAATTTTTCAATATTCAAGAAAAGGAAGGGTAATAAAAATTTTATTTGTTTTTTGACGTAATGTATGGGGATATATTACCCGCCTAGACACAATATTACCCTCGCCTAACGGCTCGGGTAATATATCCCCATATACCACTTCAAAAAACAAATAACATATAACTTTGAATTATTTTTTATTAAATGATCATGATTCGTCTCTAAAATATCGAAGAACCTTATCTTTTCACCAACAGCTGAGAGCGAGCAGTATTAAATAAATTGGATTGGCTAAAATAACTTTTAAATCAGAAATAAAAGTATTTATGGAAGTATTATTCCTTACCATAAATATTTACACTATACATTAAAGGGACATACCCTACATCTGGCAGATTATATTCTCGAAACATAGATAATGTGTTCAATGATCGAAAAATGATCAGTAAATAAATATCAGAACAAACAGCATATATGCAAAATATGCCTCATTTTACCAAAGTAAATCAATACATATTCAACATCGCTGGCGTTTACCGAAAACGTACTACAACGTGACAAGAACGTTGTACAACGAAGTATAACGTAACAAAATCGTGGCAAAAACGTAACAGAACGGTTTGCTTGTCAAGATGACAATTTAAGAATTTTTTTTAATTGTACAATTTCTACAGGTGCCGCTTAAATCTGTTTTGGTGGCATTGTCGCGTTTTCTTGTCGAGGACCTCAAGACTGGCAAATGCTACCCTAGCCCTGGACCAAGACATGCTGAAAAATGTAGTGCTGCTCCAGACATTAGAAGAAGAAAGGGAGAGCGGGCCCCGCGCATCATGGTCTTCTGGGACTGGCTCCGGTTTCCATATGCTCCTCTTGTAAAATGTATAATATGTATGTGCATTTTTTAAAAAGTAAAATCCAGCTAAAATAGTCGTGTGTACAAAAGGGTAAAAGAAATAATAGCTTTTAACCCAATACACCTAACTCTTCCCGCTACCTGTACGAAATAATAACTTTCCAAATATTACTTTTCTTATTTTAACTGAGAGAGTCTTTTTTAGAAAACCAACTGCATGCAGGAGTTTCTTCCCTTCCACTGACGAAATCTCTACCAACAACAACAACAACAACAACAACACAAGGGTAATCACTTCGAACAAAGGAACTATTAGTTTATCATTTTGATTATTTTATTTCTAAAGCACCAACTTCAAATAATAATGCGGCATTATCATTAATTTAACACATTTAAATGCACAGCAACCAAAAATTGCTTTTATAAAACTGTCACCAAAAATACACTATGTGCAGTAAGATGCGCATAATGTCACTTTAACTAGTTTGATGAAATAATCTACTAATTGTAGAGAATACATCGAGTGTTTCGACCTTGATATCAGACAATCTTAGCCATGTGACCGATATAGGACCATCTTAACTCCTTGTAGTTTAGATATAAACGAATCTTTCTCCCCATTTTCATAAAAATGAAACAATGTATTCAAAGCAAAAAGCATGTCTACTGCTTTTTGGACACGAACTCGAACAGTGTTACTTTGGTAAATGCACAGGCTCCAAGGAATAGATGTGTTATTGCTTTATTTACAATCTTATGTCCAGCAGTGTCGTAAATAATCACGAAATTACAGTAGGCGATCATGATTACATGCCAGAAAAGGAAACATCTCCTATAGTTATGATTTCCTATAAAAATGAGAGCTTTCTCGGAAATATCTAATCATCCGTTTATTTATGCTAGACAGTAGTAGACGCTCTCTATGCAATGACTTGTAATGTACAGTTATAACATCGCAAGTCCGTAATACAATGTAGTACCATTTCTTAATCGATTTGGTGAGAACTTAGGAAAAAGTATGATGTTTATTTAGGTCGTCTGAAATGATCTTGAAGTAAGATATTTGCCTTTTAAGCGAACAATTTCTTGTTCATTGCACCCGTTATAAAATGTTAAAACAGGTAACTATATAGAATGAAATACTAGTTATTACAAGTACAGCTAAATGAACAAATATAAGGAAATACAATATTTCACTTTCACAAAAAGCGTTATACTTCATTCTGTAGTTTTCATAGAGTTGCTACAAAACGCTTGAAGGAATATGGAACAGTTTTGATGCAAAAATTACATCGAGCCTTCTGACATCCCATCTTGCATTCTTACGTCTGTACTTGTCCATGTGATATTACATGTTTCTTTTTGATATGTTCTATGCTTAAAACTGGAGAATGATTACACCTTTCTGAGAGATGAATTGTTGTATTCTACATTATTTCATATATCAGTGTTCTGTATTTGCTATTAAACTGAACTTATATTTAAAGATGATTGAGTAAACGTTCGAAATTAAGTTGAACAACCTGACTGCATTATTTGACTGTCATTCATACCCTCATCATAACATTCTATAAATGATACTGGATCGAAATGTAATAACTGCGTTTGTCATACTTGAAATGTATGATTTTAACGTCTTTTAACATATTAGCCAACTGCTAATATAGACCAATATATCTACGTTATACTGAAATAGGCATAATATATCTAAGCTAAACAACGCATGTCAGTTGGACGAACAATGCATGTCATAACGCACTATTGAAACGTGCACTCGCATTATTACACCAGATGGCGCGCTTGCATAATCATCGACAGTTTTCGGCACCTACGTAATAATCCGTACTTTTAGGAGAATTATGTCTTGGGGAGATATATTGTTTTTGCCATGTCTGTCTGTCCGTCCGTCCGTCCGTCCGCACGCATGATGGGTACCTTGGGTGGTAGGAGGTGTGGCCTAAGACAATAGAAATCTATTGTCTTCATTCCGTCTTTTGTCCCTTAAGTGGTCATTCTTTTGTTACTTAAGTGGTCACTCTATTGTTCGAGAACGATGGAAATACCACCTAATAACACCTACGTATGGGTGTCCGTCCGTCCGTCCGTCCGTCTGTCTGTCTGTCCGGCAAAATAGTGTCCGCTCCATATCTCCTAAACTCCTTGAAGGATTTTCATGAAGCTTGGGTCAGATGTTGACCTCAGCTAGACGATGTGCAGAACCCATGACACCTGCTCAAGGTAACAGTTCAAGGTCAAAGGTTTGAGCCTTGTATTTCGTGTCCGCTCTGTATCTCCTTAACCCCTCGAAGGTTTTTTATTAAACTTGAGTTAGATGTTAACATCAACTACGCGATGTGCAGAACCCATGAACTAACTGCGCCGGCTCAAGGTCAAGGTCACAGAGATCAAAGGTCATATGACTATATTTCGTGTCCACTCCATATCTCTTGAACCCCTTGTAGGATTTAAGAATAACTCAACACAAATCGTCACCATATTGACACGTTGGCAAAGCGCATGTAACAAACATATTAGTTCAAGGTAAAGGTCACTGTTACTAAAAATAGAAAAATTGTTTCTGCTTAATAACTCCAGTTAGGAGTCACCAATTGCAATGAAACTTGGTCTGTGTGTAGCTTACATGGAAAGGAAGCTTGGGGTAACTTATGTATCATTACTAAAAATAGATGTTTGTGTTATTTTAGCATGTTTCAGCATGATTATTGACAAACTGCCATGGGGGAGACATATGTTTTGTGACAAAAACAACCATCTAGGGAAAAGGCTACCAGAACGGGTCGTAGAAATCGAACTTGGTTTATATATGAAGACTTCCTCCCCAAAAAAGTTAAAATGACGTTTTCAAACGACGTTTCTTGTAAATGCCTGACAAATGGCGAGTTCAATACAAAGGGTCACAACCTACACTAATTTAATGTCATTAAACTAATATCAGTCGCAGTCCCAAACTAGATGGTTGTTTTTGTCATGAAAACATATGTCTCCCCCATGGCACTATTTTTTCTATTTTTAGTAACAGTGACCTTGACCTTGAACCAAGGTGGTTGTTACATGCGCTCTGCACATCGTGTCAGTCTGGTGAAGATTTGTGTTATTCTTAAATCCTATAAAATGTTCAAGAGATATGGAGTGGACACTGAATATAGTCATATGACCTTTGATCTCGAACTGTGACCTTGACCTTGAGCCGGCACATTTTGTAAACAAGCTCTGCACATCGCATAATTGAGGTAAACATCTGACCCAAGTTTCATGAAAATCCTTCGAGGGGTTTAGGAGCGGACACTATTTTGCCGGACAGACAGACGGACGGACGGACGGACGGACAGACAGACATGGCAAAAACAATATATCTCCCCAAGACATTATTCTCCTTAAAGAACGGATTATTACGTAGGTGCCGAAAATTGTCGATGATTATGCAAGCGCGCCATCTGGTGTAATAATGCGAGTGCACGTTTCAATAGTGCGTTATGACATGCATTGTTCGTCCAACTGACATGCGTTGTTTAGCTTAGATATATTATGCCTATTTCTGTATAACGTAGATATATTGGTCTATATTAGCAGTTGGCTAATATGTTAAAAGACGTTAAAATCATACATTTCAAGTATGACAAACGCAGTTATTACATTTCGATCCAGTATCATTAATAGAATGTTATGATGAGGGTATGAATGACAACCAAACAATGCAGTCAGGTTGTTCAACTTAATTTCGACCGTTTAGTCAATCATCTTTAAATATAAGTTCAGTTTAATAACAAATACAGAACACTGATATATGAAATAATGTAGAATACAACAATTCATCTCTCAGAAAGGTGTAATCATTTCTCCACTTTTAATCATAGAACATATCAAAAAGAAACATGTAATATCACATGGACAAGTACACACGTAACAATGCAAGATGGGATGTCAGAAGGCTCAATGTAATTTTTGCATCAAAACTGTTCCATAAAGGAACACTACCTATATTTTTGCAAGTATTTTACTTAAAATGGAATCATGCCCATTTGTTCAAGTAAATTCCAGCTGAAATAGGTGTGTGTACAAAAGGGTAGAGGAAATAATTGCTTTTAATCCAATTCACCAAACTCTTCCCGCTACCAGTACGAAATAATAACTTTCCAAATATAACTTTTCTTATTTTGACTAGGAGAGTCTTTTTAGAAAAAAAAACAACTGCATGCAGGAGTTTCTTCCCTTCCACTGCCGAAATCTCTACCAACACAATACAAAACAACAACAGCACAATGGAGATCACTGCGAAGGAACTATTATTTCATCAGTCCGATTTTTTTATTTCTAAAGCACTAACTTCAAATACTAATGCGGCATTATCATTAATTTAACACATTTAAATGCAAAGCAACCAAATATTGCTTTTATAAAACTGTCACCATAAATACACTATGTGCAGTAAGATGCACATAATGTCGCTTTAACCTTAAAGCTTAAGCTATACATTCAAGTCAGTATCGGTAAAATCAGAACTTTAGAATATGTCGCGGGGTCGTAAACCATTCAATACTTTATGTAAAGTTGTGGTTGTACAATAAATGGATGGACAGCGATTTATTACAGAAGGCCTCTATGTTGATTATTTGTGCTAAAATTGGGCATTTTTCGATATGTGTTGTTCTTTAAAAATGTATTTATTTATTTTTTTACGTTCATTGAACACATTGTTTATGTTTCGAGAATGTAATCTGCTAGATGCAAGGAGTGCCCCTTTAATAAAAAAACGAACTAAAGGTGCAACAAACATATGCTCATTCTAGCTTTTGAACTGACCGCAAAGATGTTAGTGTATGTGTTGATCTTACTGTGGGAGGAAACCGGATAACCTAGGGAAAACCCACCTTTCCATCAAATACTACTTGGTACAGAAAGCAAAATGGTCGCTAGTGCACTAACTATATATAATACATAAAAGTTAATACTGGGGCTAGAAAACCTGCATCGCTTGATGCCTTGACCAGTTGCTTGTTCTATGCTTGTAATATTTGAATCCCCCTTCAACCACAGACACAGTGGAATATCTTTGGCAACATAGCTTAATTTCTACTACCACAGTAATTTGGTACAAAGAATTCTTTTCGATGAAATATCTTCGTTGTCACGGGTTTTAATTTGGGTTGTACCATCAAAGATCTACAATGATTTGACTATTTGATACACATACAGAAATAAGATTTAAGAATAAGAGGGCAATAGTGGCCTTATATCACTCCCCCGAGTATCATTGCAATTTGAAACAATAAAGTAGGTCAAAAAATTAACGGTGTCCGTCATAGGATTTTTACAGTGGAGCTGTATTCGAACCAAAGCCGTGCAAATTCGAATAAAGCTCCCTATGTTTGATCAAACGGGTGATAAAACGGATTTTAGACATGGTGATGTGTCATTTGGCCGAATGAATTTAAATCACCACTTTAGGAAGAAAATCTGTAAGTCAATGGCCAAATTATAGAAGCTGTATTCGAAAGGAGATGTAGGCGGTGTTACAGGTCATTAGGTTAAGATCAGCCAAGGTTAAACTAAAATCTACATGCCAAATTATCGATATAGTTCAAATGCCATTATATTGAAACAATGAACACACTATAATTACAAAAATGGCAAAACTAAACAAAACATTGCGATCGTATGCCTTAGTGAATGTATATAAGGGACATTACCTGAAAATTGTAACTCTAAAGCCTGTGATTTCTTGATTTTGAACGTAGAAAAAGCCGTCGCTTTGTCATGCCAACAGCTACACAAATTTTAGAAAAGGCGCCATCCGTTTATTTAACTGTAGACAATGTAATGATAAGCTGCTACACTGTGTACATTGTCTGCTGTGCTGCCTCTTCTCATTGATGTTACCCCAGCACCCGTGTTCTCCAGAAGTATGTTTGACAATTAACAGCTAAAATCTTATGTATCAAGGCGCTATGATGCTGTATGTAGTAAAGGCGGGTATAGTAACTAGTTTTAATATTTTTGACTAATCAGTGACACTTCTTTGAGGCTGTAAGAACGCATTTCTAAGTAGGTAAAATTGGAACAAAAACTCCACACAGAAATGTTTGGCAATAAAATGAAATTAAAATCAACATTAATACGCCACAAAATGTCGATTCCACGCGATACCAGTATAGAAATTACAATACCCTATAGAAAACTAACTATTATATAACTCTCTGGCATTTTGTTTCAAGCAGAACTCCCGTGAATTCCTTGCAATTCATCAAAATGTCAGTGTGAAACAGTAAATTTATTGTCTGATACATAAATATTTAATGCTTTCAAATCATAGAGTGATTACTATGTCTGGCAAATTAACAGTTTTAGTACGATGCTGTTATTTAATGCTTGCAGCACGATGCTCTATTCAATCCGTGGGGATGTTCCATCACTTAATCAGCTACTTTCAATGCTGTAGCTAATAATCATGGAAATATTTACTAAATTGCTTTCAGTGTTAAACATAAAATAGAATTTTTTGTCAAATTAAGAGCCTCAGTTGAAAACTAGTTTTCAGTCTAATCTGACCTACATTGTAGCGGAAATAAAAAAAAACCAGCGGCCAGCTTTGGAACGTTACAAACCACGCCGCGTAGACGTGATTAGTTATAAGAAATATAATATTTGTTCTTTCCATTCCCCGTGCATGAATTTGCCATTTAAAGTTTGGGGTTCCTCTAAATTCCTGCTATCATGCATTATTTTCCGATTCAGGTATACTTTTCTGTGTTCTGATTGAGATGTCATAGACTTTACTAGCTGGTGAAATGGTTGTATTGGACCGTAAAACAGTATCACTTGGAGAAACATCATGTTGCCAGCTTCTTTAGTCCTATTTTATATCCTGAAATTTATTTCAAGCAAATCTACTACATTTGTAGTGACCAAAACGCTTTCCATATAAATACTTAAATCTCCCTCATCATCCAGTTCCTTTTATTTTAAGAATGGAATATCGTCCGCATCTTCTTGTAAACAAACGTTCTTTATCGGTCTGACAGCTGCGTAGATATACCTGCTGTGCAAAAACGACCTTCTTACGTTTGTGGTGTTTGTAAATACATTAAAATACATTGTTCAGGCAGTAACTGCAGTTTGCTGATCAATGCCAGCGTCATCATCAGGGAAGTAAACTTTTAAGAACTTGATGGACAAAAGATAATAAGTGTCAAAGACTGGCAGTGAGAATAATAAGTTATTAAAAATGCGTAACGATCGCAAAGCTGCCACATTGGGTTTGGCAACGTTCGGCATTTCTGTTGACTAGCTTATAAAAACGAATACCGAAACAATTGTCTTTAAACTACGCTCTTTTTCAGATATAGAACAGTTTTAAGCTGCGCCCCCCTTGCACAAAACATATTATTATGCAAGTATTCATTGCCTAATTCAAACATATTCGTGTGCAAGTAATCATTACCTAAGTCAAACATATGCTTGTGCAAGTAATCATTGCCTAAGTCAAACATATTCTTGTGCAAGTAATCATTGCCTAAGTCAAACATATTTCTGTGCAAGTAATCATTGCCTAAGTCAAACATATTCATGTGTAAGTAATCATTGCCTTAGTCAAACATATTCTTGAGCAAGTTATCATTGCCTATGTCAAACATATTCTTGAGCCAGTCATCATTGCCAGACATATCAAAAGATGTGATAAGATTATCTCCCTTAAGTATACCTCGACTATCTATGATATATGACTGATTGGGTTGTCTCCCTAAAACAAAGACAACAGGAAACGCATGATCAGATGAAAAATCAATATTGGATCGATAACGATTTGGCACGTCAGTGGGTGAAGAAATCATTACTTCTGCTACTGCTGTGCGTTTATTGCAGACTATTCTTTCGGCAGTGATTAACAGCAAATAAATATACGGCGAAATTGTGTTTAAAATGCATTCTTAATAATTTTTTAAACTGTCCGTCTGTTAAAATGATCAAAATGCGGTTGGAACGGGCGTTAAACTCCCACAACAGCAACATTTAACTAGTGTAACGAAATGATAAATAGAGAGCAAATGCACATTTATCCCCTATTTTGAAAACTTAAGCACAAACAATAAAAGTTTTCAGCAAAGACTTATAGTATATAAATGACCTCCGATTCTGAAATGTTTTATTCCACAGATTACCTCCGCAATATAAAACACCACCGATAATCATATACTTTCAGATTGTAAACGTCTGCTTGCCGGATGCATCTGAACTTGTACTTAAATTTTACTTTGCTGAAATTGCGGTAATTAACAATGCCTTTCAATAGATTTTGGCTAAGATGCCAGACAAATCATGGAAACTGCTCAGTGATTCGTCATGCAGATGCTGCTATGACGTAAGCACATTCGATGATGAATTCCTTCATGAATTACAGACTGTAGAAAATTGGGCAACATAACAAGTATCTTTAATATGATGTGATATGTATCTCTCTTGGTGGGCGTGATATTTTAAATTATTTTTCACACGATGTTGTCTAAATATCAGAAGAAATTACAGCATCGCAAAAACAATACAGCATTTAGGATGAGTTTGGAGACTATTGACTTGCGCACGTATTTGTAGTAGCAATAATTTTAATTCATTTAGTACGCATTTTTCAAAAACGCAGAATTCAAAGATATGAGGGAAAAATAAGCTGCATTTTCTCTCTCCAAATGATCACGCAATTGTTGATATTGGTTTTATATTTGCAGAACTTTTTAAGGTAAGAGATCAACTTCAAAGACATCATTTTTGACACAGACAAAAACGATCGCTCCTTTCACATCAAATCAGCTAAAAGCATCCCATATAGATGTGCGTCAACAATTTTGTCGAAAGCTAGTTTACGCGTTTGAATTATACACTGAAATTCAGGTAAAATTTTGTTGTTTGTTAGAAGTACCTTTACTGAAAATTCCAAAAGGACGCTATAATGATTTAAAGACAAAATGTTTATTTAGAAATTGAACGTATAGTTCAAAGTTGTCTTTGTACGGTGCCCGTAAAGCGACATGTGATACATTTTTTAAATTTCGTATTTACGAAATACATTTCGTAAAAACGAAATAAGATTTCAAAAAAACGAAATAATATTTTTACGAAATGCTGTTTATCTCGACAAAAAGATTCATGCCACTTGAGCACCGTTTAATCTTACATTTAATTTTTTGTACTTTATTATGTCATTTGAGATACATATATTACGAAACAGCCACACTATGAAACAGCTACATTTCTACACCATTTATCAATTTGCTAGTTTGTATAGATGTCATTGACATTAAAGACATTTTTAAGAAACTCAATCATTCAGAAAAATCCGTTGGCGAACAGCTTTCAAATTTAAATTTAAATTTAAATTGAGTGTTAGCGAAGCGATAAGTTTAAACGTTGTCGTTTGTAGTACAAAAATGATAGTATCGTTTACTAGATTTTAGGCACGTACTAACAATGGGTGATCTTACTTTAACCTGTGTGACTATAATGTTGTTTTGCTTACTTTATAAAACATATAGTTCTTAACCATCAAAGTACTGATTGTTAAGTTGGTAATAAACTGTTCTGGGTCATGATATAACCAATTTTCCAAAAAAAAGCAACATTTACCAGCTTCTTACTTTTTTTGTAGCATGAGCATAAATGTTTCACATATTACAACTTTTATCTTAAAGAAACTTTATTGTTTAAAAATCAATGACTATAATTGATGATACCAACTATCAACTTTCTTGTTGAAAACGAAAATTTAATAGGCTAGACAATTCAAATGTTGATGTTTAGCATCAAGACGAGGCAAATTCAAAAATAATTTTAAAAGCTGGTGTAATGAAAATGCATGTTTAGGCAGTGTATGCAACCATTTACGTTACACTCAGCAATCGAGTGAATATATTGTAAGTTACTGTTTACAATGTGTAACTAATTGTATTATAAGCTACACACCAAGAGTGATGCTAACCAATTAAAACTATTCACTACTTCACTTCCATGAACATTTTCCAAACCCTTCTGTGGCCCGCAATAAACAATATCAACTGAGAAACGTTTGTACAAATATACACATTCATGTCTTAAAGTTTTCTGTATTTAGTTTCATCCTAGCTATGCTAAAATTATCATACCTCGTATTAGTGTGACCTACAGAAAGATAGGGAATAAACTCGCTGTCGTTGTTACATTTACACTAACTGCATTAACACAAATTCGTATAAATAATTTTGATCATAATGCAAGACATGACACGGAAACTGCTTTATTAATTTGCCCTGCACATGTCGCTGGTGGAAACACATATCTGAGAATTATACAGATTGTTTACAAATATAATATTTGTTTCTGTTTATATATTACGTCGGTGTAATGGAACATTTTCCATTGCCGAAACCCAGTGATGAGTAAATAGTTTGCAAAATGGTCATAAAATGATCTAGACTGTATTTGTGGGAGCTAAAGATTGCATGTTAATGTCCCAGCTATTTTTTCAGCATTATTACCATAATAACATTACTATGAAAAAATAAAATGAATTAATTTTGAGATGCATGTATTAGAGATTTTTGATTCAAAAGAAAAAAAAAACACTTCATATTGACATGTTTTTTTCTGTTAATTTATGGTTTTATTGGTGTATCCAATTATATATTTGTTCTGCCAATTTGTTTTTTCTAAAGATTAGAAAATTATTGGCGAATGGACACTTCACGGAAATATGAAAATAGCAACAACTAGAACTATCACTGAAGGTGATGAATACCGCCCGAACACCCCACTGATACAGTATATAAAGTTTATGTAATATTTGATGCTTTAATTATTAGACCTGGACAACTTAAGGCTTCTGTGAAGTATAATTTAATTCTGACGAGGGGTTTGGATATTAAAAGCGCACAGGATTATACTATCTCAAGCCCCTGTGACCTTAGACCTAGTGACCCGAGTTTTTTTCTTCAAATTCATCATATGGGAATGCCTCTTTAATATACTCGAAAAAAAAGACTGACACCCCCATAGAAAATACGTTGTTACCCTAATCATAAATCTTTAAAACTGGTTGTCATACGCATTTTAATGACACTAAAAGATAATAAAGTGAGAGGCAGACACATTATCGCCATTTCAAAAGACATTGATGCAATATGAATCCAGTGATAATAAAAACAGGATGACAGAAATATCTTATCATATAAACCCGAACATAGAAAAATGTCAATGAATAATTTAGGAATACCGAATCATCTTAAAATGAGAAAATAACTTTTAAAAGTATGTTTGATTTCATGGATTCCGTAATTGTTTATGTTTATCTTATTGCGTGAAAATATGAATAAATAGTTGTCCGAAATAAAAAATGAATCAAGTGGATGAAAATCGCAACCGCAGCCATACT